>OX451735.1:980858059-981235559 GCA_948472305.1 Vicia faba
ATCGACGATAAGATCTCCCTGATTCGTATTCCAGTTGAAGTAATTCCAAGACTTTCGTCTGGTCCAATTAAATCGATTCGAAGATTTTTCTGATGCCGATCCAGTCAAAGTTAATCCAAGACCTCCTCTGGTTCAGTCAGATCGACGATAAGATCTCCCTGATTCGTATTCCAGTTGAAGTTATTCCAAGACTTTCGTCTGGTCCAGTTAAATCGATTCGAAGATTTTTCTGATGCCGATCCAGTCAAAGTTAATCCAAGACCTCCTCTGGTTCAGTCAAATTGACGTGAAGATCTCCTTGATTCGTATTCCAGTTGAAGTTATTCCAAGACTTTCGTCTGGTCCAGTTAAATCGATTCGAAGATTTTTCTGATGTTGATCCAGTCAAAGTTAATCCAAGACCTCCTCTGGTTCAGTCAGATCGACGCGAAGATCTCCCTGATTCATATTCCAGTTGAAGTTATTCCAAGATTCTCGTCTAGTCCAGTTAAATCGATTCCTAGATTTTTCTGATGTCGATCCAGTCAAAGTTAGTCTAAGACCTCCTCTGGTTCAGTTAGATCGATGATAAGATCTCCATGATTCATATTCCATCTGAAGTCCGGACCACCTATCAACAGTATCCAAATGGCATCTGTAAGCCCATTCCCAACATCACAATGTTGATACCACTTCATGCGAGTGCAAATTTCTGGGCACTCTAGTGTTCAATCATCTTCCACCTTTGGATCACGAAAGGCCCGAAAGCCAATCTACATCCTCAGGTTTAAGAAAATTGAACAGGGTCAGCTGTTGTACCCCAAAATTTTCCCTCTCATATTTTCCAAGACATTGCAAGAAAAATCTCCAAGTGAATCAAGATTGCTCAAGAGTGGGTTAGACAAGTCATCTCTTAAGACAGTCAACCTCAAATTAGGGTTTTGTGTTGCATCAAGATCCTTGAATCCAAATGACCTCAATTTCTCCCCAATGTCCTAATATGTTCTCAAGTTCATCCATGTCAAATTTCAAGCCTT
Organism: Vicia faba; assembly: GCA_948472305.1. Taxonomy (NCBI): domain Eukaryota; kingdom Viridiplantae; phylum Streptophyta; class Magnoliopsida; order Fabales; family Fabaceae; genus Vicia; species Vicia faba. Next base: position 980,859,076 of record OX451735.1, read on the forward strand.
GCAGAGGAAGTTTGGTCAGTCAATTGCTCAAAGGTTCCAAAAATCGACTGTGCTAGGGCAAAAGTCAACTGTGACCCAAATACAGTCAAACTTCAAGATTTTTTGTCAACATTCTCATTTTGAAGGATATTTCATCATTTGATCAAGGGTTGATCATGATTCATCAAGGATTGCTCAAAATTCATCAAGACTCAAAAGTTGCTAAATTAGGGTTTTATAGGAAAAGTCAACTCAACTTTGACCAAGCATAACTTTCTCATACTTTATGAGAAATGACCCATCCAAAGCTAATTTTGAATAGGATGCAATTTCCTACAATCCATCTTCAAACCCCAAGATCAATAAATGCACTCACAAGAATTTATAAATTTGGACATTATAGGTCATTTTTGAAAGTCAACAAAAACACCTTTTTTGCCAAAGCTAATATCTTGAGAATGGAATATCAAAATGCGATGATACTAAAAGGGTTGGTTAGAGGACATCTCAAGATTTCTAAAAAGTCCAAGGACACTTCCAAAAGTTCAAAATTGAAGAAGTTATGCATTGTTGAAGTTGGGCATTTTTGCAAAATTGCCAAAAGTCAACTATCCCCAAAACTTCAAATTTTGTCAAAGGGGCCCATTCTTTTCCACTTGATTTGATCTTGTCACACTACACACGTTTCCTAGCTTCAGCCTTGTGACCATTTATCAATTTTATTATTTAATTTGAATTTTTAATGAATTATTTCATTTTAAATTAATTTAAATCAAATAAAATCCAAACATTTATTATTTGATCTCTTTTTGGCTATTTCAGGATTGAATCATCATCATCAAGTGTATCAAATTCGTATCATACATTCCATGTGCAAAAAGATTGGATTTTGGACAAAATTAGAAGGTTATCAATGGTGAATCAAATCAAATCTCAAGACATCAATGTGCAAAGATTCAAGACCCAAAAGTTGACCTAATACATTGCAGCATACATATACAAGTGAGAGGACACGAATTCAAGGGCTAGAGGTTGCAGAATCATCAAAAGCAAAACTTGAAAAAAGGTGAAAAAGTGTGAAACTGAAATCATCTTTGGAGGCATTTTCAAGGGCAAATCTCAACACCAAATTGCTGGACAATCACCGAACCTCCTGCAATCAAAAGCAAGCTCTCACACGCTCTCAAACGCACTGTAAGCCTCACGTTTTACCGCCCTGTATTCAAAATCGTAACTCCATGTTCTTGCGTTTTCTTGGCAAATCTTTGGTATATTCATGATGCTTATTCAATTTCTGAACTTTTGGCATTGTTTGATTGCATTTATATGAGTTGTAGCCCTGTAACCGAACCTAGGGTTTTTTAGTTGTGTTTTTGGGCATTTCTTCTACAGGCAAAATTGGAGCCATTGATGGACATGGATGTAACCAGGGGAGAGAGACGAGCATGACCATGGTCTTGGGAATAATTTCCATGGCCTAGAATAGATTTTAGGATGCACATGCGAATTTAGCTGCGGATATAAATCTGCAGGTAAATGTTCAGGGCTGAACGAAGAAGATGAAGACGTGGCCCTCCCCCATTGGATGATTCAAATATTCGCGCCTTGTTTTTTTATTTCTGGCATATTATTGTTTTTACCTATATTATAATTGTTGTCCACTATGTTAACAACTAAAGCGCGTTGGTTGAGTGGCAAAAGCGTTTGGTCAGAATCCAACAGGACCTGGGTTCGAATCCCATGTCCCCCATGCATTTGTTCTTATTTTTTCACAGGTTATCCAGTACAACTCAAGCGTATGGCCTACCATATGTCCTCAAATCTCAAAGCACCAGATGGCCCCAGGCCAGATCTGGTGGTCCATATGTGATGTCCACCATGGGATTGAGTCAATGGGCGCATGGGGAAGCAGGAAAAGTCAACCAGGCCTGCACAATTGAGCCTCTCCATTGCTGAACAAGCTTCCAAATTGGGCCTAAACCCCCCCTGAATTTTTCTCTTTTCATTCTTTTCTTATTTTATTTAATTATTTTTGTTTTATTATTTTATTGCTAACTAACCAATCAATCTTTTTCTTAATAAAATCAAAAACAAAAAAAAAAACATTTTCTTATTTAAATTAAATTTCAGTAATTTATTTTTGTTAATAAATATTAATTTAATTAATTTAGTTTAATTAGGAAATAACTTTAATATCTTTTGCAATAATTAAAATTAACTTAGACAATTAGGTTTTTATTAATTTTGATTAATTTATTTTTATTTCTTTAAATACTTAAAAACCCAAAAATATTTTTATTAATTAATTTATTTATTAATTCAATAATTAACTTAGTTTAATTTCTTTTTAATTGAAAAATAACCAAAAAATCTTTTCTTTAATAAATAAAGGGTCAAAACCCTAAAAAAATCGCATTCGGTTTAATTTCCCGCACGCGTGCCATTTTATTCAAGATTGTATCTGTTTCCAGGAATGTAATAGTTTAATAGGACCTTTACTATTTTTACCGCTTTATTTATTTTCCACATTTTAATTTCAAGGGTTGCTTTTGGCGATGTAAATACCCGACGCCTTGTAATAGTTAGTTTTAATTTCCGCAATTTAATTTCCGCAACTTATAAACTGTTAGATGTTTGGTAATAGAGAATGCATGACAAGATTAATCGTTTAAAACCTAAAATCAACATAGATCACCCATGACATGTACAAAAATAAAATTAACCGAAACAACACACTCGAACATGCGCATTCTTAGGGTACACCTCACTTGGTTGCCTTCGAACGCGGTCATTGAGTATAGGAAGTTTTAGAGGTCGCCCTCTTGTCCAAAGATCATAGTTGCCTCGAAACGGTTGCCTCGGAAAAATGATCTAAGACATTAGGGTTACCGCTAAGGCGTCCTAACATTGCTTTGGTGACCGCACGTCCCTTAATCGAATTGACCCTTAAACTCCAACGACGATGCTACCTACTCATCAATAGTGGGATAGCATTGTCTAAAGGACATTAGTACAGATTGATTCCTTTTTTGAGTAGGTAGATGGTTCTTAAGTACTTGCTCTTTCAAAACAAAACAAAAACTTTTCACACTTACACCTTTCAAACAAAAACTTCTTTCAAACCCACAAACACAAAGAAAATAAAATTTTTGAAAACACTTTGAGAAAGTACCTAAGAGCCTGTGGATAACCACATATAGAAAGGGTTCTAACACCTTCCCTTTCTATAATCTACCCCCCAGACCCGAGAAACATCTCGAAAAAGGAATTTTTCTGTGCTTTTTTCCTTTCCTTGTTGGGTAAAATAAAAGATGGTGGCGACTCTTGCTTACCGTGACATTTTGCGAAAACAAATGCAAAACCCGAACCAGCATTCCAAAAAACAGTCAGTTCTTTCCCACCGTATCACAGTAGGCACTTTAAACTTGGGGGAATCACAATCCCAAAAACCAGCCCTAAATCTTCAAAGTCTAGCCCAGGCACCCTCTGCACCTCCATGGAAGCCAGACGCTCTTCCACATTCTTGTATTTGTCACCTGCAGGTGGGTACTGCTGCTCATAATAGTCTTCATCCTCTTTTTCCTCTTCCTCAGACTCAGTTGGCACTGCAACTCCCTTTCCTGCCCCTTCATCAGATGTTGAGGGGAAATCAAGGACTCTTCTAGCTTGGCCTTCAAATCTTCTACCCAAAGTAGCCACACCAACTCTTTTATTTTTCTTTTTCTCCTTTTCCTTTTCCAGCAAAGTTTTGAGATCCTCCTGACCCTTAGCCAAGGTCACGAGTAGTTGCGGGAACTGCGAATTCTGCACTTGTAAGTCTTTAACCGTCTGCTCTATATCCATCTTGCTGAAATAAACACCAGAGAGATAAGGAAACCTGGTGTGAAGACCTGCTTATGCATATGATGAATGAGATGTATTCATGTAATGCATTCAAGGATTCATAAATTCAAATTTGTTTTAAACAAAAAAGAACACACGTCATATTAATAAGAAGAACTTGTTAGTACATAAATGCCCCATGGGCAAAATAATACAAAATTCTAATGTAAAAAGACGTTGCGCATCCTCTTTGGTGCTATGTAGGTGTTGAGAGTCTGCTCTTCGTGAAGTTGGCGAGTAAGTTCCAAAACCTTCTTCTCACTGGCGTAGAATTGGGCTTCAAACATATCGCGTTCTCCCTTGAGCTGTATCTAACTCCTTTGCAATTCTTCGAGTGATGTTGGCATGTCCGGATGTAGGAGGGTGTATGGAACCTCTCCTTCCATAACAGGCTCTTTGATCACAGGAAGAATATAGGGGTAAGGCATCATAAGACTTTGGACGCGGGTTCGTAGCCACTTGAGGTAAGGCTCAAGGGGGATGGAATTCTTGTGCCCCAAGGTCTTACTGTCTACTTTGTTGGGCATCCTCCAAGCTCGGATAAACCTTTGTCGAAGTCCTTGATCATCGTTATCGAAGTCAAAAACCAAGTCTGGAATCAGCATGTCATGTGGGCCATCCCTCCGGGCATACCCAAATTGTCTCAGAGCCAAGCAAGGGTTGTAGGTAATGCCTCCCCTAATGCCTAGTAGTGGGACATTAGGGAATTCCCCAGAATGATCAATGATGATAACACTTTCTTTGGATCGAGAACACCAATAGATATCTGAATGTGTAAGAGTCATCAATCATTGTGACCACCTCAAGCCTTGCTCATTCTTCAAAGCTGATTGGGGAAGGTGAGAAATAAACCACCTTTCTAGAAGAGGAGTACAGCACATGAGAACACCTCTTTTTCTCATTGTTCGTGTGTGAAATGAGTGGAGGATATCCCCAAGCAATGTAGGCACCGGGTTGCGACCCATGAAAATTTTGACAGCACTGACATCTATAAGCTGGTCAGGGTTAGGGAACAAGACCAACCCATAGATGAGAAGAGCTACAATCTCCTCAAAAGCTTGTAAGTCCAAGGAATTCCAGCATTGTTGAGCTTTCTCAAACAGAAACTTTGACAAGAAACCCTTGACACCACTTCTGGTTTCCTAATAACCTTTGACATTAGGTGGTTGCAAGTGTAGGGCTTGAGCAACATCTTCAGGCTTTGGATCTCTTTTCGTACTGTTGTAGGGTAGTTGATGGAGAATAGAAATCCTCAGGAGTTGAGAAAATTCCTCCAAAGTAGGCACAAGTTGGTAATCAGGAAATGTGAAGCAGTGGTGTAGGGGGTCAAAGAACTGGAAGAGAACTTTCACCATGTCTTCCTCAGTGTTGGTGTTGACCAAGTTGAGAAGTCTACCATGTCTTTCAGTGAAGGGAGAATTCTCTGGAATCTAGGAAGCAAGCTCCTTGAGTTGAGAAGGAATTCTCACAAGGTTGACTTGAATAGTTTTCCTGCGGAGTGAATCCATCACCTACAAAACAGGAACAAAGATGAAGATCTAAATCCTTGAAATGGTTAGTGGATGCATATGATGCTTCATGATGTTATGATGTTATGCACAAGTATATATGTACAAACAAATCACACAAGATCCTAGTCTCAGGCTTGCATGGGGTTTCATAGGTAAGTACCCTCTTGAAGTTTAGTTGGCTCAACCTGTCCTATAAATAATAACCGGGTTCTAAGGAGCTCAATATCACTGGATTATTTTCTGTGTTCATTGTTTCAGTTTAGCCACTTAACTGGCGATCGAAATATTCCAAGAAAACAACCCTTAATGAGTGTAGTATCGAGTATCTACCAACTTCGGACTTCACCAAAGTCGGTCATCTCACTACCCCTAAAAAAGGCCAAGATGGTCAAGTAAAGGTTCTAAAATTCCATTAGTGCTTCATGACATCACTCAGCGGCCCCGTATTCTCTTTGATTAACTCAAAGGCTACCGGTACCCACAAATATGTCGCACTAATATAGCTATTGCTTCAACCATGTCGGTATACCCCGCACAGTTTCCACAACGTATTGCTATTTACCTATGAATGTTTCCCAAATCCGGGTATAGGATTTCAAACCCAAACAATAGAACCAAATGCAAAGCAAGCAAGTCAAGCAATATAAGTATGCATGTAATTGCAAGCTTCTCAAGTCATATTTAAAGCATGTGTTTTGATGAAGACAACATGGACATCAAGTTTCAAAGGATGTGCAAAAAGCTTATCAACATCAAATTAAAGTCTTGAAGATTATTGAAGAATTATTAAAGAAATCATCAAATGTCAATATGGTATAAATAATTCTTAAAACCTTGAATATAGATGTTCACAATATGCATTCATCAACATATACATATTCCATAACTTTAACATCAAGAAAAACTTTGTTTGAAATATCTTTCAAAATGTATTTTTGAAAATAAACCTTTAGGAACTGGTTCCTCCCTAACAGGGAACCGGGTTCCAGCTTTTCTCAAAAAACAAGTCCCTGGTTTTTGTACCAGGAACCGGGTTGTACCAATAGAGGAACCGGTTCCTGCGTGATAAATTTGAATTCCAACTTATAACGTTCACTAAGAACCGGGTTCTGTCAGTGTCGGAACCGGTTCCTAGCGAACCAATGCAGCTTTTACTTTGTTTTTTGAACATTTTTCAAGTGGTATCTTTTCATGAATGCATTGCAACTTTTCATATGAATTGGCATGAATGAAGAGGTTCTTACAACTTTATAAAATGCAGATTTTTTTCAGATTTTCAAAACAAGAACACCATAACATTTTTATATGTTCAATACTTCAATTTTCAAATTAACAAATATACTTCTTCATTAACAATTTTCTCTTTTACTCACATTTGAATTTAAACTTTCATGTGTTCATAATTTTGTGAAACTTGCCATATACACTTTCATTATCATTTCAAGTTTCATACATACATTGTGAACATTTATATACATTGTTGAGAATTGTTTTTATCTTGAAGAAGAAGGTCAATTGAAGATTGATAAAGCTCTCCATATACTTCAAAATTAATCATTGTATTACTTAAAGATTTTCCCTTACTATCCAGGATTGTTGGAAGTAAGTGTTGTGATTTGAAGAGGATTGTTCTTTATTCACATTAGTGTTTGTTTGGTCTTAAAGGTGTTAAGAACCTTTGATCACCCTATAGGTTAGATAGTAAGCATAGGTTGTACAATCATTCTAACTATAGTGAAATCTCTTTCGTGTTGGAAAGGGGACTGGAGTACTCTCGGATTGTGAGGGGAACCAGGATATATCACCGTGTTCTTTACTTTTCCGCATTTATCGCTTTCATCACCATAATCGAGAAAAGATAAAGATATAATCAAAACCTTCAAATACTTAACCAAAAACTACTACCAAGCATTCTCATAAAACCGAATAAATTTTTATAAGACCTAATTCACCCCCCCCCCCTCTTAGGAACTCTGAGACTTACAATTGGCATCAGAGCAAGTTATAGGTAACTTGTTCCTAAAGATCCAGAATGGCTTCCGCAAATCATCAACCAGTCTTCAGAGATGGTGGTAGTAACAACAAGCCTCCTCTATTCTGTGGTGAATATTTTGACTTCTGGAAAATACGCATGAAGGCGCATTTAGAAGCACAAGGAGAGGAAGTATGGGATGCTGTTGAAAATGGTTCATTTATCCCAATATCAGTAATCAATGGCATTGGTTCTGTAAAACTCAAAACTGCATGGGACGACGATGATAAAAAGAAAGTTCTCTATGACAAAAAGGCAATAAACCTTCTTCAAGGTGCACTCAGTATGGACGAATTTTTCCGTGTCTCGAACTGCAAGACAGCAAAAGAAATATGGGATACCCTGGTTCAAACTCATGAAGGAACGGCTGAAGTAAAAAGATCAAGGCTAAATACCTTGAGTCAAGAATATGAACTATTTCGAATGCAGCCCGGAGAATCCATTCTTGACTTACAAAAGAGATTTGTGCATTTGACAAATCACTTAAATGCTCTTGGTAAAACCTTGACAAATGATGAACTAAACTTGAAAATCCTTAGATCATTGACTAGGGAATGGCAACCAAAGGTAACGACAATCTCGGAAAAGAAGAGTCTCTCCGCAATGACTTCCGCTACATTATTTGGCAAACTTCAAGAATATGAAACGGAACTCGGTAGACTTGAAAAACATGAAAATTTAGAGAAGAAATCCAAAGGCATTGCCTTGAAAGTTGATTCAAAGGAAAGTCAAGATAAAGATGCATCGGAGGAAGATGAAAACTTCTTGCTTCTTGTAAAAAGGTTAGGAAAATATTTTGGTCATAAAAATAATCTTCATAATGCTAACTTTGTCAAGAGGAAGAAATTTTATAATCATAAAGATAAAGAAGCCTCCACATCAACACAAGATGTCACATGTTATGAATGTGGAAATCAAGGTCACATAAAGCCGGATTGTCAAAACTCTCCAAGAAAAATGGATTCAAAGGCAAAAAGGAGTTCAAGAACAAAAAGGCTTATGTTGCATGGGAAGATAATGAGATAAGTTCTTCATCCGATTCGGAAAGCGAGGAATGTGCAAATCTAGCATTAATGGCTTCACATCACTCCGACAATGAAGAAGAGGTTAGTAATGAATTTAATCTTTTTGATGATGATGTTCAAGATGCTATTGATGAACTCTTGAAAGAATGCAAAAGTTTATACAAAAAGGTGTCAAATCAAGAAAAAGAACTTCTAAGTTGTTTAGAAAAAATTGACACCATGACTAAAGATTTTGATCTTCAAAAACAGAATTTTATTAAAGAAAAAGAAAACTTTGCATGCTCCAAGTGTGAATCAAATGTCTTTCAAATTGTTCAATTAAAAAGAGTCATTGAACGATATGAAAAAGGAAAAATAGGATTGGAAGGATTACTAAGCCAACAACGTTATCCAAATGATAAAAGGGGTCTTGGTTATGTGAATTCTAAGAAACCAAGTAACAATCCCACTGTTTTTGTAAAGGCTAGTAATAGTTCCAATCCCAAGAAAGTAGAAAAGAAGCAAGTTGTTCATAATCATCAAAAGAAAAAGGCTAATGTATTTAAAAAGAAAACATTTCCTAAGAAGAAATCTTATCCTTCTAGATATAGAAGTAACTTTGAACCTACTTGTTTTTATTGTGGTATTAAAGGCCATACACCTAATGCTTGCTATGTTAGAAACTTTAGTATAAAAAGTGGGCATTATGTGTGGGTGAAAAAGGGAACTAACTATGAAGGACCCAAGGCAACTTGGGTACCTAACAAAGAATAATTTGTTTGTGTAGGTATGCTTGAAATCCACATCAAATGTTTGGTATCTTGATAGTGGATGTTCAAAGCATATGACAGGAGATTTACACCAATTTTCATATCTAGTACATAAAGCCAAAGGGTATGTCACCTATGGAGACAACACCAAAGGAAAGATTCTTGGCGTTGGAATAGTTGGCACACTTCCATCCATTCAAATTGAGGATGTTCTCTATGTTGAAGGATTAAAGCACAATCTTCTTAGCATAAGTCAACTTTGCGATAGAGGGTTCAAGATCAAATTCAACAAAGATGAATGTCTCATTATGGATGAGGCAACCAATGAGGTAAAACTCAAAGGTATAAGAACTAACAATATTTTTATGATTACTTTAGATGATTTGTCTCTGAAGGTACAATGTCTTGTGGTAAACAACAATGACGCTTGGTTATGGCACAAGAGGATCGCTCACATTCACATGGAGCACTTGAACAAATTGGTTAAGCATGACTTAGTTATTGGTCTACCAAAGATGAAGTTCATCAAGGAAAAATTATGTAATGCATGCCAAAAGGGCAAACAGACCAAAACAACTTTCAAATCTAAGAATGTGGTGTCTACTACAAGACCACTACAATTGTTACACATGGATCTCTTTGGTCCATCAAGAACAAAAAGCTTGGAAAAGAACTTGGTATTTTGGATGAAGGTGATATCTAATGTTTCTCTTAAGATACTCGTCTTAATTTTTATATGTATCTATTTCACTCTTTTTCCCCATCCTTTTTTATGTTAACAAAGGGGGAGAAGAGTATGCATGTATGTTGTTTTGTTTCAAAGAAATTGCAGGCCCAAATAAATGTCAAACTCTCTCCAAAATTCAAAGAATCATGGACTTAGGGGGAGCATACAATTTAGGGGGAGCCTTGCATTTGCTCAACATGTTCGCTACACAAAACAACATGAACATTTCAAGAAATCGTTTTCAAGACTTGGTTGTCATCATCAAAAAGGGGGAGAATGTAATTGCAAGCTTCTCAAGTCATATTTAAAGCATGTGTTTTGATGAAGACAACATGGACATCAAGTTTCAAAGGATGTGCAAAAATCTTATCAACATCAAATTAAAGTCTTGAAGATTATTGAAGAATTATTAAAGAAATCATCAAATGTCAATATGGTATAAATAATTCTTAAAACCTTGAATATAGATGTTCACAATATGCATTCATCAACATATACATATTCCATAACTTTAACATCAAGAAAAACTTTGTTTGAAATATCTTTCAAAATGTATTTTTGAAAATAAACCTTTAGGAATTGGTTCCTCCCTAACAGGGAACCGGGTTCCAGCTTTTCTCAAAAAACAAGTCCCTGGTTTTTGTACCAGGAACCGGGTTGTACCAATAGGGGAACAGGTTCCTGCGTGATAAATTTGAATTTCAACTTATAACGTTCACTAAGAACCGGGTTCTGTTAGTGTCGGAACCGGTTCCTAGCGAACCAATGCAGCTTTTACTTTATTTCTTGAACATTTTTCAAGTGGTATCTTTTCATGAATGCATTGCAACTTTTCATATGAATTGGCATGAATGAAGAGGTTCTTACAACTTTATAAAATGCAGATTTTTTCAGATTTTCAAAACAAGAACACCATAACATTTTTATATGTTCAATACTTCAATTTTCAAATTAACAAATATACTTATTCATTAACAATTTTCTCTTTTACTCACATTTGAATTTAAACTTTCATGTGTTCATAATTTTGTGAAACTTGCCATATACACTTTCATTATCATTTCAAGTTTCATACATACATTGTGAACATTTATATACATTGTTGAGAATTGTTTTTATCTTGAAGAAGAAGATCAATTGAAGATTGATAAAGCTCTCCATATACAAAGGTGATCTAAAACCCTAAGGTAACCCCACTTTTTTAGTTATTTCCCCAGCAGAGTCGCCAGTTCTATGATGCGGTGGGAGAACTGACTTGAGGTTTTGCATTGTGTTTGCAAATGTTTTGGTTTAGCAAGAGTCGTCACTGACTTTTTATTTATCTAAAGGAAAGGTCAAAAAGCACAAGAAAGACCTTTGAGATGTTTTCTTGGGTTCGTGGGGTAGATTATGAAAAAGGAAGGTACTAGCACCCTTTTCATCCATGGTTTTCCATGGGCTCTTAGTTACTTGTTTTAGATCACTTGCTTTTGCTTTTCAATTGTTTGAAATGGTGCTTTGTGTGTGGTTTTAAAAATATTTTGAAAATATGCCTTGTCTAGGAAACCTTTGTAATAATTCTTGTTTGAATGTATACAAAGGTGTTTGTCTTTTGAAAAATGTTTCAATGTTTGAAAGTTTGTTTTGGGAAATGTTTTGAAATGTGTTGTGATGTGTTTTTTGAAAATAGCAAGGATATTTGCAAATTTGATCAAGTAACTAGGAGCATCTACCTACCTACTCAAAAAGTCTTTCCTACACATTTTTTACCCTTTTGACAGTGTTGTTTTACCATTGCATTTGGTAAACAACCTTGTGTTTTGATGTTAAACGGGACAGGCGCGAGTCATCATATTGACCATGATAGCAATAGTGCTAAGTATCTTTAGCAAATTTTTGAGGTATTAGATCATTTTGTTTAGGCAACCAAGATAGTGTCATCGAGGGACTATGATCTTTTTGTTTTGTTTTTGTTTTGCCAAGACACCTAGCATGCATACCATGGCCATTTGTAAGGCAACAAGTGGGTGAAACTCTAGGAGTGATTGTGTGCATTGTGTTGTCATTTTTTATGCATTTTTGTCTTGTATTAGTCAAGCTATTTGTTTTGATTTGGGATTTTTTGCATACAAACCCTAATCTCTATCATGCATATTTGAAAGCTATAAATGCGTAAAAATAAATCTACAACTATTACAACATTGATATGGGGAGGGGGATACAATTTTGAATAGGGGATTATTTGCAAGAAATTAAAACCCTAAGATTATTACAACCAAATTGAATTCTTTGTTCAAATGATAAATAAGCAAATATTTAAATGGACAATTAAATAAATATGTAATATAATATAAATATGCAAAAAATGTTTTTGTATTATTTTTATGTATGTAAAAATAAACTATTTAATGCATTAAAAATAATAAAATAAAATATTATTTTTATTAAGGGTGGAAACCCTAATTTGTTTTAAGAAAGTATATATATTAATTATATTGTTTATGTATAATAAAATGAATAAAAATATATACAAATATTAAAAAAATAAAAATAATGTGAGAAAATATTATTTAAGTATATAAATAATAAAAATAAAATATATAATATTTTTTTGTATTATTTACAAGTTTTTATTTAAGAAAATAACTATATTAAACTTAATAAATTAAATACTATGCCAAAATAAAAATAAAAAAATATAAAAAAATGTGAAATTTTAAGAAAAATATTTTTGGTAATTTTTTATATTTGGAAAACTAAAATAAAGTCAGAAATAAAAAAAGAAATGAAAATAATATGAAAATATAAAACAAAGGGCTGAGGGGTGCAAATAACAGAAATGGGAGTGTCAAAAGTCATGCCAAGCCAGGCCCAGCCCAGATGGCCTTCATCTTCAACCTCTGTTCAAAAAAATGCGCGCCTCTTGTTCAAATGGCTAACTCCTGCATTTGTGCTTAAAAACAAAAACTTGAAACATGAAAGTTATAGAGCATGATCATACGATTCTAACCATATAAAAAACTTGATCTAACTCTCAAAGACCAGAGAGAATTTCTCTGGCCCTAATTTCTAACCTAACTTTTTCAGAAAGTTCATCATTCAAATTCTCCCAACTCAGTTAACTTAAATGAAATCTATGCATATGTACAACTTAAGGGCAATGAGTACTACATTTTTTATTCATAAACCTAAGCCTAATGATTCCTAAATAGAGAGATAGAAAGTTGTAAAATACCTGCTTCAGTTGAACTTGAGTATGGCAATGTAGGGGTTTTCAGTGAGGCCTGATATGCTTGTGAGCTTGCTTGAACTTCCTTTGACCTTCCCCAATGCTTAGTTTGCTTTGAACTTGCTTGAGTAAGCTTGTAGAAGTCAACCTGCACATTCAGAATTCAAAAATGGTGAAGCTTGAAAACAAGGTTACAGTTGCTGGCCAATGGTTGGAATAGCTTAGGTGTGTTGTTTAGAAGGTGTTTGAAGTGGTTGCAAGCAAAACGCACGAGTAGTTTGTGATTTGGAAACAAAAATGCAGAACCTGCACTGTTTTGCAAGAAGATGGTGTTTTAGTGTACAAGGGTTTTGAGGACTGGCTAGCTCGTGTTTCTGGCTCAATGTGATATGCAGAAGTTGTTTGGAATGGTTACAACACTTGGTTTTATCAGATTTCAAAGTTATTTGGTTTTTGCAAGTTTACTTGGTTTTGAAGAAAAGATGAGAAGTGAATATGCAAAGGCTTGTACCATCTAGCTTAGGATCTGCACAAAGTTGGTATACTTTTCCCTATCTTTGTGGACTTTGTTTTCTGTGAAAGAATGGTCCAATGCTCAAGAGAAACAAAAATGCATAAAGTTGTGCTTTATGAGAATAACATTGTTGCCTTTTTGCCAAAAATGGATTAAACCCTTGTGTAATCCTCTAAAGCTCATAACAATGCCTCTAACCAATGTGTTTGCATTCAATTTTTGAGTGTGGAAGGGTTTAAGGACCTGTAAGCAAGTACAAGCATGGCTGGACAGAAATTGCAACTTATGTCAACATGAAAAATGCCATGGATCAAAGTGACATTTTGCCAAATTCAAACTTTTGATTCTCCCTAACCATAAATGATTTTGGAGAGTTATTGGACATTTTGGAAAGCTTGTAACATGCTCTAAAATCCATCTTTGAAATAAATTTTGAGATTCCAATGGGAACTAGGTGAAAAATTTCCATGAAGATAGGTCAAAATCCTGCCTAAACTAGGGCAAAATTTCACTAAGTTAGAAAGTTTTTGAACCCTTGTTCATAAAATCATAACTTGAGATCCAATCATCTTTTGGGAAAACTTTGTGAATCAAAGTTGTAGATATTGTGGAGGACTACAACTTTTATGTTGGAAGTTTTCTTTGAATCCAATTGCATCATGGAGAAAATGTTGGGCAAAGTTGGGAAAAAATAAGAAAATTTCATAACTTAGAAAAATTCTAAGTTATGAAATTTTTCAATCTTAAACCCTAATTTGCAAAATTAGGTTTCTTGATGAACAAGTTTCATGTTTTGACACATCTTGATGAAAAATGACCCTTGGCACTTGATTTTGACCAAAAAGTCAAAGTTTGACTTTTTAGTGTACAGTTGATTTTTGATCAGTTGACTGGAAAATTCATCTGTCAATCCAATGCAATTGAGATCTTTTGGACCTTGTGAATAGGTAAAGATGATGCCATTGAGTCCTTGAATCCATGCTTGAATCCAATTTGCCATTGGCTAGGTGAAAAATCAGAAATTTCCCTTTTGCAATCAAAACCCTAAAAATGACCATTTTACCCTTTTGATAATCTGATCAAATTTCTTGAGGAGTTGTGGTCCAAACTTGATCAAATGGTTCATATGAGTCAATAATGTTGATGTGGATCAAAAATTATGAGATTTGACTGTAAATTGGCCACAGTTGACTTTTTTCCCCAATACAACTGGTTCTTAGGTCAACTGTCCAATTGACTGGGCAAAATTTTGATTCAAGGCTTGTAACTTGGTATGGGAAATCTTATAAGTCCAACATGAATTATGAAAGTCAATTTGATCATTGGAAATCCAAAAATCCCTGTGTAAACTCAAACCCTAATCTCAGGTCATCAGTGCAAGGAGATGTCTTGAGCAGAGCAAACTCTAATCCTGTCTGGAGTCCAAAGAGTCTTGTGAGGGGAAATATTGATAAAATGAGAGGGCAAATTTTGGGGTACAACACTCAAGTTCTATGCAAATTTTCCATTGAAACATCATCTATATAAGATGTAGAAAGTACAGTATGCATTAGTTTGTAACTAAAACACCTCCATCACAATCCCAACTCTCATATTTTCACCTTGCAACTTGACTTGGGTGGAAGAGTTTAGAGCATTTCAAAGCAATCTAAGGATACCATTACACTCCCGAGGACTCAAGGAAGCTAAAGGTATCATTTTATCATCTTGAAAGTACCTGATAAAAAGCAACAGACTCACTCTGTTAGGTACATTTTCGTCCACTTCGAACTATATCGTATGTGCATCATTTTAATCATTTCTTGATATGGTTGTGTTCGTTTTGATACCATTAGTGAAAGCCATATGCATTTGGATCCTGATTGTGCTTGATTACAATTTAATTTTTGTTTGAAATTTTTTAGGGTTGACTTTAATCCGAAAAATTAGAATGTTGGAGTAAGAGTTAATAAACGTTAAGTGCATATTTAAAATCCTTGTGAAATTTCGAGTGAAATGATATATTTACTTTTGATTTTTGGTGCTTAAATAAGAAAACATGAATTTGGCCATTGTTGAAAAAGTTACAGTAACCAAGGGCACATCTTAAAACTCACAACCTGATTCAGTATCATGAGACTCATTGTTCTCCTCACACTCAGCTAAACAAACATCATCTGCTAGGCCAAACTCTAAGTCTTCCACAAATTGAATAGGATATTTTTTTCCTTCAACCCAAAAATCATCTATCTCATTTATTTCTCCCACAAGTTTTATAGTGATCAAAATACGAGTATAATCCAACCTCGATTTATTAATAGTGCATTCATCAATTTTCAACAATATTCCTTTAACTGAAGCAAGTTCCCCAAAAAACCTCACATTCCATGCATGTAACGATATATTATAACAATGCACCCACACCCTCTTTCATAAATCATGTCATTATCCTTTGACCAAGCACGACAATCATACACTAAAATACTAAAGATATTTGTTGCTTCATTAAAAACAGACATTATCTCCGCCTTTCCCATATATTACAAGAAAATTTTGTCTCCTCTCAACGATGCCACCATAAAATCATGAAACCAAACATTTGAAATAATTTGTTGAATAATCGGAACTGTAATACCGTTCCAAATTCTAGCCACCACACCATTATAGGCCCAATCAATATCTTCAGGAGCATCCTAATAACTTCTACTTTTCGGTGCCACCTCTTTCTTCTCTTCTCTGTCCCCCTCTAACTTCTTATGATTTCCCCCCACTAGCTATGTGTACGAAGACACCATACCATTCCCCTTTGAAATAAAAATTAGATCCTCCTCCTTCTTCTTTTTCCCCTTACTTTTCACACCCTCATTAGTCACCATTATGAGATCAAACATGTACCTACAAATTAAAAATTAAAAAAAACAATAAACTATTATACCCTCCAGCCACTATTATAAGCAACAACAAAAAATTTAGTTCATTGACAATTGATGTATTTGGTAATTATTATATATCAGATACATCAATTGTTCAATAAACCAAAAAAACTTTGTGTTGCTTATAATAGTGATTAGAGGGTGTATCTCATAAGATTTTGCACAAATAAAAAAGACATACAAGATAATGAGATAAACAATTATCTCACTCTAAATCATGTTTGTCAATAATATTGAAGATAAATTTAATATTTTTTTATTTAAATTATAGTTTAAATACTAAATAAATAACTGAAGTGTAGATTGTTCAAGTTTTATTAAGGTGAAATTTGAAATATCTTTTATACTCACTCATCTTTGCCAAAATATTTAACAAATTTACAATCTAAATCGATATAAATGGTTTTTTTATAAGCAATAATTTCATTAAGAAAGAGCACTAGGGGTACTCAAACCCGCTTACAAAAGACCACGAGCAAGGCTCAGGAAGAGTTATATTTCTAACCAACTGAAACTTAACCAAGGTAGTGCAAAGGAGATTTACAAAACTCATAAAAATTACACTTGGAATTAGAAATATTACCAATATGATACCATTTCCAAACACTCATTTTGATATCCCAAACTAAATCCGATAAACAGACTTTGGCTCTGTTAAAAACCACATCATTCCTAAGGCACCAAATACCCCACACCACTGCCAACCACAAAAGACTTTCATTACCTTTCTTAACTCCTAACTTCCTACATTCGTTAATCCAATCCCTCAAACTTTTCCAAATGATTCCTCCCATTTCAAACTGAAACCCACACCAAGAAAATATTTCTCTCCGAACCAACTTAGAATAAGATTAATCCAATATAATATGATTTATCGATTCAATCTCTTCAAAACAAACAACACAAAGAAGCTCGTTGTGAGATTTAATGATACCTCTATGAAACAAAAGGTCCATATGTTAGAACAAGATTTGGATATGTGTTTAAATCTTTATGTTTTGATGATAACAATGCATATATTTTATGAAGAACAATTTTATTTCTAATTTTAATTCTACAACAATGAAGCATCGTCTAGATCATTCTTCATCATCATACCAGAAACAATCCATCAAAGAGAAAAAGGATAACAATCAGAAATAAATATCTTCCAAGCTTACTACTTCAAGCTAGAAGTAAAACATCATAAGATAAGGTCCTAATAAACTTAGCCACGAAGAATATAGTACAGCCAATATGCTTTAAATTCCACTACATGTTTACATATTCTACTATTTTGTCTCCCACGATGAAATGCTACCGTTATTGTAGCTGGCAAGTGACAACAACATTTTCGTAGTACCAATGGTCTATTTCTCAAAGTCTATAAAGAGACATTTGCATCATTTGAAGACAATAGAATATACAACATTATCAAGCTTGAATCAAACTGTTGAAATACTGAAAACATCAAGAGAAAAGAAGAAAGAAGAATCACTACTCAAATATTCATCCACAAATATTCTTCTAGAGAAATATCAAGAACACAAAAGTTATTTCTCGTTATTGTGTTAATATATTATGGATTAAACACAAAGAGTTGTTGCTCGTTATTTGTGTTTATCTTAGAGTTCTCAATACAAAGATTTGTTGTGCATTATTTGTATTAGAGACTTTGTTATTCATTGTTGTGTTAATACGCTTTTTAGAAGCAAACATTATAAACACAGTTGATTGTAATTCTGTTGAGAATTGATTGTTGCCTCAAGTGACTAGGTTGTTAGTCTATAGACTTAAGAGGGCTAAGATGTATGTTGAGACTCTTAGACTATTATTGTTAGTCACTGGAAGGTAGCTCGTGTATTTGTAATCTGTTGAGATTAGTGGATTAAGTCCTTGTTGAAAGCAAAGTCACCTTGGCGGGTGGACAAGAGTAGCCTTGTTGAAGGTGAACTTGTATAAACCAAACGAGTCATTTTATTCTTTCCTTAGTCTTATTATTTCTAGTTAGCTCGCAAAATAATTTCATAAAATAAAGATAGTTAGAAAACCCAATTCAAACCCCCTTCCCTTTCTTGTATTTTTCTCACGCTTCAATTGGTATCAAGAGCTCCGACTCTTCATTGGTTATCAAATCAAACACTTAACCGTGTAGAGAGATTCAGTGTGAGAAAAACTTTATATGGCTGCACCTGCAAACAACGATGAAAAAGATAACTAATTTTCCAAGCCTCCTATTTTTTATGGAGAAAATTTTGAGTATTGAAAAGATAGACTTAAGAGTTTCTTTCTGGGTTATGATGTAGATATTTGGGATCTAATTACAGACGGATATAGGGAACCTATATCTGAAGAAGGTATTCCTATTCCCAGTAGTCAAATGAGTGATGATCAGAAACTATGAAGCAAGAATCATTATAAAGTCAGATCCATTCTTCTCAGTGATATCTCATATAATGAATATGAGAAAAGCACCAATAGAGAAACAACTAAGGAGTTTTTTTATTCTTTAAAGATGACTCATGAAGGAAATGCTCAAGTAAAGGAAACTAAAGCGTTAGCTTTAATTCAGAAATATGAAGTATTCAAGATGGAAGAAGATGAAACTATTGAGACGAAGGGAAGGTGTTAGGCATCCTTCATCTCCCTTGTTCTCAAGGGGCTCCGCTTTTAGGTTCAAGGGTAAGATGAGAATTTGGTATTTAATATTTCTATATATTTAAGAAAATAATTTAGTTTTTTAGTTGTGAACTCGCATTGGTTTTTAAATTGCATGCCTACATATCTCCTTATGAAGAATCAGAGTCCAATTACGTAGTTCGAATGTGTTTGGTTAGTTTTTTTTTATGGATTGTGGAAATATCTTGAAATTCTCCTTGAACCTTGTCTGGGTTTGAAAACAGCGTAGTCGTAGACGTAGTTCGTAGTTAATATAAGATACCTCCACAATCTTTTTTTTTTGAAAAAAAGTAGAATCTGAAATTAAGTTAGTGAAAAAATGTCAGTATTTGATTGGTTAGCTGTCATAGAATGCATGATGCAATTTGAGGAAAAAAGTTTGAATGATAAAAATAGTTGATAAAATAGAAATAAAATGAGGTTAGTATTTTAGAAAATAATTAATAAATAACTATTTTCTTGTTATTAAAAATATAATAAATATTTTTAATATTAATCTAATATTTATTTATTAATAATTTTATGACAGAATGTACAAAAATATTTTTATGCAATATGCTAAAAATGACATGAGATATTAGAAAATAAATAAATAAAATAAACAAAAACAAAAAAAAAGAATTAATTAAATGTCAAAATTACGCATGGAGTGTATAAATTAAATCAGGAGATACAAATATGAAGGGGTTCAGGCCCTAATTAAATTCTGAGCCCAAAGGCGTGAGGGGGTAAGAATTCTAATTGATTAGTAAAATACATGGGTGTGGTTAGCATTGGGCTTGACCCAAAATTTTGTTAAGAGGACCCAAGATGAACTTTGGGTTCATTTGGGTGTAATGTGGGAAGAAACATGTGTTATGACGAGGAAGCAGAGATCTGAAACATGCATTTAATCCAACAGCTCTCAGAATCTTGTCCTGGAGCGTTGATCTGACGGTAATCAAAATGGAGGGTAGGGATGTGTGATTGAATGAGGGAGTGTGATAGGGAAAGCACATATGACTAGTCAAGATTAACCTCATCCAGGGGCTCTCAGGGAGCCACCTCGCGTGCATCCAGGGACGGAGAGAGTATTATATAAACGAAACCATGAGCTCTTGGCTCATTTTTCGTTCTTCTTTCTCTCTCTACACAAACATAACACAACCATTTTATAATTTCTAGAGAGAGAGGATCTACCTTATCTCTAGAAATTTGGCGATCGGAAATCGCCTCTTCCATGGGCGCTAGTGGCTGGAAATCGCTTCAGCTGGAGGCTGCTCTAGGGTACCACCACATTCATCAATAGCCATCATCCACCTTCAAACCTCTAATAAAACCTCAACCCAGATCTTTAAGATCTGCATCCATTCCTTCAACCAAACCCAGACGCCTTCATACCTTCATCTGGGTTTACAAGAACCCTATGAAGGTCAACCCTAACCCTAAACCATCTTCAACCAAACCGTAAAAACCCTAACCCCACTTACAAACCCTAACCAAATCATCAAAAAATAACTTGTTCGTCCCTTAACCCTAACCCAATCATCAAAACCAAAGGTGTTTTACCTAACCCTAAATCTAAAATCAAAAACCCAGAAACCTCGATTGAAACAACAATCACAAAAGAATATCACTAATCCACATCAACCAAATATAAACCCTAAGCTAAGTTATTAGAGTTATCATCCGTGCAGTGAATCTTTGCGTAATTTCTTCTTCTGGTTTTCTAATCTTCTCCTTATAATCTCCTTCTCTTCCTTTTATGTGTTCGCAGGTACCAAGAATCGAGGCTAAGCTATAAAGAACTTGGAGTTTCAATCGTGAAACCCAAGTTTTCCACTGAAGCAGAACTTTATCGAGGGTATGGAATGTGCAGCAACAACAAGAATCTTCATGGGTTTTCTGTATCCTTAATCCAATAGCTTAGGGTTCCTTTTATAGTCTTAGAATTTTCGCAGTTATAGGTTAAATTAGGAATTAGTTAGTGATTGGCAATTTTAGATTGTAAATTAGAGCTGATTGATTCAATCTTGGAGATATGATTCAGAAATTAGAAGATTTGATTAGATTTTAGTTAGGGTAAATCTTTGTAAATTTGAATAGTGTATGTTTTTGGACATGTTATCGTGTAATGATTCACTTAATATAACAAATTTCTAATCAAATATTTGATTTCCAAATTTGATTTAAAAAATATTGCTTCTGCGCTTGGGCATCTTGTGGATGAATGAGAAACGCACAGCTTCTGGGAATTAGGGTTAAACCCTAATGTTGACTTAGTTAACAAGATTTGGAATAATAATAATAAAAATAAATGCAATAATAATATAAAATAATAAATTGTATAATTAGAGGGAGTTGACTCCGGTTCAACCCCTCTTTAATACTTAATATTATTATTTTTTCTAACAACAATAATATGCAATATAAAATAATAACAAATAATAATTTAAATCAAAGCCCAAATGTTGACCACAATCAACTTCCCAACCCCAATGGGCCTATAGATTATTGAATTAGCAAGTTTGGGCCCCTCTAGAAAAAAACACACCCCTTGTTTCTAATTTAACCCCCATTACCACTGATATCATGAAAAATGTAAATTACTAACAACAAAGAATGCAATAGCACCAAGATTTAAATAACAAAATAAACAGTAAAAATGAATTGATTATTGACACCAAAGGGGTAAATTTGGGGTATGTCACTTTCCAAAAGAGTGAAATAACCCGGGAAAAGACAACAATTCTAGAAGATTCAGAAGAGATTGTTTAGACTCCTTCTCAAAGGGAAATAGTGAAGTCACGTGCTACGAATGTAATGAACCAAAACATTACAAATATGACTTCCCAAAGTTAAAGAAAGAAGACTCAATAAATGAAGGCTCCAAGAACAACAACTTCAAAGGTAAAAAAAAAAAGGCCTCGTGGCAACATGGGATGATTCAGAAGCATCAGGATCATATTCTGATGAAGAGCATGCCAACATAGTACTCATAACTATCATTTCAGAAGAAAGCTCGTCAGATACAGAGTCAGACTCTAAAGAGGTATTTTCTGAACTCTCTAAAACTAAATTAGAATTATGTTTACCAAGAACTCTAAATCAGAAGCTTCAACTGAAATTCAAGAACCTTCAGAAGGATCATGAATATGAAATTGAAGAATATGATAAGCTAGAGAAAGAAAGTTTGAACAAAAAGATGTTTCTTCTAATTCAAAAACGGGAAATATATTTCTAAGTAAAAGTTTTTCAAAATAAGACAAAGTTATTTCAAAAGCTTCTTTATCTTCTGAAACTGTCATGTATCAACATGATAAGGCTTTTCAGAAATTCCTAAATGAAAACGAAGAAAGAAGTAGAATAGCTTACATGATCCTTGGCATTGGTTGAAATAAAACTATAGAAAGAAAGAATAAAATACTGCAAGAAGTATCCATAACTATGGTCAATAAAATTAACATGGCTAAGCACTTATGGGCAGAAGCTGTAAGAGCAGTATGTTACATTCATAATAGAATTTCTATGAAACATATTCTTGAAAAGACTCCTTATGAGTTCTGTAGAAGAAGAAAATCTGATATCTCTTATTTTTATCCTTATGGATGCTCCTGTTTTATTCTATGTACTAAAGGTAGTCTGACCAAATTTGATTCTAGAGCACAAAAATGAAGTATGTTGAGATATTCATAATGCTCTAAAGTCCATAAAGTATACAATACAGAAACACATATAATGAAAGAATCAATCAATGTTAAAATTTATGATAAGCTTGGCTCAGAAAAAGTCACGGTGTTTGAAAGATTTGCAGGTCTAAAGATAACACTTACAGGGTTTGAAGATAAATATTGTGATAGTGAGCTGATCAGAAATATTTATACATCCGAAGCACCTGATTATCTATCAGCTCAGAAATGAAATGGGTAAAATCAAAGACAAATCATTTCTGAAGAATTGATTTTGGAAGATATAGTTAAACTGGACAAAAGCTGATGTTTCATATTACCATATCTAATAGACAAAACATCTATCCAAAACGCCTTCGTCCCCTACAAAATTTTCCATTTCCTTTTAAAAAGTAACACCACGTTAAATTCTTTGAAGCTTTTAAAGCCTAACCCATCTTTCTCTAAAGATGAAAAAAGTAGATCCCAACGGATTCAATTTATCTCCCTCTTATCAAGATTTCCACCCCAAAGAAAATTATTCTGAATCTTTTCAATTTCTTTGTAAATCTTAACAGGGGCTTTGAAGAAAGAAAGTTTAAAAATAGATAAACTAGAATGCACCGATTTAATCAATGTGATCCTACTACCAAGGCTGGGTAATTTCCCTTTCCAAACCGCCAACCTATCCTTTAACTTCAAAAGAAGAGGATTCCACCAAGAAACCCTTCTCGGATTCGAGACAATAGGAATCCCAATAAAAGAAAAAGACTTATCTTCTAACCTGCAAGAAAGAAAATTAACGCAACTAAAAGAAAATGCAGATTCAGATTAATCCCAATCAACCTATTTTTGAGAAAGTTAACCCCGAGCCCCGACACCACTTCAAACCCTCTCAAAACCGCCTTCAGCGTCCAAACATGCTTCTAATTCCCATTTCCCACTAGGAGAGTGTCGTCCTCAAATTGTAAAACATTCACGTCACATTTTCCTTCCACTGAGAAACTAGAGAAATCTTTAATCTGAACGGCTTGCCTCACTAAACCAACCAGCCCCTCTGTAACAATAACAAAGAGAAACAGAGAAAGCGAATCGCCTTTGTCTAAGCCCCTTACCAACTTTAAAATCTTTAGTTGGACTACCAATAACAAGCACCGACATCCAACTCAAGAAAACAATTGCTTCCATCCACTTAACCTATAACTCTCTGAATCCCATCTGGTTCAACATATACCTCAAAAAATCCCAACTCACCTTATCATAAGCCTTTTCAAAATCTACTTTGAAAAGAAATCAATCCTTCTTAGACTTCGTCGCGTTCTACTACTTCATTCGCTACTAAAAGACCATCCAAAAGAAACCTTCACATAACAAATGCACTAATAAAGAAGAAATTGTAATCGTCCGAACCCGGGCTCCTCGATCCTTCACAACTCCAAACAGCCTCTTTAATTTCCAAATCAGAAAATGAAACTTCCAAAGAATCCTGATCCAACTGAGATAGACAATTAAAAGAAACCCCATTAAAGATTGGACGGTCAGTTTCCACAAATTTCTCAGCGAAATGTCTTTTAACCTACTCCTTAACATCCCTAACCGACTCCACCACCCCTCCACCTGTTTGGATATGCCCAGTGAAATTACTCCTACACCTAGATTTCATGATGCAATGAAAAAATTTGCTAGTCGTGTGTCCTTCTAAATCCCATTACAATCTAGACTTTTGAAGAAACGTATTCTCTTTGATTTTCATATGCAACCACATACGACTAGTGACTTCACTTCTGATAGCCAACACTCCCTCCACTTGATCCTCCCTACACGAAGATAACAAAACATCCGCCTCATTCATATTCTTCTTATTTTCCTCTATTTCCAAGTCGATTCTCCCAAACACTTCAACATTCCATCTCTAAAGGCTAACTTTAAGAAGCCTAAACTTCTCCTTTAAAACAAAGTCTCCTCTACCTTTAACTTTAATATTCCTCCAAATTTTCTCCACAAAAGGAAGAAACTCCTTTTTGTTAAACCAACCATTATTCACCAAAAATGGTTTCGGCTCTCAATTCTCCTTGTTATTAACAAGCCAAACCGGGCAGTGATAAAAAAATATCCCTAGCCCCAATAAATTGACCAACTACCCCCATCTACTAATAATAAGTTCTTCCTCCACCAAAAATCTATCAATTCTGCTTATAGATCTCCCATTTCCACTATACCAATTGAAATGATTCCCTTTGCAAGGAATATCAATTAAATTACTTTCCTCAATGAAGGAAGAAAATACCTCATCTTTGAACTCCTGGCCACACTCCTACCTTTCCTCTCCATAACATTACTTGTTGAATTAAAGTCTCCACCTATAACCCGTTCACCATCCGAGAATTTAGCTTTCAAACTCAATAACTCCATCCATAATCTATGCTTGAAGTGCATATCACAAAGAGAGTAAATGTTCACAATATAATAAAATTTCCTCTTCCAAGTTAATTTTATCTCGAGATAACCAGCCCCCGCAAAACTAAGAATAACATCAAATATAACCTCCTTCCACAAAGTAATTAAACCACATGATAATCCCACCGATTTAGAAAAAGACTAACCCATATTTGCATTTCTCCAAAAACTGCCGGCAATTACCTCATCAACAATAACCAGTTTGGATTCTTGAAGGAAAAAAATATCAGCTTTGCCTTGGGAAATAATAGAACTAACCTTCTTTCTTTTCAACATACTCTCACCCCCTAATATTTAGAGAACCAATAATCATTATAACAATTATAATATCTCCTTTGATGCTTGTTGCTTCTCTCTATCTCTGCTCTCTAACTTGGAAATCTATCCTTTGTAATCCCTCTCCACTCCCTGAGGCACAACCCCATGCTTAGAAACGACATTCCATAATTTTCTCCGACATTAGACTCAAAGTGATTGAATCTAAAGTTACTTTGGATTATATTTGAATCTGTTAAAAAACCACCTCAAAGAACCACCCCTGTCGAAAATCCCTCATCTGAACCCAAAGGAACAGAAGGTTGATGAGAATTATTAAATTCCTTGCAAAGACTGTTCAAAGTCGCTTCCTTAAAATGACCCACTTTTGAACCAAGAGAAGAAATAGAATATGAACATTACTTTAGAACCTGCTTCTTACGCCTTATCCTTTTCAAAGAAAATGGCTCGCCAATATCATAAACACTCCTCTATTTGTTAACCCTCTTAGTCAAAGAAGACTTTTTAGCTATATCTTTTGTTTGTTTAAAAAACGTATCTACCGAATAATTATCCTCCTTCAGTAAGACTTTGGGGAATAGAACAGAGCTCATCACAGCCTGTTGGAAATCTTGGTATGATGTAAACTTGGAGTGGTAGTTGGAATACTTTATTGACATTAAATGGGCAATAAATGAGCACAAGCAAGAACTAGTATGAAAGTGAATTTGAAAAGATTCATTTTAGTCCCACATAGGAGGGATTTTAAATACTAGTAGTGTATATATATTCCAACTTGGCCAATTGGGTTGGGCCCCAAGGGGCACCCCAATTTTGTAAAGGAGTGAGAACACACCCATAAGTCATCTATACATGCGCGCGTGCCGCCACCGTCCGACCGGCTCGGTCTAGATGAATTAATCTTTTTGAACAGAATTAGTGGAAATTAATTAATATTAATATTATTATTAATTAATTAACAGATGGTGATGTGGCAAGGATATCCATGTTGCTCCATCTGGATCAAACGAACTAAGTAATGGTAAGTCAACCGTGGAATCAGACGGAACTTCTAAAACGTCTGACTTAGACTCTGCTACTAAAGCTGCGGCAGATAACTTACAGCTCCGAAAAGAAATCGCCTTATGGAAATAAAATGACTACCTCTGCAAAAATCACATTCTGAACAGTCTTGCTGATGATCTCTATGATTACTACAGCAATTACAAGACTGCTAAACAGGTATGGGAGGCTCTGCAGAAGAAATATGATACTGAAGAAGCAGGTGCAAAAAAATATGTTGTCAGTCGCTACTTGAATTACAAAATGGTGGATGAAAGGTCTGTGGAAGCTCAAAGCCACGAGATACAGAAGATTGCTCATGAAATCATAACTGAAGGTATTCCCCTCAATGATCAATTTCAGATTGCTGTTATAATTGACAAGCTGCCTCCTGGATGGAAAGATTTTAAAAACTTACTCCGACATAAAACTAAATAATTTTCAGAACCGTAATACTGTGAATCGAATTAAGAATGGGAATCCCTCTAGGGCCCCATATACTCCAATTCCTAGGCAGCAACCACCATCCCAGAGAAATGATGCTCCGGTTTTCACTTGCTACAATTGTGGGAAACCGGGTCATATGGCTAAGAAATGTAAGAGCAGGCCTAAATCTGCTACTGGCCCAAATGCACAGGTTAACCTGACTGATGAGCAATTCATTGCTATGATCACTGAAGTCAACATGGTTGATGGAAGTGATGGTTGGTGGATAGACACTGGCACCTCTCGTCATGTTTGTAATGATCGTGATATGTTTAAGACATACATGAATACTGGAGATAAGAAAGTGTTGTTGGGAGATGCCCACACCACTAATGTTGCTGAAATTGGAGATGTTGAGCTGAAGTTCACTTCAGGAAAGACCTTGATCTTGAAGGACGTCATGGACGTTCCTGAAATTAGGAAGAATCTTGTTTCTGGTTTCCTTTTAAATAAGGCTGGGTTTAGTCAAACTATAGGGGCAGATTTGTACACCATCACTAAGAATGGTATTTTTGTTGGGAAAGGGTACGCCAATGATGGAATGTTTAAGTTAAATGTTTATTTGAATAAGATTTGTCCTTCTGTTTATTTTCTGCGTGATTTTAATATTTGGCATGCTAGACTTTGTCACGTTAATAAGCGAATTATGTATAATGAAAGCAACTTAGGCATGATCCCTAAACTAAATTTCAATGATTCAAATAAATGTGAATATTGTACTCAAGCTAAGATAATTAAGACATCACATAAATCAATTCTAAGAGAATCTGATCTCCTAGATCTCATACACTCTGATATATGTGAATTAGATGGAACTTTGACTAGGAACAGTAAACGTTATTTTATCACCTTTATTGATGATTGTTCTGATTATACTTATGTATACTTAATGACGAATAAAAGTGAAGCACTTGATATGTTTAAGTTGTATGTAACCGAAATTGAGAATCAACTTAGTAAGAAGATCAAGAGACTTTGTAGTGATAGGGGAACTGAATATGACTCTGGTCTATTTAATGACTTTTATAAGGAACATGGAATTATACATGAAACAACTGATCCATATTCTCCTGAAATGAATGGTAAAGCAGAAAGAAAGAATAGAACTCTTACTGAACTTGTTGTTGCAATTATGATGAATTCTGGTGCTGCACCTCACTGGTGGGGGGAAATTTTATTGACTGTTTTCTATGTCCTGAATAGAATCCACAAGTCAAAATGTAAGATCTCTCCTTACGAGATATTAAAGAAAAGACAACCAAACTTGTCTTATTTGAGAACTTGGGGCTCTCTGGCTTATGTCAGAATTCCGGATCCGAAACGAGTTAAACTCGCTAGTAGAGCATATGAATGTGTTTTCATTGGATATGCAACAAACAGTAAAGCATATAGGTTTTATGACCTAATAGCAAAAGTGATCATAGAATCAAATGATGCTGAATTCTATGAAGACAAATTTCCCTTCAAATTGAGAAATAGTGGGGCACACAATCGAGTCACACTCCTGTGATAAGAAGCACAGAATGCAACGACAATATAGAAATAGAACTTCGACGAAGTAAACGAGTAAGAGTCACTAAAGACTATGGGCCTGACTATGCGGCTTATAATGTATAAGAAGATCCAATGAATTTTCAAGAAGCCTTGTCTTCTCTGGATGCTGATTTATGGCAAGAGGCTATCAATGATGAGATAGAATCTCTAGAATCCAATAAGACCTGGAACTTAGTAGACTTGCCTCCTGGTTGCAAACCAATTGGTTGTAAATGGGTTTTGAAAAGGAAACTAAAACCTGATGGAACTATTGATAAATACAAGGCTCGCCTTGTTGCCAAGGGTTTTAGACAAAGAGAAAATATAGATTTCTTCGACACCTTTTCTCATGTCACTAGAATTACATCCATTAGGGTACTTATTTCAATGGCTGCTATTTATAACTTAATAGTACACAAAATGGATGTAAAAACAGCTTTTTTAAATGGTGACTTAGAAGAAGAAATCTATATGGAACAACCGGAAGGGTTTGTAATCTATGGACAAGAAAACAAGGTCTGTAAGTTAAATAAGTCGTTGTATGGACTAAAACAAGCTCCTAAACAATGGCATGAAAAATTTGATAACTTAATGAAAGTGACAAATGCGTTTACTATAAATCTGAGAATCGCATATGAACTATCATATGTCTTTATGTTGACGATCTACTCATATTTGGATCTAACATTCAGACCATTAATGATGTGAAATCATTTTTGTGCAACAACTTTGATATGAAAGATCTCAGAGAAGCAAATGTGATCCTTGGCATCAAGATCACGAGATCCGAACAAGGAATTTCTTTGGATCAATCACATTATGTGGAGAAGATCTTAAAGAAATATAATTACTTTGAATGTAAACCTGTATGCACACCATATGATCCAAGTGTGAAACTATTTAAGAACACTGGAGAAAGTGTCAGACAATCAGAATATGCGAGCATCATTGGCAGTCTTAGGTATGCCATTGATTGTACTAGACTCGACATTGCATATGTCGTAGGATTTTTATGCAGGTTTACGAGTAGACCGAGTAAAGAGCACTGGAAAGCTATTGAACGAGTCATGAGGTACCTCAAAAGGACCATGGATCTCGGCCTACATTATCGGAAGTTTCCTGCTATACTAGAAGGGTACAGTGATGCATATTGGAATACTTTGTCAGATGATTCCAAAGCTACTAGTGGCTATATATTTAGCATAGTTGGAGGAGCTGTATCTTGGAAATCAAAGAAACAAACTATTCTAGCTCAGTCCACAATGGAATCTGAGATGATAGCACTAGCCACAGCTAGTGAAGAAGCAAGTTGGTTGAGATGCTTGCTAGCTGAGATCCCTTTATGGGAAAAACCTATGCCAGAGCTGTTGATCCACTGCGATAGTACCGCGGCAATTGCAAAAATTGAGAACTATTATTATAATGGTAAAAGACGTCAAATAAGAAGGAAGCACAGCACTGTTAGAGATTGTATCTCTAAAGGAGCTGTAAGAGTGGATCATATACGCACTGATGAAAATTTAGCAGATCCTTTGACGAAAGGATTAGCTAGAGAGAAAGTCCATAATACATCCAAAAGGATGGGACTAATGCCTATAAAGAAATGAGTTGCTCATAATGGTAACTCGACCTAGATGACTGGAGATCCCAAGAAATAGGTTCAATGGGTAATAACAAGTTATGAGTAATATGAGATGATCATGCAAGTAAAGCATGAATCCTGAAGTAATAAGAGGATGAGATGATAGAAACTATTAATGAGATCTATACTCTGTATGAGGGAGTACCTAGGCTACAGGAGTACTCTTGATAGACTCACCTATGTGATTATGGAACTTAGGCCGGTTCCTATGGAATTACGAGGCAGGATTCCTAGAGCCTTCACTAAACCGGGATATACGTGCAGGGCCATTAAAGCACGGGCTATTAGAATACACCTTAAGAAAAGGTTGTGTGCGGGTCTGATGTATGAGATAGAGTTCAAGACAATAGTGTCACTCTTGTTGAATCAGAATCTTACTTGCTGCGCAAAGGTTCAAGTCGTAGACACCTTTGCTTATGCACAATCTTAGAAACGTTTGACGTACTTCTAAAAATCACCTTTTAAATTCAAGTGGGGGATTGTTGGAAATCTTGGTATGATGTAAACTTGGAGTGGGAGTTGGAATACTTTATTGATATTAAATGGGCAATAAATGAGCACAAGTAAGAACTAGTATGGAAGTGAATTTGAAAAGATTCATTTTAGTCCCACACAGGAGGGATTATAAATACTAGTAGTGTATATATATTCCAACTTGGCCAATTGGGTTGGGCCCCAAGGGGCACCCCAATTTTTTAAAGGAGTGAGGACAAACCCATAACTCATCTAGACACACGCGCGCGCGCCGCCGCCTCCGTCCGTCCGTCCGACCGACCGGCTCGGTTCGGTTTTGTTCGGTTCGGTCTAGATGAATTAATCTTTTTGAACCAAATTAGTGGAAATTAATTAATATTAATATTATTATTAATTAATTAACAGATGGTGATGTGATCTGCACAAAAGACCAAGTCTTAACCTAATTATTGACTGGTTTTGCTTGCCCTCCAAAAGTCAGTGAGACTTGCTGACCAAGTAAAATAACGACCACCTTTGACTGGGCCAATTCCACCTCTCCCACGATTCTCTCCCACTAGACCTGTTCCATTTAGTTGGACCTTTTTACTTATATTTGAGTTGTTTCGGTTCATTTGGGCAGTTCTAGAATTCACTACTACAATTCTCTCTTCTCTCTCACTACTCCCTTCATCTATATTTTTCTTCTCTCTTATTTTTTACGACTGGATCACTTCATATCCAGATACTAAGACTGGTTAACTACCATCCGAAGGTGTCATTTTAAGAACGACTAATTATACGGGCTGTTTTATCCTGGAGGCATCATCGAAACTCGAATGCTTTGCATTAATATTGGCAGTACGACAAAACGTCTTAAAGAAAGCGACCTAGTACGCGACTCGTCCCGATAGTTTTCCTTTGTGCCATTTTTTTTAAATTCGGTTTCTACAATTTTAAGACGTCTTCTGAACTGCCATGGCTACTGAGGAAATTATCGGTACTAGCGTTTCCGCTTCTGTCTCTGACAAACCATTTAAGTTTGAGGGTTCCAATTTCAAACATTGGCAAGCTTAGATGAAATTTATCTTATCTTTAAAGAAGGTTTCCCACGTTCTGACCGAGGATATCCCTGTTGCTCCATCTGGATCAAACGAACTAGGTAATGGTAAGTCAACCGTGGAATCAGACGGAACTTCTAAAACGTCTGACTTAGACTCTGCTGCTAAAGCTGCGGCAGATAACTTACAGCTCCGAAAAGAAATCGCCTTATGGCAAGAAAATGACTACCTCTGCAAAAATCACATTATGAACAGTCTTGCTGATGATCTCTATGATTACTACAGCAATTACAAGACTGCTAAACATGTATGGGAGGCTCTGCAGAAGAAATATGATACTGAAGAAGCAGGTGTAAAAAAATATGTTGTCAGTCGCTACTTGAATTACAAAATGGTGGATGAAAGTTCTGTGGAAGCTCAAAGCCACGAGATACAGAAGATTGCTCATGAAATCATAACTGAAGGTATTCCCCTCAATGATCAATTTCAGATTGCTGTTATAATTGACAAGCTGCCTCCTGGATGGAAAGATTTTAAAAACTTACTCCGACATAAAACTAAAGAATTTTCAATCGAGAGTTTGATTACCCGCCTTCGAATTGAAGAGGAAGCTCGAAGACAAGATCAGAAAGATGAAGTCTTAGTTGTTTCAAACAACAAAAAGAAATTCGGTGCGGTTCTGAAGCCTACGGGCAAACCTTTAAAGAATCAGAACCGTAATACTGTGAACCGAATTAAGAATGGGAATCCCTCTAGGGCCCCATATACTCCAATTCCTAGGCAGCAGCCACCATCCCAGAGAAATGATGCTCTGGTTTTCACTTGCTATAATTGTAGGAAACCGGGTCATATGGCTAAGAAATGTAAGAACAGGCCTAAATCTGCTACTGGCCCAAATGCACAGGTTAACCTGACTGATGAGCAATTCATTGCTATGATCACTGAAGTGAACATGGTTGATGGAAGTGATGGTTGGTGGATAGACATCGGCGCCTCTCGTCATGTTTTTAATGATCGTGCTATGTTTAAGACATTCATGAATACTGAAGATAAGAAAGTGTTGTTGGGAGATTCCCACACCACTAATGTTGCTGGAATTGGAGATGTTGAGCTGAAGTTCACTTCAGGAAAGACCTTGATCTTGAAGGACGTCATGCACGTTCCTGAAATTAGGAAGAATCTTGTTTCTGGTTTCCTTTTAAATAAGGCTGGGTTTAGTCAAACTATAGGGGCAGATTTTAACACCACACTAAGAATGGTATTTTTGTTGGGAAAGGGTACGCCATGTTTAAGTTAAATGTTGATTTGAATAAAATTTGTCCTTCTGTTTATTTTCTGCGTGATTTTAATATTTGGCATGCTAGACTTTGTCACGTTAATAAGTGAATTATGTATAATGCAAGCAACTTAGGCCTGATCCCTAAACTAAATGTCAATGATTCAAATAAATGTGAATATTGTACTCAATCTAAGATAATTAAGACATCACATAAATCAATTCTAAGAGAATCTGATCCCCTAGATCTTATACACTCTGATATATGTGAATTAGATGGAACTTTGACTAGGAACAGTAAACGTTATTTTATCAACTTTATTGATGATTTTTCTGATTATACTTATGTATACTTAATTAAGAATAAAAGTGAAGCACTTGATATGTTTAAGTTGTATGTAACTGAAATTGAGAATCAACTTAGTAAGAAGATCAAGAGACTTCGTAGTGATAGAGGAACTGAATATGACTCTGGTCTATTTAATGACTTTTATAAAGAACATGGAATTATACATGAAACGACTACTCCATATTCTCCTGAAATGAATGGTAAAGCAGAAAGAAAGAATAGAACTCTTACTGAACTTGTTGTTGCAATTATGATGAATTCTGGTGCTGCACCTCACTGGTGGGGGGAAATTTTATTGACTATTTGCTATGTCCTGAATAGAATCCCCAAGTCAAAATGTAAGATCTCTCCTTACGAGATATTAAAGAAAAGACAATCAAACTTGTCTTATTTGAGAACTTGGGGCTCTCTGGCTTATGTCAGAATTCCGGATCTGAAACGAGTTAAACTCGCTAGTATAGCATATGAATATGTTTTCATTGGATATGCAGCAAACAGTAAAGCATATAGGTTTTATGACCTAATAGCAAAAGTGATCATAGAATCAAATGATGCTGAATTCTATGAAGACAAATTTCCCTTCAAATTGAGAAATAGTGGGGGCACACAATCGAGTCACACTCCTGTGATAAGAAGCACAGAATGCAACGACAATATAGAAATAGAACTTCGACGAAGTAAACGAGTAAGAGTCACTAAATATTATGGGCCTGACTATGCAGCTTATAATGTAGAAGAAGATCCAATGAATCTTCAAGAAGCCTTGTCTTCTCTGGATGCTGATTTATGGCAAGAGGCTATCAATGATGAGATAGAATCTCTAGAATCCAATAAGACCTGGAACTTAGTAGACTTGCCTCCTGGTTGCAAACCAATTGGTTGTAAATGGGTTTTGAAAAGGAAACTAAAACCTGATGGAACTATTGATAAATACAAGGCTCGCCTTGTTGCCAAGGGTTTTAGACAAAGAGAAAATATAGATTTCTTCGACACCTTTTCTCCTGTCACTAGAATTACATCCATTAGGGTGCTTATTTCAATAGCTGCTATTTATAACTTAATAGTACACCAAATGGATGTAAAAACAACTTTTTTAAATGGTGACTTAGAAGAAGAAATCTATATGGAACAACCAGGAGGGTTTGTAATCTATGGACAAGAAAACAAGGTCTGTAAGTTAAATAAGTCGTTGTATGGACTAAAACAAGCTCCTAAGCAATGGCATGAAAAATTTGATAACTTAATGATATCAAGTGGGTACAAAGTGAATGAAAGTGACAAATGCGTTTACTATAAATCTGAGAATCGCATATGCACTATCATATGTCTTTATGTTGACGATCTACTCATATTTGGATCTAACATTCAGACCGTTAATGATGTGAAATCATTGTTGTGCAATAACTTTGATATGAAAGATCTCGGAGAAGCAAATGTGATCCTTGGCATCAAGATCACGAGATCCAAACAAGGAATTTCTTTGGATCAATCACATTATATGGAGAAGATCTTAAAGAAATATAATTACTTTGAATGTAAACCTGCATGCACACCATATGATCCAAGTGTGAAACTATTTAAGAACACTGGAGAAAGTGTCAGACAATCAGAATATGCAAGCATCATTGGCAGTCTTAGGTATGCCATTGATTGTACTAGACCCGACATTGCATATGTCGTAGGATTGTTATGCAGGTTTACGAGTAGACCGAGTAAAGAGCACTGGAAAGCTATTGAACGAGTCATGAGGTACCTCAAAAGGACCATGGATCTAGGCCTACATTATCAGAAGTTTCCTGCTTTACTAGAAGGGTACAATGATGCAGATTGGAATACTTTGTCAGATGATTCCAAAGCTACTAGTGGCTATATATTTAGCATAGCTGGAGGAGCTGTATCTTGGAAATCAAAGAAACAAACTATTCTAGCTCAGTCCATAATGGAATCTGAGATGATATCACTAGCCACAGCTAGTGAAGAAGCAAGTTGGTTGAGATGCTTGCTAGCTGAGATCCCTTTATGGGAAAAACCTATGCTAATTGTGTTGATCCACTGCGATAGTACCGTGGCTATTGCAAAAATTGAGAACCGTTATTATAATGGTAAAAGACGTCAAATAAGAAGGAAGCACAACACTGTTAGAGACTGTATCTCTAAATGAGCTGTAAGAGTGGATCATATACGCACTGATGAAAATTTAGCAGATCCTTTGACGAAAGGATTAGCTAGAGAGAAAGTCCATAATACATCCAAAAGGATGGGACTAATGCCTATAAAGAAATGAGTTGCTCATAATGGTAACCCGACCTAGATGACTGGAGATCCCAAGAAATAGGTTCAATGGGTAATAACAAGTTATGAGTAATATGAGATGATCATGCAAGTAAAGCATGAATTCTGAAGTAATAAGAGGATGAGATAATAGAAACTCTTGATGAGATATATACTATGTATGAGGGAGTACCTAGGCTACAGGAGTACTCTTGATAGACTCACCTATGCTATTGTGGAACTTAGGCCGGTTCCTATGGAATTACGAGGCAGGATTCCTAGAGCCTTCACTAAACCGGGATATACGTGCAGGGACATTAAAGCACGGGCTATTAGAATACACCTTAAGAAAAGGTTGTGTGCGGGTCTGATGTCTGAGATAGAGTTCAATACAATAATGTCACTCTTGTTGAATCAGAATCTTACTTGCTACGCAAAGGTTCAAGTCGTAGATGTAGCGGTAGAAATGTGTAAGACTAAGCCATTGGATTGACTAGACTTTATACAAATCAAAATAAAAATCGCCACCGCGCTTTATTGTTTCCAAAGGAATGGGAAAAGAGCGAATAACCCAAAAAAGGGGGAAAGATTCAAGGTAAGGGGGTTGGTTATGCAAAGGGAAGGTATTAGCACCCTAAACATCTACGGTACTCCGCAGGAACCTCTTTGAAAAATCTGTATATTTTGGCTATGAAAATGTGTTGTATAAAAAATGGATGGTGGAGGTAAGAAAAGAAATATTTTTATGATTTTTGCACCCGCCGCGGTTGCGAACCTTTAGTGCCTACGTACCACCTTTCGTGCAATAGGGGATCAGGGTTCACGTAGTTCATCTTTTAAAAATTTGAAACACAAGTGTGTTGGTTAATTTTATGAGATAAGACATCATCGCAATTGTCCGTGTAAAAAACATACTTACTACCCACAATCATGAGAAAGGAGAATTTGCATCATCTCAAAGTGGAGGATATGACTTGGATTTTAAAATCAACAATGCCTCACTCAACACCCAAGTGGAAAATATCTCACTTCACTACATATTGTAGAAGTATAGTTGTTTGCATCACTACAAGGATTGACAAGAGTCTAATCTTTTGAGAAAAGTTTAAAGACAAAAGCCAAAGTGGCAAAAATGATTTGAAATGAGATTGATTGACTTTTAGTCTTCTCAAAAAAAAGGTCAAGGTATTATTAAATTAATTGAAATTTATTTATGAAAATGTTTCAAAGATACATGGACCTAAGTCCAAGTTTATTATGAAATTGTTTCAAGTTTCAAAATAAGAAGAGTTTTTTTTTAAAAAGGAGGGAGAAGTGTAAGTGCCCTGGCTGGAGAGTTGGCTTCATTTGTAAAACAAATAAGAAAGCAAGTTTACCCAGATCCCCTCTGTTGTTTTAATATGTGGTGTTGAAGAAGTTCAACATCTGAACCAACATGTTATGTAAGATGTCACAACATCAGCATGTGACATCGCGCCTGAAACTAATTCAACATCTAGGAAAATATGTTAGATGTAATGTCATGACATCTGACCTGACATCACGACAACAGAATTGATAATTCAGTTACAGTTCTGGTACTTAAATACTCTGAGAATATATGAGGCGTTTCTTGTGGAGAATCTGAAGATCAATCAAGAATCAATCAGAATATTTGAAGAAAATATTGTTTCTAAATATGGAGATATTTTAGGAACTAGAAGATTGAAGACCTTGATTATAGGAGAAGTTTGCTGCTGAGTTGTAACAGCAAGGAGAAAAACTTGCTGAGTTAGGTAATAGGTTATAAATAGCAGATTGTAACCTAGGGCTTAGGGGACACACATAATGTAACATTAGAAGGTGTTTTTGTTAGGTAAACCTGTCGGTCTGTGGCAAGGTTACCATGTATGTAACTCGAAACCTGTAGGTAAGAGTTTGAATGTTCTTGGATGAAGCTGTGAAGCAAGTCTAAGTATTTCTGCATGACTTCATATTCATTGTAATGTAGGAAACCAAGTGGGAGGGCACTGCTTCTTGAGTAGGAGTAAGACTTCTGTTGTTGCGACAATAGGTATGGAAACTGGTAGGTTTCTATCTAGGAGTTCCTAGGTATAGGTTGCACTGGGTAGATGATTAAGTGAAGGATGGGAACTTGTGGAGTTTAGTCCTGAATTAATATTGCTAATAGTGGATCTTCTTCCTGGCTTGGTATGCCCCCAGAGTAGGTGTATTACACCGAACTGGGTCAACAACTGATTTGTGTTTTTACCTTCAATACCTTATAATTCTGTCTGTTATACAACAAGGTAAAACTGTAATGTTGAAACAGATGATGTCTCAGAACATGTTAAGACATCATGCTGATATCTGTGCAGGAGAAACAGAACTGTGAAGGTTGCTTACTCTCTGTTGATCATGGACAGAACTAGGTACATCGTGTGATCTATCTTCTGCACCTTCAAAGTGTATCTGGTACAGCTTGGATAAAACTGTGTGAATGTTACAGATGATGTCAAAAGAGATGAATGGATATCCTGCTGGTTTGTGTGCATGATAAACCGAACTAAGGGGTTTGTTTACTTCATGGTATGTGATAGATGATGTTGCAACCAATGTTGAGACATCAGGCTAGATAGTTTACAAACCAAAGCTATTTGTTCGAGAACTGCAGATATGGCAACCTGTATGCTTCTGTTATACTGAATCTCAAAACTTGGGTATCTACCTTGCAGTGTATATATTATGTCATATCAGATGTCTAGACATTGAGTATAACATCTGAAGACTGGCATATACCAGAATTTCAATTGGTATCAGAGCAGGCATCCTGTTCTGTTTCTGGATGAGATCCATGGGTGATACTTTCTGGTATCTGCAAGGTCAATTTTAGTACTGAAGATTGTAACCTGGAATGGTTTGTTATTTCCCTGAATGGTCCCTTGAAGTGGGAGGATGGACTATTCTTGACAGGAACTGTGTGTACATGCCCTTGGTGATTGGCATTTGACCTGGTTGTGTGGTAGCTGCTCTAGGTTTGATTTATTTTCAAACCTAGGATGTATGCTCGCCTGAAGTTGTGTGTAGTAGTCATGCGAGGTTTGAACCATAGTCAAACTTGGTCTATTCTTTGAAGACTAGTCTGGTGGAGTGTGTGTGCAAAGATTGGGTGGTATTATGTTCTTCCGCTATGTAATACCTGGCAAAACTCAAGCTCTGATGTGTTTCCCCTCTTGTGGATTGAAGGCCATTGTATTCAAAAATTCAACATAAACTATTGAAGATGTCACAGATACTTGAGTCCTCTCAAGTCCACTCATGAAGACGTTCCTCGTTCAGGTTGGTAAGAATCACATAACCACGGATTAGTGTTTGAAGAATTTCAAGGAGGGCCTTGTTCCAAGGTGATGGAACTGATGTTCTATGTGATGGTGGAACAAGGATGCAGCTACTAGTTGAAGAGCATATGTTTTGGGTGTCAAACAAAGGGATACCTTTGTTTGGAACCTACTCCTGACCTGGAAGAGGAGACATCTGTGTGTGCAAAGTTGACAATGGCAAAGTCAACTATGTCTGTGTACTCCCGAAGGTTACTTTAGGAGTCAGAACTCTAGAAGTAAAGCTGGTTGAGATGTAACATTGATCAGGGCTGAGCAATTGTTCCCTGAAGTACTATGGTGTGAAGAAAGACAAGCTCACTTGTTAATAAAAGCCAATGATGGTGCAGCACTATTGCTCCTTCATAGAAGTAGATTGGGATCATGAGTCTTGAATATGAAGACTCAGAGTTTGGTTAAGGTATAGCTCTTGGAGTTATGTAAATCTGGTAGGGATGTCATATGTCATATCGAGACATTTGTGTACAATGCATGGACACTTTGTGTGGAGCTTCCATGACTGATAACTTGAGGGGGAGATTTGGTTAACCTCCTCACATTAGTTCAGCCTTGTGTTTAGCTGGCTGTTGACCTATGTCACATGGGTTCTGGTTGTTGTGTGACATATTTGCAAGGAAAGATTCATCTCTCTCATTCCTAATAATGAATCTGATCTGGTAGGAGTCTCAAGTCGGTTGAAGTAGGTAGAGTTTGTTCAAAGAAAATTCTATTTACTTGAGTCAAGGGTGGCAACCTAGATATCTCAACTCTTTGGTCTCTCAAAGAAAGAGCTTGCAAGAAGAAGATATTAACACACGAAGAGTATGTCAAAGTATTCAAATGGTGAAAGTATCTTACTGGATAATGGGAAGGATTTATGATCAATTGCTATTTGTGACAAGTACTAGTATTTAATTGATTATCCTTGGTGTTCAAGATAACTGAAGTAGGAACATTCATTCTTCTAGACCCTGTGAGCTATCTCCTTGGTTCAACATCAGATTCTTGCTTGGTGAAGTGGCTCATCAACTTAAGATAGGATGACCTACGAAGTTGAAGATTAGATCCTCCAAAAGGATTGTCTCTTTGCAGCTCTTTGGAGTTGTTACATGTTTCTGTCTCAGTGTATCTAAGCCTTTTGTGATAACTTGTAGCCTGAAGTTCAAATTTCAATTGGAAGATCAGAATATCTTTGGAAGAAGTCTGATAAACATGAAAGTGGCATTTGGTCTATCTCAGCAGTGGATTCTGAGAATCAAGATAATCCATATATGACAGCTGATTATTATCAAGAAAGTTTGATTCACAGTATGAATGCGTTCAATCAATATTGTTGAACAGAGGGTGCGCACTTGAAGACATGAAGATGCGTCTTACGTTTTCCATTCATCAAGGGGTCTTATTTACTTTGAATCAGAAGCTGCATTGAAGGTCCAACTGAGTATCGAATGTGTCCTACTTGTTTCCATGAGGAGAAGTGATTGTCCCTAACAGGGGGAGTATTGGTTTGTACAAAAGGTCTTCATCAAACTCGTAGGATATAAAGTGTGGCACCTTATTAACTATTGGAATGATGTGTTCAAAACTGAAGAAGACTATGTCTGACCGAATGTCATCACATTGGTAATGACATTGTTCCTAATTTCCTCTAAAACTACAGACAGGAGGAAAATTGGATGAAGTATGGATTATTACTAATAAATCCATGTGTGTACAGTTGTATGACTCAGAGGGAGTAACCATCCTCTTTGAGAAAATGGAATGGCTTCAAGCTGCTAATCTGAAAATAGCAGAATGTATGACGACATAGGATTTGAGCATGTTTTCATCTGCTAAGAAAACAGAGCTGTTGTGTCTCATTATGAAACAGTTTAGTGAGCTGGAATGTTTAGGTGATAACTTGTCATCTAATAAAGGTATTATATAACTAATGCAGAATGTAATATACCAACGATGTGTCTTGGAAAGGGGATCCTAAGACAAGGGAGTAGTCTGTTCTAAAAAAACAAATGTCTGTTTTTAAAAGGGCATCCTGACATGGTCAAAGGGTCAAACCCAAGGGTAGGTACCTGCATTAAAACCAGTCCTAGGGCACTGAAACTGTCAGAGTAAAGTACCAAGGTCGTTACTATCTATGCCAAAGTTGCATTATTTATGAAGACTCTCTCTATTCCTTCTCTTCATCAGAGGGTTTCAGCAATATGAAGTTTGTTAGCATCTGGGAAAATTGTGCATGGGTATGGATCTGTATGGGCAGTCTTTGTCAAATTCTGGCCAAAAAGGGGGAGAAAGATAGGGATAAGGACTCAGGCGAGACTCAGGTGAAAGCAACAGACGGCAATGTCCAGCAAGACTCAGGAGAAAGCAACATGATCCCTAAGTAAGTAACTTTAGTTGTGTCTTGTGTTCTGAGTTAAGAGGATAGTTGTGACTTGTGATCTGAGTTACATGATCACAAGTAATAATCTGGAGAAAAGAAATCCTCTTGGGGCATCGATGGAGTGGAGTTGCTCACAGTTGACGACAGAGGCTTGTTGTTTGCTCAAAGGACATCAGCCTCTACAAAAGAAGATGTTAGACAAGATGTTGTAACATCTCAACTGTGTTGTGGCCTGGTCTCAAAATACAACTTGCACTTATTTGTTT
Source organism: Vicia faba (assembly GCA_948472305.1). Classification (NCBI taxonomy): domain Eukaryota; kingdom Viridiplantae; phylum Streptophyta; class Magnoliopsida; order Fabales; family Fabaceae; genus Vicia; species Vicia faba. The sequence goes on from OX451735.1 coordinate 980,900,767, forward strand.
TAGCCAAAATTTGCCAAAGGGGGAGATTGTAAGTGCCCTGGCTGGAGAGTTGGCTTCATTTGTAAAACAAATAAGAAAGCAAGTTTACCCAGATCCCCTCTGTTGTTTTAATATGTGGTGTTGAAGAAGTTCAACATCTGAACCAACATGTTATGTAAGATGTCACAACATCAGCATGTGACATCGCGCCTGAAACTAATTCAACATCTAGGAAAATATGTTAGATGTAATGTCATGACATCTGACCTGACATCACGACAACAGAATTGATAATTCAGTTACAGTTCTGGTACTTAAATACTCTGAGAATATATGAGGCGTTTCTTGTGGAGAATCTGAAGATCAATCAAGAATCAATCAGAATATTTGAAGAAAATATTGTTTCTAAATATGGAGATATTTTAGGAACTAGAAGATTGAAGACCTTGATTATAGGAGAAGTTTGCTGCTGAGTTGTAACAGCAAGGAGAAAAACTTGCTGAGTTAGGTAATAGGTTATAAATAGCAGATTGTAACCTAGGGCTTAGGGGACACACATAATGTAACATTAGAAGGTGTTTTTGTTAGGTAAACCTGTCGGTCTGTGGCAAGGTTACCATGTATGTAACTCGAAACCTGTAGGTAAGAGTTTGAATGTTCTTGGATGAAGCTGTGAAGCAAGTCTAAGTATTTCTGCATGACTTCATATTCATTGTAATGTAGGAAACCAAGTGGGAGGGCACTGCTTCTTGAGTAGGAGTAAGACTTTTGTTGTTGCGACAATAGGTATGGAAACTGGTAGGTTTCTATCTAGGAGTTCCTAGGTATAGGTTGCACTGGGTAGATGATTAAGTGAAGGATGGGAACTTGTGGAGTTTAGTCCTGAATTAATATTGCTAATAGTGGATCTTCTTCCTGGCTTGGTATGCCCCCAGAGTAGGTGTATTACACCGAACTGGGTCAACAACTGATTTGTGTTTTTACCTTCAATACCTTATAATTCTGTCTGTTATACAACAAGGTAAAACTGTAATGTTGAAACAGATGATGTCTCAGAACATGTTAAGACATCATGCTGATATCTGTGCAGGAGAAACAGAACTGTGAAGGTTGCTTACTCTCTGTTGATCATGGACAGAACTAGGTACATCGTGTGATCTATCTTCTGCACCTTCAAAGTGTATCTGGTACAGCTTGGATAAAACTGTGTGAATGTTACAGATGATGTCAAAAGAGATGAATGGATATCCTGCTGGTTTGTGTGCATGATAAACCGAACTAAGGGGTTTGTTTACTTCATGGTATGTGATAGATGATGTTGCAACCAATGTTGAGACATCAGGCTAGATAGTTTACAAACCAAAGCTATTTGTTCGAGAACTGCAGATATGGCAACCTGTATGCTTCTGTTATACTGAATCTCAAAACTTGGGTATCTACCTTGCAGTGTATATATTATGTCATATCAGATGTCTAGACATTGAGTATAACATCTGAAGACTGGCATATACCAGAATTTCAAGAAGATTTTTGAAATTAAAGAAGATGGGAGGAGAAGAAGAGGCTATCCTAAAGCATAAGATAAAAGCTAGGGATAAGAACCATCTAACCAACATGAAGCCAAAACTTGACATTATGAGTCAATATAGAATTCCCATTCTTCGGATTAAAACCAAGCAAGCAAAGGTACTAGACCTCTTGAGAGAACCAAACTTCAAGTGTTTTAAGTCTTCGCAAAAATTGGGCAGAGTAGCGGCTGTATACGAGTGAATTCCAGATTACAAACAAAGATCGTAATCTCAATTACCTGCACACAAACAAACAAACAACCCAATGTCTTGAGGTAAACCTCAAGAACTCCAGACAAAATATAAAATAAAGTCACAAAATCTCCAAGATAGGCCAAGGTCTCTAATCCTAAGTCCAAGAAGTCCATCACTCCATAATGCAAAGGATAGTAACCATGTAGTCCAAGTATCATTAATGATTTTTATGGTTCATGTTGATTATTAAGTGTTTTTAAAAGGAAAAGAAAAGCTCAAGTGAGCAAAATAAAAATGACATAAAAGTAAATGCTCAAGTGAGCAAAATAAAAATGACATAAAAGTAAATGCTCAAGTGAGCAAAGATGAAAATAGCATGAAATATAAATGGTACATAAAGCATAAAAATAAAAGGGCATAAAGTAAAGTTAATTGTTAGTAATTAGTGGTTAGTAATTAGTGGTTAGTTGGATGACCATCTTGAAACTTGCATTTGGAACTCATTAGGGGATTGGTAGAACCAACGCCTCTACACAATAAGTTACATTTTCTTTTTGTCAAGTATATCATCCATTTTGGAATTCTCACAAGGCAACATGTAATGATCAACGATGTTTAAGTGATCCGCGTTGACCAAAGGTGTTGTAGATTCATCAGAGGATTGGTAGAACCAAAGCCTCTACACGATGAATCTCAAGGTTATTTGATCAAAGAGATCAAATTAACATACTTGGGCTTGCAATTATAAGTTTGGGCCACGAATGATCATTTATTCGAATCGGGACAAAATTTAGCGCTATGTTAAGCAATCGTAAGTGGACTTATGTAGAAGTCGCACCTATTTTGAGGTCGGTCAATAGCAATCTATGTACTTCATGTTTGGATAAATGATATAGAGATCACCATCCCTTAACATGTAGCACAATTTAAAAAAAGAAAGGGATAAGATGAAGAGGGAGGGAAATGATAAGCTAATTTGGATCACCATTTCAAAATTCTTTCATCTTTAAATTCAACCACTCCTCTAGATGGATTAAAGCACTAAACATATCATTAATCCAAAGCACCAAAAATGAATTAAATAATTCACTCTTAGGTAGATTTGAATTGATGAACATTTATCCAACTTCATCTACATCACAAAGCCCATTGAGTTTAAAGACAAATTGGACATTTAAAATTGCAATCCAAACCAACAATCACAAGGAGTGAGTAGCAAAAGCATTTTGGATCAAAGCTGCCCCAAAACAAGGCAAAAAATACATTCTGTTATGGTGTAAATCGATTTACACTACTATGTAAATCGATTTACACAGTATTATTTTCAAAAATTTGTGCAAAACCGTGTTGTGTAAATCAATTTACACATAGTGCAAATCGATTGCATACAGAACAGCAGCCAAAAACAGCATTTTAAAAGGCCAATTTCTTGTTCAAACTTTCCATCAAACACCTTATGATCATGGATCCAATTGAGCACGAAAATTCCATCAAATTATGAGAAAATAACACCATTGGAATCACAAAAGAATGCTCAATGAATCAATCTCAAAGATCACCAAGAGATCACATTGTGAAAGATGAATTATCCAAACTTACCAAAGGTAAATCTAGAGAATTATCAAAACAACTTCAAGAATTTGCTTCAATTCAACCACAAGAATCAATTGATCAAGCTTGGATGTAGAGAATTGATGGAGAAAAAGTGTTTGGATGAAGGTTTAGCTCAAATATTAGTAAGCTTCAATGCAAAGCTTACTAACTTTTTGAAAATGGAGCTTTGAGTGAATTTGGTAGATGGAGAGGATTGAGAGATTTTTTAGCAAGGTGGATTTGGCTATCAAAAGCTTGAAATTTGAATGAGATGAGGGCTTTATTTATAGAGTTTTAGGATTGGGATTAGTGGTAATTTGGTAATTGATTCTTGGAGCCAAAATTTGAATTAATGATAATTTTCAAAAATTAGAGCCAAAATTTGAATTAATGATAATTATTTCAAATATTAGAGCCAAAATTTAAATTAATGATAATTCTATTTTAAAAATGAAAGATTGGCACTAAAATTTGAATTAATTATACATCTTTCAAAAGTGAAGGAAAATTGGAGCCAAAAAATTGACAAGTTTAAAATGCTGATTTTTTTTTAAATTTCGCTCTATGCAAATCGATTGCACTATATTGCAAATCGATTTGCACAGTGTATTTTTCCAAAAATTGTGCAAAATTCACTTTGTGCAATCGATTGCACTCTAGGAGCAATCGATTGTACAGTGAAAAAAATGAAAAAATTTTAATTCTTTTTCTTTGCAAATAGAGATTTTAGGGAAATAATACCGGAAAACCTTATTTGCCATATGCTTCGACTTGGTACCTACAAAACAAAAATATACAAAGACAAAGACAAATATTATTTTTTTTTTGTATTTTGATTAGAAGTTGGTCAACAACACATATACAAAATACACAACCAAGGTGCTTGGAGATTCCTCAAGAGCAAACTTAAAGATAGGAAAAAGAGGAAGAACCAACCCTAATGTGATCTTGTTATGATCAAGTTGACAAGATAACAAACACCAACGTTCACTGCCGATGTACTACCAACGTTCACTAAAGGTAGAAAGAAAATGTATCATATCACCGCCGTTCACTGACGATGAACTATCAACGTTCATTGAAGATAGCAAAAAGATAACAAACACCAACGTTCACTGCCGATGTACTACCAACATTCACTGAAGGTAGAGACAAAATATAATATCACCACCGTTCACTGACGAGGGACTATCAACGTTCACTGAAGATAGCAAAAAGATAACAAACACCAACGTTCACTGCCGATGTACTACCAACGTTCACTGAAGGTAGAAAGAAAATGTATCATATCACCGTCGTTCACTGACGAGGGACTATCAACGTTCACTGAAGATAGCGAAAAGATAACAAACACCAACGTTCACTGCCAATGTACTACCAACGTTCACTGAAGGTAGAGAGAAAATATAATATCACCACCGTTCACTGACGATGAACTATCAATATTCACTGAAGATAGCAAAAAGATAACAAACACCAACATTCACTGCCGATGTACTACCAACGTTCACTGAAGGTAGAGAGAAAATATAATATGTTCCCCAAACTTCTGGTGTTTCACCTAGAACGGGTCTCAACTTCTTCCTTAACCAAGGAAATCCGCTTGGAAAGGGTAATATGTAAGATGTCTCAAATAAAGAGATTTCCACTGGCAAAGATTTCACAACGAGCAATTTCTGTGAATTTGAAAGTCTTGCCATCCACTGGCGTAAACTGACGACGCACTGCAAGCTAACCACTCATAGAGGAAATAGCAAAAAAAGTTACGTCGACTTGTACAGGGAAGCACAAGTTGCTCAAACAAAGATACTTGTTGCTTGTTATCATGGAGGATTGCAAAAAGAAACAAATTTATGGGGATAGAAATGTGGCTTCCCAGGGAAATAGATATGACTTCCTGGGGAAATAAATATGACTTCCTGAGGAAATGAGATATGACTTCCTGGGGAAATGCCACATTATTCCTGCTGAAGAGATACAGTCTTCTCGTGCAAAATAAATGCACAAATCAAAGCTCAAAGTCCTCAGAAATCCAGAGTAAATAATATTGTCATGCAACCATGAATCCAATTAGAAACGAACTGGAGCAAGACGGCCAAAGAAGAGACATCCTTTGAGAAATAAACTCAAGAGGGAAAACCAAATCCAACTAAGCAAGGAGCGCTATTGTCTGTCCTAACTTCACTGAGGAGAAACATAATCCGGATGTAGATAAATCAAACAGATACTGGGATAAAACATCTTTCTTCCGGTTTCATTGGAAAAACCAGTTTTTTTACAAGCAACATTCCTACTGAAGATTGCAATATCAGCCTCAAATAAAGCAGACTGACATCGAGACAACCAAACCTCACTGGGGAATTCAAACCTTTTTCCTAGAGAAAAAAACTGAGGATTGAAAACTTTTCAATCATGAATACTCATTTCAACAAGAGATGCCCTGGGATAACCTTCCTAGGGAAAAGCACATAGACTTCAAAGGGGAAAACAAATGTTTCACAGTCCGTACTCCTACTGGGGATTTCGATAATGATTGTGAATAAGGAAAATGGAAACCAAATTGTCAAAACATTCACTGGGGAAATCAGGCCCACTTTGAAGGAAGAAAAACATACGAACTTCACTAAGGGAGACAATACTCCATCATCGAGACCTCTACCAGGGACTTCATGCTGACTTCATTGGGGAGGCCAAAACCACATCATCGAGGGGAAACCAAGATAAGTTCCTCAATGGGGAGACCGGAGATACGTTCTTCACTGGGGAAACCGGAGATACGTGCTCCACTGGGGAAAAAGGACTTCTATCAAATAAACAAGGCCTTCACTGGAAAACACTGGATTGAGTCTTCATATCAACCAAACATATTCCAACAAAAGATGCCCTGGTGTTGTCTTCCTGGGAAATCAAGAAGTCAACACTAATGCCAATACTGCAAAAAGAGCGATATCTTAGCACACCAAGGGAATAAAACCTTTTATCATATGAGGGAAAACTTCACTGGGGAACCTGGGACAGAGGCTTCTGACCATGCAAACCCAAAATCAAAAACGAACCAAGACTTGGCCGGGGATCATGGGATCACAAACCAAATATTGTACCTTGCACCCAACTGGTATTATCTTCAAATATCCGAGAAACACACAAAGATTACGCATATACCAATAGGATGACCTGAGAAAAACCTTCACGAAGGAAGTAAATATCTTTAAAACAATTGGAGTTTGTTCATTCCAGGGATCACCATTTTTGTTGTCATTGTTTCATCACAAATCCCAAAGTAAATTGAATTGTAAAGATGTCTTTCTTTTTTTGAAAAGTCAAATTTTTTTTAATCTTTTTGCTTTGAAAGTTATTTTCAGTAATAAATGAAGTCTTTGCAAGCTAAATAAAAATAAGAACACAAAGAATTGGGCAAAAGCTCGAATTTTATTAATAGAATGGTAGTCTGCGAATGGCGAGACTCCATGGATGATTACAAAAATTTGGGAAATGGTAATATATAATGGAAAAGATACATTGAAATACAATGACCACCATCCCCTAACAACTTTTGAAGTCCTGAGCAGCAGCTTTTGTTGAAGCATGGTGAGGATCCAAGAAGATTGTTGCTTCAACGATCAAGTCTTGTCTGACGTAGTTACTTGCCAAGAAAAATCCCTAACTTTTGCCTAAGCTGCCCTTGCGGGTTTTCAACTTAGCGGGAAATTTATTTTGTTTATGTCTCTAATTTTTGCCTAGACTTCCCTTTCAGGTTTTCAGCCTACCGAGACGCTCCTTTTTACCTAAGCCGCCCTTTCAGGTTTTCAACTTAGCGAGCTATTCTTTTATTTCTTTAGGCGAAGTATTTCTTGACTGCGTCAGCATTCATGGGACGTGGGAACTCCTCGCCATCCATAGTTTCAAGAATTAATGCACCACCAGAGAAGGCTTTCTTGACAACATACGGGCCTTCAAAATTGGGAGTCCACTTACCCCTAGAATCAGTGTTAAAAGACATGATCTTCCTGAGCACGAGGTCGCCTTCTCTGAATTCACGAGGTTTGACCTTTTTATCAAATGATTTCTTCATTCTTTTCTGATACAACTGCCCATGACATAAAGCTGTCATTCTCTTCTCTTCAATCAAATTTAATTGGTCAAACCTGTTCTGGACCCATTCAGCCTCTGTCAACTTGGCTTCCATTATCACACGCAATGAGGGAATCTCTACCTCAACAGGGAGTACAGCTTCCATTCCATATACCAGGGAGAACGGGGTTGCTCCTGTTGAAGTGCGGACAGATGTTCGATATCCATGTAGGGCAAAAGGGAGCATTTCATGCCAATCCTTATAAGTAATAACCATCTTCTGGATAATTCTCTTGATATTCTTATTATCAGCCTCAACAGCCCCATTCATCTTTGGCCTGTATGGAGACGAATTGTGATGGACAATCTTGAATTCTTCACACAGTTCTGTCATTATTTTATTGTTCAAATTTGAGCCATTGTCAGTGATGATTTTACTCGGCACACCATACCGGCATATCATATTGTTTTTGATGAAACACACAACCACCTGTTTGGTAACATTGGCATAAGAAGCAGCCTCTACCCATTTAGTAAAGTAGTCAATCGCTACCAAAATGAAACAGTGTCCATTTGAAGCTTTGGGTTCTATCATCCCGATCATATCAATACCCCACATAGAGAAAGGCCATGGGGAAGAAATTGCATTGAGAAGTGTCGGAGGCACATGGATCTTATCTGCATAAATATGGCATTTATGGCACTTCTTTGCAAATTTGCAACAATCAGATTCCATTGTCAACCAATAGTAACCTGCCCTTAGCATCTTTTTAGCCATCGAATGTCCATTTGCATGAGTGCCAAATGAACCTTCATAATCTCATGCATCAACATGTCTGCTTCGTGTCTATCCACACATCTGAGCAAGACCATGTCATAATTTCTCTTGTATAGCACATTTTCACTGAGGAAGAAACTGCCTGCCAATCTTCTCAATGTCTTTCTATCTTTCCTCGATGCACCAATCGGGTATTCCTGAGTCTGAATAAAATGCTTGATATCATAATACCAAGGTTTTTCATCTGCTACCTCCTCTGTTGCAAACACATGAGCGGGACTATCCAGCCGTCGAACTGCAATACGAGGTATATCATTCCAAGAATTCACTTGATACATGGAAGCCAGAGTTTCCAGAGCATCTGCCATTTGATTTTCATCTCTAGGGATGTGATGGAATTTAACTTAATTGAAGAAGGGTAGCAATCTTCGAGCATAATCTTTGTAAGGGATCAAGCCAGGGTGACGAGTATCCCATTCTCCTTTAATCTGATTTATTACCAAAGCTGAATCACCATACACATCTAGAATTTTGATTCTGAGATCAATAACTTCCTCAAGACCCATGATGCAAGCCTCATATTCCGCCATATTATTAGTGCAATCAAATGTTAACCTCGCAGTAAAAGGAATGTGCGATCCATGAGGAGTGACAATCACAACACCAATTCCTTTACCATAAGCATTCACCGCTCCATCAAATATCATACTCCAATGAGATTCAGGGTCAGGACCTTTCTCAGGCAATGGTTCATCACAATATTTCACTTTCAAGAACATCACATCCTCATCAGGGAATTCAAATTCTGCAGATTGATGATCTTCCATCGGTTGGTGAGCAAGGTAATCTGCCAACACACTACTTTTAATAGCTTTTTGAGTGTGGTACTCAATATCATATTCAGACAACAACATCTGCCAGCGGGAAATTCTCCCGGTAAGAGCAGGCTTCTCAAAAATATACTTGATTGGATCCATTTTGGAAATCAACCAAGTAGTATGATTCAACATATACTGCCGCAAACGCTTCGCCGCCCAGGCCAAAGCACAACATGTCTTTTCTAACATGGAATACCGCAACTCACAATCAGTGAACTTTTTGCTGAGATAATAAATGGCGAACTCCTTCTTTCCTGCTTCATCCTATTGTCCCAAAATACAACCCATGGATTTATCTAACACCGTTAGATACATAATCAGCGGTCTTCCTTCTACGGGAGGGAGCAAGATAGGAGGCTCATGCAGATATTCTTTAATACTCCCAAATGCCCTTTGGCAGTCATCCATCCACACACAACCTTGATCTTTCTTTAACAACTTAAAGATCGGTTCACACTTTGCAGTCATGTGGGAAATGAATCTGGAAATATAATTCAAACGCCCGAGGAAACCCCTGACTTGCTTTTCAGTTCTTGGTGCTGGAATTTTTTGAATTGCTCTGACTTTGTCAGGATCAACTTCAATTCCTTTTTGGCTAACACTAAAACCCAACAATTTCCCCGATCTAACACCGAAGCTGCATTTATTTGGATTCAAGTGGAGACGAAACTTCCTCAAACGTTGAAACAACTTCAACAAATCTTTTATATGCCCTTCTTCAGTTTGGGATTTGGCAATCATATCATCAACATATACTTCAATTTCCTTGTGCATCAGATCATGGAATAGGGTTGTCATAACCCTCTGGTACGTTGCACCAGCGTTCTTCAACCTGAAGGGCATCACTCTGTAACAGAATGTTCCCCAGGGTGTGATAAACGTTGTTTTTTCCATGTCCTCTAGAGCCATTCTTATTTGATTATACCCGAAAAATACGTCCATGAACGAGAATACTTTGAATTTTGCTGTGCTATCCACTAACATATCAATGTGAGGCAATGGAAAATCATCTTTTGGACTAGCTTTATTTAGATCTCTGTAATCTACGCACATGCGGACTTTTCCGTCTTTTTTCGGTACTGGGACAATATTGGCAATCCATTGAGGATACACTGACGTCACAAGAAAACCAGCATTAATCTGCTTTAGGACCTCTTCTTTGATCTTTACTGTCATATCTGGGTGGGTTCTTCTCAACTTTTGTTTAACTGGCGGACACTCTGGCTTCAATGGCAAATGATGCTCAACAATGTATGTATCTAGACCAGGCATGTCTTGATAAGACCAAGCAAAAATATCCACATATTCTTTCAACATCTCAATCAAACCGCTCTTCACATCAAGATGCAACGATGCTCCAATCTTAATCTCTTTCGGATCTTCTTCTGAACCCAAATTAATCACTTCCAAAGGCTCCTTATATGGTTGAATGGTATTATCCTCGTGCTCAAGCAACCGTGATACCTCTTCTGGAATCTCATCATAATCTTCTTCTTCAGCCCCAAACACAGGACATTCAAAGTTGGGAGAGGGTGCATGGTCATTGTATTCAACGGGTTTTTTAATTAATCTGCACATATGATTTATGATTGCTTTTAGAAACTGACACATATAACAAGTGATCATGCAGATTAATTTTCAGTTATCATTTATTTTGAAAGGGTTTTTTATTTGATTACCATTTCCCAAGAAAAAACAGAAAATAAAGACATATTTTTGGAAGCAAAGACAACTTTTATTAATGATCTTAAAAATCAAAGCAAACGGATAAGCCCATACAATACTTTCACCTTGGGCAGAGTGAAAGCTTTTCAAAGAAAGAAACAGATTAACAAAACAAATTACTTTGAAATATGTATGCAAGAAGGAACATCAATGGTGACCCAGTTCAAAACTTGGACTCCATGCGTCACAAAATTCGGCACTTCCCGCTCTGCTTCATCTTCTTCAACAGCATTGATTCCCGAACCAATTGGATGGAGGTAGCCTCCGCTGTGGAAAACATCATGATAACTGTTCATAGGAGATTTTGACTTCAAACTTTCGCCTTTGCCATTCTTCGAAGAAAAACCCAAACCAGTTCTATTCTTGTTCACGGGTGAATCCACCAGTCGTCCCCAAACTGCATTATGACCATTGCGCATAACTTGTTGCGCGTCCTTCAAGGAAACTACAAAATTCTCATTCCTCCTTATGTTGTCAATGGATAGGGCTTGGAACTGGGTTCCAATAGCAGCTTCATTCGCTTCTACAATACTGAAAGAGGATAGATGGGATATCAACAACGCCTGCTCCCCATTTATGATCACTACCTTCCCTTCACGTACAAATTTTAGCTTCTGATGCAGAGTTGAAGTGACAGCCCCTGCTTCGTGTATCCATGGTCGTCCAAGCAAACAACTATATGCGGGAATAATATCCATAACCTGGAAGGTTATCAAGAACAAATGTGGTCCTACATGGATGGGCAGGTCCACTTCATCGATGACAGATTTCCTCGACCCATCAAAAGCCTTCACAATGATGCCACTCGGGCGCATAGATGTTCCTTGATACTTTAACTTCAAGAGGGTACTTCTCGGTATGACATTCAACGCGGATCCATTATCAATTAGCACATTGGACAGCGAATCATTCTTACAGTTCATAGATATGTGGAGGGCCAGGTTGTGATTCCTCCCTTCATCTGGTAACTCATCATCACAGAAACTCAAATTGTTACATGATGTAATGTTTCCAATTACGCTGCTGAATTGATCTAATGGCATGTCATTCTCTACAAAAGCTTGGTCTAGCACTCTCATCAGCGATTCTCTATGAACAGATGAATTCATCAATAAGGCTAGAATAGATATCTTTGAAGGAGTCTGCAATAACTGATCTACAATTCTGTAATCGCTCATCTTAATTATCTTCAAGATATCATCCACTTATTTCTCTAATGTAGCTCCACTAGTCTCTCCTGCATACTTCTTAGGCTCATCATTCTCAGCAATCTTCTTTCCAGCAACAACATCTCTTCGAATGATTGGCGCAAATACACGACCACTACGGGTCACTCTGCTATTATCAGCTATATTTCCAACATCTGGCATCGGCTGGATGGGAATCTCCACCCCATCTTCTAAGATCGTAGCGTTGTATTTATAAGGCACAGCCTTATCTGATTCATAGGGAACTGGACCTGGCAGACTAATTACCAATGGGGCAACAGCTGGTTTGCTATGGTACTCCACCTCAAGATGAGTGGGTGCACCAAAACAAGGTACATTCACCCCTTCCTCAACACAATCAGCCATCAAAAAATCATTTCCGGCAAACAAATCTTCGTCTGAAGAGAAATACTCATTTGCGGAGGCATACTCTTCCTCTGACTCTTCCATCAAACAGACTTCAACCATATCAACCTCATGATAATCATCTCTCTGACCTGTGATCTTGATGGTTCCATTGTCTAACAGCAGCTGAACACCTTCCCTCACAACAGAACATCCTCGGGGATTTTGACAACAAATTATGCAAGATCCATATTGGTGTTCCACCTGACCAGCAGTATGGCAGAAGGTAGCATGTAACTGCACTAGATCCTCATTCAAATGATCCACATCAAAAATTCTGAATTCACCAGGACATCCAGAAACCATATTCACTTCCTCTTCATATTCCACCCTAGGCCTGATTATATGGATTAAACCTTCATCCATCATCTCCTGTAAATCAGCCTTTATCTTCTCGCAACCTTGTATGTTTGTACTGCAAATAGCACAATCGGTGTGGTCATGTGTATAATAACTAAATTCACAGAGGTCTGCATGCATCTTCACCAAATCCCCTCTAACCAGATTGATGTCAAAAATTCGAAAGTCACCTGGACAATCGGCCACCATATTCACAGCATTCACTCCCCCGTGCTTGGGTAGAGGATTGTCTTTCACATTAGGTCCCACGTCTTTGAAAGATAAAATTCCAGACTTCAACAACCTTTGCACTTCATTCTTTAAAGGATAACAACTCTCAACACTATGCCCTGGTGCTCCCTGATGAAAGGCACACGTCTGGTCTGCTTTGTAATACCACGGCAATGGTGATGGTACAGCGGGAGGTGGTCGCGTCTGGACCAACTTCTTCTGAACCAATGCTGGTAATAACTCTACATAGCTCATGGGAATAGGATCATAGTTCTCCTTTCTCTGATTATACCCTTGATTCCCCTGCTGGGATGGTCTCTGATAAGCAACAGTAGTTGGAGCGGCATTCATAACAGGAGTAACTGAGGCGACTTGCTGATGACGCTGATAATTCCTTCTAGGAGCGTTTACCTTTCTCTCTTGCATAACAGCATTTGTATCCCCCTCTTTCTTCTTTGTAAACCCATAAGATGGCTTCTTCACACCTCCAGATCCTTCACCCTTTGTCAAACGGCCTTCTCTTACTACCTCTTCTAGGCGGACACCCATTCTTACCATCTCTGTAAAATCACTTGGGGCACTTGCTACCATTCTTTCGTAGTAGAAAGCTCCTAGCGTCTTTAGAAAAATCTTGGTCATTTCTTTCTCTTCCATGCGTGGAATCACTTGTGCAGCCACTTCGCGCCATCTCTGTGCATACTCTTTGAATGATTCTTTGTCTTTCTGAACCATAGCCCTAAGCTGGTCACGGTCAGGTGCCATGTCCACATTGTACTTGTATTGTTTAATGAATGATTCTCCCAAATCATTAAAAGTATGGATGTTGACACTGTCTAAACTCATGTACCATTTCAACGCAGCACCGGTCAGACTATCCTGGAAAAAATGAATCAGCAGACGCTGATCATCAGTATGGGTAGACATCCTTCTCACATATATCACCAAATGAGCACGAGGGCAAGTGTTGCCCTTGTACTTCTCAAATTCCGGGACCTTGAACTTAGAAGGCACTTTAACATTCGGGACCAAACACAGCTCATTCACATTCTGCCCGAACAACTCGTTTCCCCTAAGAGCCTTCATCTCTCTTTGCATTCTATCAAACTGCTCTTGGAAATCATCCATTCTGTCATAAAGACCCAAGTCTTCACTCGGCGGAGGGAAAGGACGACACACATCTTCATTAACAAACGGAACCAAATTCATCGAAGGAGGTGCAGCAGGAACAGTATGCACCACATGAGGTGCAGGAGTAACAACATTTGGAACCACCGGAGCATCTTGAGGACCCAGATTGAAACCTTCAGGTGCAAAATTCTCTGGCATTCCCCACGGATAACCCTGAGGCATACGGTTTTGAACAACAGCCGGAGTAGCGGATACAGGAACAGTCATAACTTCAGTACTTTCCCTTGTTGGTTGAGGTTGAACACTCGGTGGCTGATTCTGAGCAACCACCAGAGCTTCCATCATAGTAGTCAAGTTGGCCAAGCCAGCCTTCAAAGCAGAAACTTCTTCGCGTAGCTCGCGATTCTCCTGTTCTAAGTTATCCATCTTCTTTTTGAAATTAGCCCGAGTGTTGTATTGATGAGTCAGCTTGCTGAGTGAAGTAAAGAAGTTGGGTAAGACACCTGGATATGCATAACAAATGCAAAAACATGTGCAATATGATGTATGATATGCAATGTATATGATTATTATTATTTTATCATTTAATATTTCAAGGGATTTAAGATTTACAGACATATTGCAAACATCAAAATAACAACGCATTTGAAATACTGAAAACTTTTATTATAATAACTTCGAAATGGGTTACAAGTTTCAATGATCCCAAGTACAAGATGAAAATACAATCTAAAATCTTGAGAAAAGGAACTGATATAGATCAATCTGTATGAATGCGCTTCCCTGTGAGCCTGGCAATCTGAGCTCTCAACCTCTGGTTTTCTTCCACATGTTTGATGGCAACCTCCTTCCAATCATCTGAATCAGGAAGTGAACAAACAGCACCTGTTTGAGGCTTAGGAGAAAATAAATCTCCCTGCCTCTCCATAGACTCTACTGCTCGACTCTCAAGGATCTCGATCAAATCATCTCTCCTTTAGGTCTGCTCTGTAGGAACTCTCTAAAGTCTGGAACTTGTTCTTCCAAGCATCCCTTTCCTGTTGCATCCTAACCAAAGCAAGCTGCAGCTCTTCTAGATCATCTAATAAGGAAGGGGTGGTCTTCACAAACAAATCAGGCATGGGTGTCTCCCGAGTATACGGCATCTTCAACTGAATGGCTCTCGATCGGACCCACTGAAGATATGGCTCCAAAGAAACAACACCCCTAGGTCCCAAATCCTTCCTACTATTCTTATGAATGTGACGCCAGGCCTTCGCAATCTTCTCCCTAGCTTCCTCGTGGTCTTCTCCTTCCTTCAGAAAGAAACTACTCAGATGAATATTGTTCGGTTTATCCCTCATCGGATACCCATGCTGTCGTCGTGCAAGAACAGGGTTATAGTTAATTCCTCCCTTTGTACCAAGAAGAGGCACATTGGGGAAACTACCACAACTGTCAATAATCTCCGCATCCTGGTGAGCTCGATGATACCAATCAATATCCGAGTGAGTAAGTGCCATGATCTTAGGAGCCCAACAAGGTTCCTTCTTGACATCCCAAAAAGCATCAGATTGAGGCATATGAGAGGTAAACCACTGATACAACAAAGGCGTGCAACAGATAATCATTCCCCCATGATAAGAATTCCGAAGATGAACAGAGTAATAAGCATCACCCAACAGTGTAGGAATCGGGTTTCCAATCATGAAAATCTTGATAGCCTCAAAAGCAATCGTACTCTTCATCCTGGAAAAGTAAAGCAAAGATGGCCTCAAAAGCAACCGTACTCTTCATCCTGGCAAAGTAACGAGCTTTCTCCAATAAGAACTGAGTTGGTAATCCTCTAATCCCTCCTTTGGTAGTCATATGAGCTTCCACCTCAGACTTCCCCAGATGAATCAAAGCAGCAATCTCGTGTGGTTTTGGCTCACCTTCCAAACCAGTAAAAGGAACGCGATCGGTAACAGGTAAATCCAATAGATAGGAATACTCTTCCAGTGTTGGCATCAACTGATAATCGGGAAAAGTAAAGCAGTGATACACCGGATCATAGAACTGGACCAAAGTTGAGAGAAGACCCTCCTTCATCTTCAGCTTTATGAGAGGAATAATGGATCCATACTTCTTCCGAAAGTCTGCAGAACACTCGATCTCGGGAATTAGACTGATCAACTCATCTATCTTAGGATCCTTGAAACTGTATTTCCCGGTCTTTCTTTTTCCAGAATCCATGGTTTAAAAGTACCTGAGATATTCACAAATAGTCGACCTTTAAATCCCTTGAAGTATTGTTTTTTTTTCTTTCTAAAGATGCTTATGAGTGCATGGATGCATGATGCAATAATCACACACAAGATCACACATATAGGGTTCATAGGTTCAACGTCACGAGCATGAGGTCGAAGGTACTACCCATAAGGTATTGGTCTAAAAAGTTATCACCTACCGAACAAGGTTCTAGAGGTTCCCAGAGTCTACATCCTTCCTTCAGATATTACCAACTTCCCAATTACTCAGTAATTAGTAATATTCTCAAGAAAGACTCGTCCGAGCATAGTATCGCGTGACAACTACTTCCGGATTACTCCGTCATAGCTTCCGCACTACACCTAAAAGGCCAAGAGGGGTTAGGTAATCTACGGTCCTCAGCTTCGCAGGCTCCCAGGTTGAAAGCAGTACGTCTTCCCGATTACTCGGTAAACGATACTACAGTCAAAGGGGCCTCTATTGAGTGGGGGATCTCATGCCTCCTTTTTTGGGATTACTCCCTCAAAGTTAACATGACTATACCGCCCGTCCTATCTTAAAGTTTGCCCAAGTCCGGGTATAGGACTTATGAGTAATCACCAAGCACCCTGTAAACCAGGAAAAATCCAGACAAACATATATACAAAATATAACACATAAACAACAATAGCACATATACAGATATAAACAAAGATAGGTTTAACCCAATTAGGGATGGACCAGCAAGAGGTCAATCTTTCCCCAGTGAAGTCGCCATTTTTTTCTGTAGCGGTAGAAATGTGTAAGACTAAGCCATTGGATTGACTAGACTTTATACAAATCAAAATCAAAATCTCCACCGCGCTTTATTGTTTCCAAA
The DNA here is from genome assembly GCA_948472305.1 of Vicia faba. Classification (NCBI taxonomy): domain Eukaryota; kingdom Viridiplantae; phylum Streptophyta; class Magnoliopsida; order Fabales; family Fabaceae; genus Vicia; species Vicia faba. The sequence continues at coordinate 980,917,953 of OX451735.1, forward strand.
GGAATGGGAAAAGAGCGAATAACCCAAAAAAGGGGAAAGATTCAAGGTAAGGGGGTTGGTTATGCAAAGGGAAGGTATTAGCACCCTATACATCTACGGTACTCCGCAGGAACCTCTTTGAAAAATCTGTATATTTTGGCTATGAAAATGTGTTGTATAAAAAATGGATGGTGGAGGTAAGAAAAGAAATATTTTTATGATTTTTGCACCCGCCGCGGTTGCGAACCTTTAGTGCCTACGTACCACCTTTCGTGCAATAGGGGATCAGGGTACACGTAGTTCATCTTTAAAAAAATTGAAACACAAGTGTGTTGGTTAATTTTATGAGATAAGACATCATCGCAATTGTCCGTGTAAAAAACATACTTACTACCCACAATCATGAGAAAGGAGAATTTGCATCATCTCAAAGTGGAGGATATGGCTTGGATTTTAAAATCAACAATGCCTCACTCAACACCCAAGTGGAAAATATCTCACTTCACTACATATTGTAGAAGTATAGTTGTTTGCATCACTACAAGGATTGACAAGAGTATAATCTTTTGATAAAAGTTTAAAGACAAAAGTCAAAGTGGCAAAAATGGTTTGAAATGAGATTGATTGACTTTTAGTCTTCTCACAAAAAAGGTCAAGGTATTATTAAATTGATTGAAATTTATTTATGAAAATGTTTCAAAGATACATGGACCTAAGTCCAAGTTTATTATGAAATTGTTTCAAGTTTCAAAACAAGAAGAGTTTTTTTTTTAAAAAGGAGGGAGAAGATTTTTGAAATTAAAGAAGATGGGAGGAGAAGAAGAGGCTATCCTAAAGCATAAGATAAAAGCTAGGGATAAGAACCATCTAACCAACATGAAGCCAAAACTTGACATTATGAGTCAATATAGAATTCCCATTCTTCGGATTAAAACCAAGCAAGCAAAGGTACTAGACCTCTTGAGAGAACCAAACTTCAAGTGTTTTAAGTCTTCGCAAAAATTGGGCAGAGTAGCGGCTGTATACGGGTGAATTCCAGATTACAAACAAAGATCGTAATCTCAATTACCTGCACACAAACAAACAAACAACCCAATGTCTTGAGGTAAACCTCAAGAACTCCAAACAAAATATCAAGTAAAGTCACAAAATCTCCAAGATAGGCCAAGGTCTATAATCCTAAGTCCAAGAAGTCCATCACTCCATAATGCAAAGGATAGTAACCATGTAGTCCAAGTATCATTAATGATTTTTATGGTTCATGTTGATTATTAAGTGTTTTTAAAAGGAAAAGAAAAGCTCAAGTGAGCAAAATAAAAATGACATAAAAGTAAATGCTCAAGTGAGCAAAATAAAAATGACATAAAAGTAAATGCTCAAGTGAGCAAAGATGAAAATAGCATGAAATGTAAATGGTACATAAAGCATAAAAATAAAAGTGCATAAAGTAAAGTTAATTGTTAGTAATTAGTGGTTAGTAATTAGTGGTTAGTTGGATGACCATCTTGAAACTTGCATTTGGAACTCATTAGGGGATTGGTATAACCAACGCCTCTATGCAACAAGTTGCATTTGCTTTTTGTCAAGTATATCATCCATTTTGGAATTCTCACAAGGCAACATGTAATGATCAACGATGTTTAAGTGATCCGCGTTGACCAAAGGTGTTGTAGATCCATCAGAGGATTGGTAGAACAAAGCCTCTACACGATGAATCTCAAGGTTATTGGATCAAAGAGATCAAATTAACATACTTGGGCTTGCAATCATAAGTTTGGGCCAAGAATGATCATTTATTCGAATCGGGACAAAATTTAGCGCTATGTTAAGCAATCGTAAGTGGACTTATGTAGAAGTCGCACCTATTTTGAGGCCGGTCAATAGAAATCTATGTACTTCATGTTTGGATAAATGATATAGAGATCACCATCCCTTAACATGTAGCACAATTAAAAAAAAGAAAGGCATAAGATTAAGAGGTAGGGAAATGATAAGCTAATTTGGATCACCATTTCAAAATTCTTTCATCTTTAAATTCAACCACTCCTCTAGATGGATTAAAGCACTAAACATATCATTAATCCAAAGCACCAAAAATGAATTAAATAATTCACTCTTAGGTAGATTTGAATTGATGAACATTTATCCAACTTCATCTACATCACAAAGTCCATTGAGTTTAAAGACAAATTGGACATTTAAAATTGCAATCCAAACCAACAATCACAAGGAGTGAGTAGCAAAAGCATTTTGGATCAAAGCTGCCCCAAAACAAGGCAAAAAATACATTATGTTCTGGTGTAAATCGATTTACACTACTATGTAAATCGATTTACACAGTATTATTTTCAAAAATTTGTGCAAAATCGTGCTGTGTAAATCGATTTACACATAGTGCAAATCGATTGCACACAGAACAGCAGCCAAAAACAGCATTTTAAAAGGCCAATTTCTTGTTCAAACTTTCCATCAAACACCTTATGATCATGGATCCAATTGAGCACGAAAATTCCATCAAATTATGAAAAAATAACACCATTGGAATCACAAAAGAATGCTCAATGAATCAATCCCAAAGATCACCAAGAGATCACATTGTGAAAGATGAATTATCCAAACTTACCAAAGGTAAATCTAGAGAATTATCAAAACAACTTCAAGAATTTGCTTCAATTCAACCACAAGAATCAATTGATCAAGCTTGGATGTAGAGAATTGATGGAGAAAAAGTGTTTGGATGAAGGTTTAGCTCAAAGATTAGTAAGCTTCAATGCAAAGCTTACTAACTTTTTGAAAATAGAGCTTTGAGTGAATTTGGTAGATGGAGAGGATTGAGAGATTTTTTAGCAAGGTGGATTTGGCTATCAAAAGCTTGAAATTTGAATGAGATGAGGGCTCTATTTATAGAGTTTTAGGATTGGGATTAGTGGTAATTTGGTAATTGATTCTTGGAGCCAAAATTTGAATTAATGATAATTTTCAAAAATTAGAGCCAAAATTTGAATTAATGATAATTATTTCAAATATTAGAGCCAAAATTTGAATTAATGATAATTCTCTTTTAAAAATGAAAGATTGGCACTAAAATTTGAATTAATTATACATCTTTCAAAAGTGAAGGAAAATTGGAGCCAAAAAATTGATAAGTTTAAAATGCTGATTTTTTTTAAATTTCGCTCTATGCAAATCGATTGCACTATATTGCAAATCGATTTGCACAGTGTATTTTTCCAAAAATTATGCAAAATTCACTTTGTGCAATCGATTGCACTCTAGGAGCAATCGATTGTACAGTGAAAAAAAAATGAAATTTTTTTAATTCTTTTTCTTTGCAAATAGAGATTTTAGGGAAATAATACCGGAAAACCTTATTTGCCATATGCTTCGACTTGGTACCTACAAAACAAAATATACAAAGACAAAGACAAATATTTTTTTTTTGTATTTTGATTAGAAGTTAGTCAACAACACATATACAAAATACACAACCAAGGTGCTTGGAGATTCCTCAAGAGCAAACTTAAAGATAGGAAAAAGAGGAAGAACCAACCCTAATGTGATCTTGTTATGATCAAGTTGACATGATATGATAGGGGAATATTAGGGGCAAAAATTGGGGTACAACAGTAGACACCTTTGCTTATGCACAATCTTAGAAACGTTTGACGTACTTCTAAAAATCACCTTTTAAATTCAAGTGGGGGATTGTTGGAAATCTTGGTATGATGTAAACTTGGAGTGGGAGTTGGAATACTTTATTGACATTAAATGGACAATAATGAGCACAAGTAAGAACTAGTATGGAAGTGAATTTGAAAAGATTCATTTTAGTCCCACGTAGGAGGGATTATAAATACTAGTAGTGTATATATATTCCAACTTGGCCAATTAGGTTAGGCCCCAAGGGGCACCCCAATTTTGTAAAGGAGTGAGGACACACCCATAAGTCATCTAGACACACGCGCGTGCGCCGCCGCCGCCATCTGTCTGTCCGACCGGCCGGCTCGGCTCGGCTCGGTTCGGTTCGGTCTGGTCTAGATGAATTAATCTTCTTGAACCGAATTAGTGGAAATTAATTAATATTAATATTATTATTAATTAATTAACAGATGGTCATGTGTCCTGCATAAAAGACCAAGTCTTAACCTAATTATTGACTGGTTTTGCTTGCCCTCCAAGAGTCCGTGAGACTTGCTGACCAAGTAAAATAACGGCCACCTTTGACTGGGCCAATTCCACCTCTCCCACGATTCTCTCCCACTAGACCTATTCCATTCAGTTGGACCTTTTTACTTATAAATTGAGTTGTTTCGGTTCATTTGGGCAGTTCTAAAATTCACTACTACAATTCTCTCTTCTCTCTCACTACTCCCTTCATCTATATTTTTCTTCTCTCTTATTTTTTACGACTGGATCACTTCATATCCAGATACTAAGACTGGTTAACTACCATCCGAAGGTGTCATTTTTGGAAGGACTAATTATAGTGCAAGTAATTGTCGTACTTTGAACGGGCTATTTTATCCTGGAGGCATCGTCGAAACTCGACTACTTTGCATTAATATTGGCAGTACGACAAAACGTCTTAAAGAAAGCGACCTAGTACGCGACTCGTCCCGATAGTTTTCCTTTGTGCCATTTTTTTTAAATCTGGTTTCTACAATTTTAAGACGTTTTCATAACTGCCATGGCTACTGAGGAAATTATTGGTACTAGCGTTGCCGCTTCTGTCTCTGACAAACAATTTAAGTTTGAGGGTTCCAATTTCAAATGTTGGCAAGCTAAGATAAAATTTTTCTTAACTTTAAAGAAGGTTGCCCACGTTCTGACTGAGGATATCCATGTTGCTCCATCTGGGTCAAACGAACTAAGTAATAGTAAGTCAACCGTTGAATCAGACAGAACTTCTAAAACGTCTGACTTAGACTCTGCTGCTAAAGCTGTGGCAGATAACTTACAGCTCTGAAAAGAAATCGCCTTATGGCAAGAAAATGACTACCTCTGCAAAAATCACATTCTGAACAGTCTTGCTGATGATCTCTATGATTACTACAGCAATTACAAGACTGCTAAACAGGTATGGGAGGCTCTGCAGAAGAAATATGATACTGAAGAAGCAGGTGCAAAAAAATATGCTGTCAGTCGCTACTTGAATTACAAAATGGTGGATGAAAGGTCTATAAAAGCTCAAAGCCACGAGATACAGAAGATTGCTCATGAAATCATAACTGAAGGTGTGCCCCTCAATGATCAATTTCAGATTGCTGTTATAATTAACAAGCTGCCTCCTGGATGGAAAGATTTTAAAAACTTACTCCGACATAAAACTAAAGAATTTTCAATCGAGAGTTTGATTACCCACCTTCGAATTGAAGAGGAAGCTCGAAGACAAGATCAGAAAGATGAAGTCTTAGTTGTTTCAAACAACAAAAAGAAATTCGGTGCGGTTCTGAAGCCTATGGGCAAACCTTTAAAGAATCAGAACCGTAATACTGTGAACCGAATTAAGAATGGGAATCCCTCTAGGGCCCCATATAGTCCAATTCCTAGGCAGCAACCACCATCCCAGAGAAATGATGCTCCGGTTTTCACTTGCTACAATTGTGGGAAACCGGGTCATATGGCTAAGAAATGTAAGAGCAGGCCTAAATCTGCTACTTGCCCAAATGCACAGGTTAACCTGACTGATGAGCAATTCATTGCTATGATCACTGAAGTCAACATGGTTGATGGAAGTGATGGTTGGTGGATAGACAATGGTGCCTCTCGTCATGTTTGTAATGATCGTGCTATGTTTAAGACATACATGAATACTGAAGATAAGAAAGTGTTGTTGGGAGATGCCCACACCACTAATGTTGCTGGAATTGGAGATGTTGAGCTGAAGTTCACTTCAGGAAACACCTTGATCTTGAAGGACGTCATGCACGTTCCTAAAATTAGGAAGAATCTTGTTTCTGGTTTCCTTTTAAATAAAGTTGAGTTTAGTCAAACTATAGGGGCAAATTTGTACACCATCACTAAGAATGGTATTTTTGTTGGGAAAGGGTACGCCACTGATGGCATGTTTAAGTTAAATGTTGATTTGAATAAAATTTGTCCTTCTATTTATTTTCTGCGTGATTTTAATATTTGGCATGCTAGACTTTGTCACGTTAATAAGCGAATTATGTATAATGCAAGAAACTTAGGCCTGATCCCTAAACTATATGTCAATGATTCAAATAAATGTGAATATTGTACTCAAGATAAGATAATTAAGACATCACATAAATCAATTCTAAGAGAATCTGATCCCCTAGATCTTATACACTCTGATATATGTGAATTAGATGGAACTTTGACTAGGAACAGTAAACGTTATTTTATCACCTTTATTGATGATTGTTCTAATTATACTTATGTATACTTAATGAAGAATAAAAGTGAAGCGCTTGATATGTTTAAGTTGTATGTAACCGAAATTGAGAATCAACTTAGTAAGAAGATCAAGAGACTTCGTAGTGATAGGGGAACTGAATATGACTCTGGTCTATTTAATGACTTTTATAAAGAACATGGAATTATACATGAAACGACTGCTCCATATTCTCCTGAAATGAATGGTAAAGCAGAAAGAAAGAATAGAACTCTTACTGAACTTGTTGTTGCAATTATGATGAATTCTGGTGCTGCACCTCACTGGTGGGGGGGAAATTTTATTGACTGTTTGCTATGTCCTGAATAGAATCCCCAAGTCAAAATGTAAGATCTCTCCTTATAAGATATTAAAGAAAAGACAACCAAACTTGTCTTATTTGAGAACTTGGGGCTCTCTGGCTTATATCAGAATTCCGGATCCGAAACGAGTTAAACTCGCTAGTAGAGCATATGAACGTGTTTTCATTTGATATGAAGCAAACAGTAAAGCATATAGGTGTTATGACCTAATAGCAAAAGTGATCATAGAATAAAATTATGTTGAATTCTATGAAGACAAATTTCCCTTCAAATTGAGAAATAGTGGGGGCACACAATTGAGTCACACTCCTGTGATAAGAAGCACAGAATGCAACGACAATATAGAAATAGAACTTCGACGAAGTAAACGAGTAAGAGTCACTAAAGACTATGGGCCTGACTATGCGGCTTATAATGTAGAAGAAGATCCAATGTGTTGTACCCCAAAATTTGCCCTCCCATATTCTTCAAAGTTTTGACAAGCATCATCCCAATTGGCTCAAGTCTACTCAAGGGTTGCACAGTTCAAACACCCTCCTAAGCCAGTCAAATTAGGGTTTTGGTTCTTGCAAGGAAATTGAGGCTTTCAAGGGCTCAATCAAGTCCCACATGCCCATAAACATTGTCAAGCATCTACATGCCAAGTTTCAAGGCTCACAAGGTCAAGTTGCACAGTCAAAAACCCTAATTGCTTCACAATCAACTGCAGGGGAAAAATGGTCATTTGGCAGTCAAAAGTCAAAAAATTTGGTCAACATCTTATTTTGAAGCCACAATCATCATTTGGTCAAATCTTGACCATGATTTCACAAGAATGGCTCAAAAATCATCAAGGTGTCAAGAGTTTCTATTTTTGGGCAGCTGAAAAGTCAACTGTAACTTGACCAAGGCATAACTTTTTCATGGTTCATCAGAAAAATCCCATCCAATGCTAATTTTGAAGGGGATGACATTTCCTACAACTCATCTTCACATTCTAAGTCCAAGAAATGCTCTCACAAAAAGTTATCAATTTCAACATTATAGGTCATTTTCAAAAGTCAACAAAAAGGCACTTTAAGTCAAAGACCATAACATGAGATTGGTAAATCAAAATGACACGGTACCAAAGGCATTGGTTAGAGGACTTCAAGACCTTTCCAAAATGTCCAAGAACATGTTCATATGATCAAAATTGAGCAAGATGTACATTGGAGAAGTTGGGAAATTTTTGTGAAATGGAAAAAGTCAACTATCCTTGAAACTTCAATTTTTGACAAAAGGGCCCACTTTTTTCCACTTGATTCATCCTTGTCATGCCACCCACGTGTCCCATGATCAATTTCAAGACCAAATAATTATTTTTCTATTTTTATTTAATTTTTATGGATTTAATTCATTTTAATCCATAATAATTCAAGTAAATCTAAAAAAATTAATTAAATGGTATCTTATGGTTTGAATAGCCTTCATGAAGCATTTGCAACCTACCAATTTCGTGCTAAGCTCATTTAGGCATGAAAATTCAAAATTTGAACAAGCTTTGAAAGGCCTTTAATGGTGGTTAAGACAAAATCCAAAGCTTAATTGCAATGGTTAAAGGCTCCTAAATGTGACTTATTCTCACTCATTACTATATATACAAGCCTTGCAAGCCTCATTCACAACCTAGAGTGTGCACAAACGGCCAGAGCAAAATCCAAAAAGTGTCAAAAAAAAGTGTGAGATCAAAAGGAGTGTTGCAAGCATTTTCAGGCCAAAAGGAGAACGTGACTCTCTTCTTTGCCATACTCTGAAGCTAAAGCAACCCTTGCCACGTCCTAAGGTCCATCATACCGCGCTGTAAGTTTTCCCAGGTCCCCCCAAGTCTCAATATTATTTTTTTCTAAAAATTCCCATGCAGCTTCCTAGACGCGTTCCACCATAGGCCTCATACAGATGCGCGCCAAGTGTCTCAAAAGATCAATCCAAAGGCCAAAGGATGCTCCACACCATGCTCCCTGGTCAACACGCCTCTGGACGATTCCCAAAGTCAACAAGGCTTGGAGTGTTCTTGGGCCAGAATTTCTAAATCAAACACCCAATTCTGGCCCATACCCCCCTTTGGGTTTGTGTTTTTTATTTTCTTTCTTATTTAATTGTTTTGTTTTATTCTATTGTTTTTTTTTATTAATTACTCATTAACAAATTATTTAACCCTTTTCACAATAAAAAAACCAAAAAAGAACTAATATTATTATTATTATTAATTTCATGTTATTTTTGTAAATAAATACTAATAAATTGAATTAGTTTTAATTAGGCAACTTTAACCTTTTTTTCTTAATAACTAAAATAAATTTAGAATTAGGTTTTTATTAACTTTTAATTTTAATTCCTTCTATTTCATTTCATTAAAAACATAAAAATACAAAAACATTTTTCTTTTAATAAATTAAATAATTAGTTTTAATTTCATTAATTACAAAAAAGGATAAAAAATTCAATTCTTTTCTTAAAAAAGGGTCAAAACCCTTAAGACGTTCCCGATTCAATCTTTCGCGCGTATTTATTTTTTAGTTCATTTTTATGTATCTGTACAGAGGATGTAATAGTAATTAGGATTTTATTGCTTTCTTTAATTTTCTCGCACTTTATTTTCAAAACGGGTTATTGTTTTTGGCGATGTATAGACCCGCGCCTTGTAATAGCGTAGAATTTATCTTTCTGCAATTTATTTTCCGCACTCCTAACTGTTAAAAAATGCCTGCAAGAATGTATGACAAATAAAATCAACCCGTAGCTCACAAATAACATGTACAAGACAAACATAAACTGAATTCAACACACATGCACATGCCACTCCTAGGGTACGCCTCACTGGTTGCCTCGAAACATGGTCATCAAGTATAGGGTGTCTTAGAGGTCGCACTTTTGTCTAAGATCCAGTTGCCTCAAAACGGTCGCCTCGGATAAAAAAGGATCTAGGATATTAGGGTTACTTCTAAGATGTTCTATTATTGCTTTGGTGACCACACATGTCCCTTCATCGAATTGACCCGAATACCTCCAACGACGGTGCTACCTACCCCTCAATGGTGGGATAGCACTATCTAAAGGACTTTTACACAACCTAATTCCTTAGAGTATGTAGATTCTCCTAAGTACTTGCTCTTTTCAAAACAAACAAAAACAACTTTTCACACTCACACTTTCTAAAAGTTTTCAAACAAATTTTTCATACACTCTTGAGGACAGATACAAGAGTTACTTAGAAATTTTTCAAACGAAACTTTTCAAAACCCACTCACACTTGAAAAGCAAACATATTTTGAAAACATAAGAGATAGTACCTAAGAGCCCATGGATAACCATGGATAGAAAGGGTGCTAACACCTTCCCTTTCTATAAATCTACCTCCCGAACCGAGAAACATCTCGAATAAGGAATTTTGCTGTGCTTTTGTCCTTTCCATGTTGGAGAACATAAAAGACGGTGGCGACTCTTGCTTACCGCGACATTTCGCGAAACCAGCTTAAAAAACAGTCAGTTCTATTTCCACCGATCACAGAACTGGCAACTCTGCTCGGGACTATAAAAGTGAGGTGTACCTTAGGATTAGATCATACTTATGTTTTCAATTGCTTTCCTTAATTGCTTTATATTTGTGGGCTTTGCATCGGAGTTTCATAGATCCTAACCCGGATCTGGGGATACCCTTTTAGGTAGCATAAGCTGTGAGGGACCTGTCCGGCGTAGACCGACACGGGTGAAGCAGTGGCTACATTGGTGTGGCACCTTGGTCTGTACCGATATCCCTTGTGTTGCAACGAGGAGAATATGGGTCTTCTGAGGAGTTATTAAGCACCAACCGACCTTAGAACCCTAATGTGACCCAACTTGGCCATAGAACAGTAGAAGTATGCTACACACATTGAGGCTAAACTCTCGCGATGGTTCTGGCCGCAAGAAAAGATTACGACGCTAGAGTTATGACCGATTGAGGGTAGTCAGTGATATTGGGATCCTCTAGAACCCGGTTACTTTTGATAGGACAGGTCTTAACCAACAAAACTGAAAGAGGGTAGTACCTGAACTTCATGCTGGCCTGAACTCTAAGGGTTGTCTTGTGTGACTTGTGTGCTTTCAAACTTGACTACTTGCATGCTTGTTATTTAACACATGAGTTTCTTGCAGGGTTTGTTTACAGTCCTTAATCTGGGCTCATAACAGGGTTTACTTACATCACTCCATACATAACACAACATCATATCATCATACCATTGCATACATCCTGCATAAGGACTAATCCATTTCAAGGATCTCAAGGGTCTGTGATGCAGGTCATGATGAATCAAATGTCTAGCAAGGGGAAAAGGGGATTTACTTTCCTCTAGCCAAGGTTGTCAGGGGCTATGACCCACTCGATATGGTGAGCTTTAACTCTTGAAGAAGGACTCTCAACAACACGAAGTTCCTTCCATCAAGCCACGAAATTCAAATTCTAACAAGTTTCTCTGTTTACCCCGCGAGATCCTTGAAAACATTGCATGCATATCATACATATCATTGCATTACAGGTACACTTTTACAGGTCACTTACCTTCTTCGTTGTTTATTTCAGCAATGGCTTCCCAACAAGATAACCAGGGTCTTCATGCTCAAGAGACTCAGTTCAGGGAGATCTTTCTAAGCCTATCCAAGGGGCAGGAAGAGCTGAGGACACTCCTCATGGGGAATTTGGCCAAGAAAAGTCTCGAAGATGATAAGGACGAACGGATGAAACGTCTACAAGCTGAGGTGGATACAATGAGAACCCAGATGATGGGGCAAATGGCTCTTATCCAAGACTTATCTCAAAGACAAGGAAAGCTCAGGGTTCTCGTCAACCAACTGCTTCGGGATAACCAACTGGGGCAAACATCTAAGGTTGAAGAGCAAGCCATCATTCAACCACCTGTGGGACAAGAAGACAAGGGAAAAGCTCCTCAGTTTGCTTCAGGGTCACAAGCTCAGCATCAACCTCACCAGCGTCAACAGGGTAATCGGCATAAGCAAAATACGTCCGGAAGATATTTCTCGGAGACTGGTACACCATCATCACTAATATTGAAACGCTTGTTGGAGGTCAAGCTGATTGCTTTAAAGGATCCTCCTAAGAAGCTCAACATAACCTCCCTGAAGTACAATCCTGATGAGAGATGTGCCTACCATTCTGACAGTCCTGGACATGACACCGACGGCTGTTGGAGCTTGAAGAACAAGATCCAGGACTTGATCGACGGAAGGGTGCTGGAGTTCATGCCGGGTGGCAAAATGAAAATCTTCTGCTAAGAATCTCCCATCTGAAATGACTAGTGCAAACTAAGAAGCTTTTGTTCATTCGAATGTTCAAGTTGTATTTTTTCTTTGATTGTTCAAACATTTGTTCATGTAAAACTCTTTTACTTTATCAATGCATCGCATATGTCTGTTTTGAATCAATATATTCGCGTTCGCTATATTCAAATTGCTTTCATTTTTTGATGTCAACTCTCAATTAATAATTCTAAGCCTCTTGAGGGAGGATGACGAAAACGATACCACAATCTACAGTATGCTTTTGAACAGACCCTGCTGATGAGGTACAGGCATTGTTTCAATTCCTAAACACTGGAGTTATAAGGAAGGTAATCCCTCGTCAACCCTTTCGAGCCAAAGAAGTAGGAGTTTTTCTTTTTGAAAATTAAAACCCTTAATCATAACCTGGGGCAGGGTAGTTCTCTCAGTTGATCCAAGTGCACAGCGAATAGCATCAAAGAAGTCCTTCCAAGATGAAAAGACAGTGATGGTTCATATAATCATAAAGACAGGCAGTCGTTATCTCTCAAAGTAAAAGCCCATTAAGTCAAAACCTATGAAGGAGACTTACAAAACTGGGGCACCCCGCTGACTGTAATCACGAAAAGGAACAGTTCAGCCAAAAAACAGGGATAACGAAATCAAAAAAGAAAGAGGTCCTACAAACCCTCAACCAAAAAAGGAATGACTGCCTATTCAAAATAAACTGTCAATATCCAAACCATCATTGGAACATCAGGACAAAGACTCAAACAAAGTCTAACGCACGACCAGCTGAGTTTAGGTTTGAAGAACATCACAAAGAACGGGTGGGTACAAATACATTTTGAGCCTTATCCTTTGTTTCTTAAACCGTGAACCAGGCCACGTTATAACCCTAAAAAAGTCCTAGCTGAAGCATGGGTTAGTTCGAAGGCATACTGTTACGAAAGGTATCCTGACTCCTTAAGGCTTGCTGTAAAATACTGAGTTGACATCACATTTTACAAAATTTGCTTGTTTTACTGAAAATGCATTTTCAAAAATTTCAAGACAGGCATAAGCTTTGCATTTTTAATATAACATTGCTTGCATGTGACTATTTGTTTGAACAGCATAGAAGTTCGCACGACGAATGTCTAATGAACAAAAGCACCTCCAATCAAGGGGCAGGGCATGATAATTGTCCATCATCTGGGACAGTCCAGTCAAGATTCAGAGAATCTCTCAAATGCCTAATAGCCTGGGGCAAATCTCCGCCTGAGTCACCTGGGGCATTGGACATGAGTTCTAGCTACGAATCTTGCCTGATCAAACATCTTCTGGTCGCATGGCAACACAACAACAGGGGCATCTCCCTACATTCTGAGAGCGTGGACATAGTCGGAAAAATACTATGCATAATCAAAGACCCGCTAGGTTGACACACCTAGGCAAAAATAAGGGCTTCCCGGCGAACCAAAAGGGTTCGGGCAAAATAAAGGATGAAAATGAAAAAAATTTGTACACCCGGCAAGTCGAAAACCTGAAAAGGAGGCTTGGGCAAAAATGGGTATCCCGTTGGATTGAAAACCCGAAAGGGCGGTCCAGGCAAAAGTTAGGGATCAAAGCGTACGACTATATCCCGTCATCTTGTCACTTGCCTACCAGAAGAAGATTTGTCAAATCGGCAGTCCTCAAGCACCTCTACAGGTACCTTCTCCCACAGAAGCTGGGGCAATAAGAGTTTCCCAAACTGTACAGCTTCTTTCCTCCAGGTACAAGGTAGATTCAGTTGAAGAATTTGACCAAGATACCTTCACTCCCTGTTGAGTAAGACCAGAATCATAAATACTCTCCCCAAGCAGAGTTGGTCTCTCATCAGCCCTGAAAAGGCACAGTATCTCCAGCAAGTCAACAACACTCTCCCCAAGCAGAGTTAATCTACTGTCAGCCTTAAGGAAGTTGGGTATCCCCAGAAAATCTCAATATTCCCCAGCGGAGTATACAAATGTTCCTAAGCAAGCATCCCCGGCCGTCTTAATATAAGATTATTCCCCGGCGGAATACCAGACACAAAGTGGAGCCACTTCCCCAGTACAGTTCAAAAGACCCCCCAGGAGAGTTGAATCCACCTCCCCAGTAGATTCTGGAAGCTTATCCCCAGTAGGTTCTGGAAACTTATCACCTGCAGAGTACGAACGCTCTCCCCGGCTTTATTCAGAAGGATATTCCCCACCAGGGACTAACTGGGTTATCCTCAGCTAATTACCACGGAAAGATCGTCCTCGGCGAAGTTCTTCCTATCCCCCAGCGGAGTTCATCAAAATTCCCCAACATAACTTATCAACGGAATCCCCAGCGGAGCTCTCATCAAAACCTCAGCGAATTATCTCTTCCCACAGAGTAATTCCCCGCAGAGTAATCTCTTCGCCAAGTTTATTCCCCGATGGAGTCATCTTCTCCTACCGGTTTATTCTTGCAACCATCTTCAATCATCATCCCCAGCGGAAATGAAGAACTTCACTCTTCAACATCAGCCCAGGATTCAACTTCCCGACATTCGTCAAGGATTTATTTTCCTAGACGAAAATACATTCATAAACATCACATTATCATACACCATGATGCATGCATATACGCATCATAACACACAAATCTCATTTATTCTTGAGAACATCTTAATATCATACAGTTCATGCATCATGACACTGCATACAGCTAACGTTTTACCTTTTCAGGAAAAGGTCAATCAAAAGATGACTACCATCTACCTTTACAGTTCCAGATCAACACCGGTAACAAGCCAGGAAAATTCTGTGGACGACTGATCATGGGTTAATATCCGAAACCAAACAGGACAATTATCTACTTGATCATCCTCAGGCAACCCTACACCAGTTCCTTTTCTTTCAGAAGAAGTCTTACATAGGCTCATCAACAGGAAACCCTACACCGGTTCCTTCTCAACCTCATATGTTAGTTTTACACAAACTCATCATCAGGCAACCCTACACCGGTTCCTTCTCAATTTTCAGACGAAGTCTTACACGGACTTATCATCAAAGTAACCCTACACCGGTTCCTTTTCTTCCAGAAGAAGTCTTACACGGACTTATCATCAAAGTAACCCTACACCGGTTCCTCCATAAGTCTTACACGGACTTATCTCAAGATGACCTTACCCCGGTTCATCAAGAAGTTTTACACGAACTTACCCTGCAGTAACCTTACCCCGGTTCCTCCAAAAGTCTTACACGGACTTATCTCAAGATAACCTTACCCCGGTTCATCAAGAAGTTTTACACGAACTTACCCTGCAGTAACCTTACCCCGGTTCCTCCAGAAGTCTTACATGGACTTATCTCAAGATGACCTTACCCCGGTTCATCCAGAAGTTTTACACGAACTTATCCTGCAGTAACCTTACCCCGGTTCCTCCAGAAGTCTTACACGGACTTATCTCAAGATGACCTTACTCCGGTTTATCCAGAAGTTTTACACGAACTTATCCTGCAGTAACCTTACCCCGGTTCCTCCAGAAGTTTTACACGAACTTATCCTGCAGTAACCTTACCCCAGTTCCTCCAGAAGTCTTACACAGACTTATCTCAAGATGACCTTACCCCGGTTCATCCAGAAGTTTTACACGAACTTATCCTGCAGTAACCTTACCCTGGTTTCTCCAGAAGTCTTACACGGACTTATCCCGAAGTAACCTTACCCCGGTTCCTCCAGAAGTTATACACGAACTTATCCCGAAGAAACCCTACACAGGTTCTCTCTCTCCAGACGTAGTTTTACACGGGCTCGTCGTCAAAGAAACCCTACACAGGTTCTCTCTTCCCAAAGATGCAGTTTTACACGGACTCGTCATCAGAAACCCTACCCAGGTTTTACTTCTTCCAGGATGCAGTTTTACACGGGCTCATCATCAAAGTAACCCCACACAGGTTCCCTTCTCAAACTCCAGACGTAGTTTTACACGGACTCGTTATCAGTAAACCCTACACAGGTTTCCTTCTCAGCTCTAGATGCGGTTTTACACGGACTCGTCATCAAAGTAACCCTACACAGGTTCCTTCTCCATTTCAGATGTAGTCTTATACGGACTCATTATCAGTAAACCCTACACAGGTTTCCTTCCTCCAAGATGCAGCTTTACACGAGCTCAACATCAGGCAACCCTACACAGGTTCCCCCTTTCAACTTACAAAAATTACACCTCCAGATGGCATCTATAAGCCCATCCACCTGTCAACAGTCTCCAAATGGCATCTATAAGCCCATTCCCGATAAGGTTCTGTCACATTCCCCGATGGCATCTTTAAGCCCATCTCCACAACTATCCATTACACTTCCAAATGGCATCTATAAGCCCATTCCCGACAAGGTTCTGTCATATCTCCAGATGGCATCTATAAGCCCATCCCCCTATCCACCATCTTTCCAAATGGAATCTGTAAGCCCATTCCCGCCACCGCACTGCTGATACTCTACTATGTGAGTGCAAATTTCTGGGCACTTTAGTGTTCAATCATCTTCCACCTTCGGATCACGAAAGGCACGCAAGCCAATCTACATCCTCAGGTCTAAGAAGATTGAACAGAGGCAACTGTTGTACCCCAAAATTTGCCCTCCCATATTCTTCAAAGTTTTGACAAGCATCATCTCAATTGGCTCAAGTCTACTCAAGGGTTTCACAGTTCAAACACCCTCTTAAGCCAGTCAAATTAGGGTTTTGGTTCTTGCAAGGAAATTGAGGCTTTCAAGGGCTCAATCAAGTCCCACATGCCCATAAACATTGTCAAGCATCTACATGCCAAGTTTCAAGGCTCACAAGGTCAAGTTGCACAGTCAAAAACCCTAATTGCTTCACAATCAACTGCAGGGGCAAAATGGTCATTTGGCAGTCAAAAGTCAAACTTTTTTGTCAACATCTTATTTTGAAGCCACAATCATCATTTGGTCAAATCTTGACCATGATTTCACAAGAATGGCTCAAAAATCATCAAGGTGTCAAGAGTTTCTATTTTTGGGCAGCTGAAAAGTCAACTGTAACTTGACCAAGGCATAACTTTTTCATGGTTCATCAGAAAAATCCCATCCAATGTTCATTTTGAATGGGATGACATTTCCTACAACTCATCTTCACATTCTAAGTCCAAGAAATCCTCTCACAAAAAGTTATCAATTTCAACATTATAGGTCATTTTCAAAAGTCAACAAAAAGGCACTTTAAGTCAAAGACCATAACTTGAGATTGGTAAATCAAAATGACATGGGACCAAAGGCATTGGTTAGAGGACTTCAAGACCTTTCCAAAATGTCCAAGAACATGTTCATATGATCAAAATTGAGCAAGATATGCATTGGAGAAGTTTGGAAATTTTTGTGAAATGGCAAAAGTCAACTATCCTTGAAACTTCAATTTTTGACAAAAGGGCCCACTTTTTTCCACTTGATTCATCCTTGTCATGCCACCCACGTGTCCCATGATCAATTTCAAGACCAAATAATTATTTTTCTATTTTTATTTAATTTTTATGGATTTGATTCATTTTAATCCATAATAATTCAAGTAAATCTAAAAAAATTAATTAAATGGTATCTTATGGTTTGAATAGCCTTCATGAAGCATTTGCAACCTACCAATTTCGTGCTAAGCTCATTTAGGCATGAAAATTCAAATTTTGAACAAGCTTTGAAAGGCCTTTAATGGTGGTTAATACAAAATCCAAAGCTTAATTGCAATGGTTAAAGGCTCCTAAATGTGACTTATTCTCACTCATTACTATATATACAAAGCCTTGCAAGCCTCATTCACAACCTAGAGTGTGCACAAACGGCCAGAGCAACATCCAAAAAGTGTCAAAAAAAAGTGTGAGATCAAAAGGAGTGTTGCAAGCATTTTCAGGCCAAAAGGAGAACATGACTCTCTTCTTTGCCATACTCTGAAGCTAAAGCAACCCTTGCCACGTCCTAAGGTCCATCATACCGCGCTGTAAGTTTTCCCAGGTCCCCCCAAGTCTCAATATTATTTTTTCTAACAAATTCCCATGCAGCTTCCTAGACGCGTTCCACCATAGGCCTCATACAGATGCGCGCCAAGTGTCTCAAAAGATCAATCCAAAGGCCAAAGGGTGCTCCACACCATGCTCCCTGGTCAACACGCCTCTGGACGATTCCCAAAGTCAACAAGGCTTGGAGTGTTCTTGGGCCAGAATTTCTAAATCAAACACCCAATTCTGGCCCATACCCCCCTTTGGGTTTGCATTTTTTATTTTCTTTCTTATTTAATTGTTTTGTTTTATTCTATTGTTTTTTTTTATTAATTACTCATTAACAAATTATTTAACCCTTTTCACAATAAAAAAAACCAAAAAAGAACTAATATTATTATTATTATTATTAATTTCATGTTATTTTTGTAAATAAATACTAATAAATTGAATTGGTTTTAATTAGGCAACTTTAACCTTTTTTTCTTAATAACTAAAATAAATTTAGAATTAGGTTTTTATTAACTTTTAATTTTAATTCCTTATATTTAATTTCATTAAAAACATAAAAATACAAAAACATTTTTCTTTTAATTAATTAAATAATTAGTTTTAATTTCATTAATTACAAAAAAGGACAAAAAATTCAATTATTTTCTTAAAAAAGGGTCAAAACCCTTAAGACGTTCCTGATTCAATCTTTTGCGCGTATTTATTTTTTAGTTCATTTTTATGTATCTGTACAGAGGATGTAATAGTAATTAGGATTTTATTGCTTTCTTTAATTTTCTCGCACTTTATTTTCAAAACGGGTTATTGTTTTTGGCGATGTATAGACTTGCGCCTTGTAATAGCGTAGAATTTATCTTTCTGCAATTTATTTTCCGCACTCCTAACTGTTAAAAAATGCCTGCAAGAATGTATGACAAATAAAATCAACCCGTAGCTCACAAATAACATGTACAAGACAAATATAAACTGAATTCAACACACATGCACATGCCACTCCTAGGGTACGCCTCACTGGTTGCCTCGAAACATGGTCATCAAGTATAGGGTGTCTTAGAGGTCGCCCTTTTGTCTAAGATCCAGTTGCCTCAAAACGGTTGCCTCGGGTAAAAAAGGATCTAGGACATTAGGGTTACTTCTAAGATGTCCTACTATTGCTTTGGTGACCACACATGTCCCTTCATCGAATTGACCCGAATACCTCCAACGACGGTGCTACCTATCCTTCAATGGTGGGATAGCACTATCTAAAGGACTCTTACACAACCTAATTCCTTAGAGTATGTATATTCTCCTAAGTACTTGCTCTTTTCAAAACAAACAAAAACAACTTTTCACACTCACACTTTCTAAAAGTTTTCAAACAAATTTTTCATACACTCTTGAGGACAGATACAAGAGTTACTTAGAAATTTTTCAAACGAAACTTTTTCAAAACCCACTCACACTTGAAAAGCAAACATATTTTGAAAACATAAGAGCAAGTACCTAGGAGCCCATGGATAACCATGGATAGAAAGGGTGCTAACACCTTCCCTTTCTATAAATCTACCTCCCGAACCGAGAAACATCTCGAATAAGGAATTTTGCTATGCTTTTGTCCTTTCCATGTTGGAGAACATAAAAGACGGTGGTGACTCTTGCTTACCGCGACATTTTGCAAAACCAGGTTAAAAAACAGTCAGTTCTATTTCCACCGATCACACAATGAATCTTCAAGAAGCCTTGTCTTCTTTGGATGCTGATTTATGGCAAGAGGCTATCAATGATGAGATAGAATCTCTAGAATCCAATAAGACCTGGAACTTAGTAGACTTGCCTCCTGGTTACAAACCAATTGGTTGTAAATGGGTTTTGAAAAGGAAACTAAAACCTGATGGAACTATTGATAAATACAAGGCTCGCCTTGTTGCCAAGGGTTTTAGACAAAGAGAAAATATAGATTTCTTCGACACCTTTTCTCATGTCACTAGAATTACATCCATTAGGGTACTTATTTCAATAGTTGCTATTTATAACTTAATAGTACACCAAATGGATGTAAAAACAGCTTTTTTAAATGGTGACTTAGAAGAAGAAATCTATATGGAACAACCGGAAGGGTTTGTAATCTATGGACAAGAAAACAAGGTCTGTAAGTTAAATAAGTCGTTGTATGGACTAAAACAAGCTCCTAAGCAATGGCATGAAAAATTTGATAACTTAATGATATCAAGTGGCTACAAAGTGAATGAAAGTGACAAATGCGTTTACTATAAATCTGAGAATCGCATATGCACTATCATATGTCTTTATGTTGACGATCTACTCATATTTGGATCTAACATTCAGACCATTAATGATGTGAAATCATTGTTGTGCAGCAACTTTGATATGAAAGATCTCGGAGAAGCAAATGTGATCCTTGGCATCAAGATCACGAGATCCGAACAAGGAATTTCTTTGGATCAATCACATTATGTGGAGAAGATCTTAAAGAAATATAATTACTTTGAATGTAAACCTGCATGCACACCATATGATCCAAGTGTGAAACTATTTAAGAACACTGGAGAAAGTGTCATACAATCAGAATATGCGAGCATCATTGGCAGTCTTAGGTATGCCACTGATTGTACTAGACCCGACATTGCATATGTCGTAGGATTGTTATGCAGGTTTACGAGTAGACCGAGTAAAGAGCACTGGAAAGCTATTGAATGAGTCATGAGGTACCTCAAAAGGACCATGGATCTCGGCCTACATTATCAAAAGTTTCCTGCTGTACTAGAAGGGTACAGTGATGTAGATTGGAATACTTTGTCAGATGATTCCAAAGCTACTAGTGGCTATATATTTAGCATAGCTGGAGGAGCTGTATCTTGGAAATCAAAGAAACAAACTATTCTAGCTAAGTCCACAATGGAATCTGAGATGATAGCACTAGCCACAGCTAGTGAAGAAGCAAGTTGGTTGAGATGCTTGCTAGCTGAGATCCCTTTATGGGAAAAACCTATGCCAGCTGTGTTGATCCACTGCGATAGTACCGCGGCTATTGCAAAAATTGAGAACCGTTATTATAATGGTAAAGGACGTCAAATAAGAAGGAAGCACAGCACTGTTAGAGACTGTATCTCTAAAGGAGCTGTAAGAGTGGATCATATACGCACTGATGAAAATTTAGCAGATCCTTTGATGAAAGGATTAGCTAGAGAGAAAGTCCATAATACATCCAAAAGGATAGGACTAATGCCTATAAAGAAATGAGTTGATCATAATGGTACCCGACCTAGATGACTGGAGATCCCAAGAAATAGGTTCATTGGGTAATAACAAGTTATGAGTAATATGAGATGATCATGCAAGTAAAGCATGAATCCTCAAGTAATAAGAGGATGAGATAATAGAAACTCTTAATGAGATCTATACTCTGTATGAGGGAGTACCTAGGCTATAGGAGTACTCATGATAGACTCACCTATGTTATTGTGGAACTTAGGCCGGTTCCTATGGAATTACGAGGCAGGATTCCTAGAGCCTTCACTAAACCGGGATATACGTGCAGGGCCATTAAAGCACGGGCTATTAGAATACACCTTAAGAAAAGGTTGTGTGTGGGTCTGATGTCTGAGATAGAGTTCAAGACAATAGTGTCACTCTTGTTGAATCAGAATCCTACTTGATACGCAAAGGTTCAAGTCGTAGACAACTTTGCTTATGCAAAATCTTAGAAACGTTTGACGTACTTCTAAAAATCACCTTTTAAATTCAAGTGGGGGATTGTTGGAAATCTTGGTATGATGTAAACTTGGAGTGGGAGTTGGAATACTTTATTGACATTAAATGGGAAATAAATGAGCACAAGTAAGAACTAGTATGGAAGTGAATTTGAAAAGATTCATTTTAGTCCCACATAGGAGGGATTATAAATACTAGTAGTTTATATATATTCCAACTTATCCAATTGGGTTAGGCCCCAAGGGGCACCCCAATTTTGTAAAGGAGTGAGGACACACCCATAAGTCATCTAGACACACGCGCGCGCGCTGCCGCCGCCTTCCGTCTGTCCAACCGGACGGCTCGACTCGGCTCGTTTCGATTCGGTCCGGTCTAGATGAATTAATCTTTTTGAACCAAATTAGTGGAAATTAATTAATATTAATATTATTATTAATTAATTAACAGATGGTGTTGTGTCCTGCACAAAAGACCAAGTCTTAACCTAATCATTGACTGGTTTTGCTTTCCTTTCAAGAGTCCGTGAGACTTGTTGACCAAGTAAAATAACGGCCACCTTTGACTGGGCCAATTCCACCTTTCCCACGATTCTCTCCCACTAGACCTGTTCCATTCAGTTGAACCTTTTTACTTATAAATTGAGTTGTTTCGGTTCATTTGGGAAGTTCTAGAATTCACTACTACAATTCTCTCTTCTCTCTCACTACTCCCTTCATCTATATTTCCCTTCTCTCTTATTTTTTACGACTGGATCACTTCATATCCAGATACTAAGACTGGTTAACTACCATCTGAATGTGTCATTTTAATAACGACTAATTATAGTGCAAGTAATTGTCGTACTTTGAACGGGTTGTTTTATCCTGGAGGCATCGTCGAAACTCGACTGCTTTGCATTAATATTGGCAGTACGACGAAACTTCTTAAAGAAAGCGACCTAGTACGCGACTCGTCCCGATAGTTTTCCTTTGTGCCATTTTTTTAAAATCCGGTTTCTACAATTTTAAGATGTTTTCATAACTGCCATGGCTACTGATGAAATTATCGGTACTTGAGGGTTCCAATTTCAAACGTTGGCAAGCTAAGATGAAATTTTTCTTAACTTTAAAGAAGGTTGCCCACGTTCTGACTGAGGATATCCCTGTTTCTCCATCTGGATCAAACGAACTAAGTAATGGTAAGTCAACCGTGGAATCAGACGGAACTTCTAAAACGTCTGACTTAGACTCTGCTGCTAAAGTTGCGGCAGATAACTTACAGCTCTGAAAAGAAATCGCCTTATGGCAAGAAAATGACTACCTCTGCAAAAATCACATTCTGAACTGTCTTGCTGATGATCTCTATGATTACTACAACAATTACAAGACTGCTAAACAGGTATGGGAGACTCTGCAGAAGAAATATGATACTGAAGAAGCAGGTGCAAAAAAATATGTTGTCAGTCGCTACTTGAATTACAAAATGGTAGATGAAAGGTCTGTGGAAGCTCAAAGACACGAGATACAGAAGATTTCTCATGAAATCATAACTGAAGGAATGCCCCTCAATGATCAATTTCAGATTGCTGTTATAATTGACAAGCTGCCTCCTGGATGGAAAGATTTTAAAAACTTACTCCGACATAAAACTAAATAATTTTCAATCGAGAGTTTAATTACCCGCCTTCGAATTGAAGAGGAAGCTCTAAGACAAGATCAGAAAGATGAAGTCTTAGTTGTTTCAAACAACAAAAAGAAATTTGGTGCGATTCTGAAGCCTACGGGAAAACCTTTAAAGAATCAGAATCGTAATACTGTGAACCGAATTAAGAATGGGAATCCCTCTAGGGGCCCATATACTCCAATTCCTAGGCAGCAACCATCATCCCAGAGAAATGATGCTCCGGTTTTCACTTGCTACAATTGTCGGAAACCGGGTCATATGGCTAAGAAATGTAAGAGCATGCCTAAATTTGCTACTGGCCCAAATGCACAGGTTAACCTGATTGATGAGCAATTCATTGCTATGATCACTGATGTCAACATGGTTGATGGAAGTGATGGTTGGTGGATAGACATTGGCGCCTCTCGTCATGTTTGTAATGATCGTGCTATGTTTAAGACATACATGAATATTGAAGATAAGAAAGTGTTGTTGGGAGATGCCCACACCACTAATGTTGCTGGAATTGGAGATGTTGAGCTGAAGTTCACTTCAGGAAAGACCTTGATCTTGAAGGACGTCATGCACGTTCCTGAAATTAGGAAGAATCTTGTTTCTGGTTTCCTTTTAAATAAGGCTGGGTTTAGTCAAACTATAGGGGCAGATTTGTACACCGTCACTAAGAATGGTATTTTTGTTGGGAAAGGGTACGCCACTGATGGCATGTTTAAGTTAAATGTTGATTTGAATAAAATTTGTCCTTCTGTTTATTTTCTGCGTGATTTTAATATTTGGCATGCTAGACTATGTCACGTTAATAAGCGAATTATGTATAATGCAAGCAACTTAGGCCTAATCCCTAAACTAAATGTCAATGATTCAAATAAATGTGAATATTGTACTCAAGCTAAGATAATTAAGACATCACATAAATCAATTCTAAGAGAATCTGATCCCCTAGATCTTATACACTCTGATATATGTGAATTAGATGGAACTTTGACTAGGAATAGTAAACATTATTTTATCACCTTTATTGATGATTGTTCTGATTATACTTATGTATACTTAATGAAGAATAAAAGTGAATCACTTGATATGTTTAAGTTATATGTAACCGAAATTGAGAATCAACTTAGTAAGAAGATCAAGAGACTTCGTAGTGATAGGGGAACTGAATATGACTCTGGTCTATTTAATGACTTTTATAAAGAACATGGAATTATACATGAAACGACTGCTCCATATTTTCCTGAAATGAATGGTAAAGCAGAAATAAAGAATATAACTCTTACTGAACTTGTTGTTGCAATTATGATGAATTCTGGTGCTGCACCTCACTGGTGGGGGGAAATTTTATTGACTGTTTGCTATGTCCTGAATAGAATCCCCAATTCAAAATGTAAGATCTCTCCTTACGAGATATTAAAGAAAAGACAACCAAACATGTCTTATTTGAGAACTTGGGGCTCTCTGGCTTATGTCAGAATTCTGGATCTGAAACGAGTTAAACTCGCTAGTAGAGCATATGAATGTGTTTTCATTGGATATGCAGCAAACAGTAAAGCATATAGGTTTTATGACCTAATAGAAAAAGTGATTGTAGAATCAAATGATGCTGAATTCTATGAAGACAAATTTCCCTTCAAATTGAGAAATAGTGGGGGCACACAATCGAGTCACACTCCTGTGATAAGAAGCACATAATGCAACGACAATATAGAAATAGAACTTCGACGAAGTAAACAAGTAAGAGTCACTAAAGACTATGGGCCTGACTATGCGGCTTATAATGTAGAAGAAGATCCAATGAATCTTCAAGAAGCCTTATCTTCTCTGGATGCTGATTTATGGCAAGAGGCTGTCAATGATGAGATAGAATCTCTAGAATCCAATAAGACCTGGAACTTAGTAGACTTGCCTCCTGGTTGCAAACCAATTGGTTGTAAATGGGTTTTGAAAAGGAAACTAAAACCTGATGGAACTATTGATAAATACAAGGCTCGCCTTGTTGCCAAGGGTTTTAGACAAAGATAAAATATAGATTTCTTCTACACCTTTTCTCCTGTCACTAGAATTACATCCATTAGGGTACTTATTTCAATAGCTGCTATTTATAACTTAATAGTACACCAAATGGATGTAAAAACAACTTTTTTAAATGGTGACTTAGAAGAAGAAATCTATATGGAACAACCGGAAGGGTTTGTAATCTATGGACAAGAAAACAAGGTCTGTAAGTTAAATAAGTCGTTGTATGGACTAAAACAAGCTCCTAAGCAATGGCATGAAAATTTTGATAACTTAATGATATCAAGTGGCTACAAAGTGAATGAAAGTGACAAATGCGTTTACTATAAATCTGAGAATCGCATATGCACTATCATATGTCTTTATGTTGACGATCTACTCATATTTGGATCTAACATTCAGACCATTAATGATGTGAAATCATTGTTGTGCAACAACTTTGATATGAAAGATCTCGGAGAAGCAAATGTGATCCTTGGCATCAAGATCACGAGATCCGAATAAGGAATTTCTTTGGATCAATCACATTATGTGGAGAAGATCTTAAAGAAATATAATTACTTTGAATGTAAACCTGCATGCACACCATATGATCCAAGTGTGAAACTATTTAAGAACACTGGATAAAGTGTCAGACAATCAGAATATGCGAGCATCATTGGCAGTCTTAGGTATGCCATTGATTGTACTAGACCCGACATTGCATATGTCGTAGGATTGTTATGCAGGTTTACGAGTATACCGAGTAAAGAGCACTGGAAAGCTATTGAACGAGTCATGAGGTACCTCAAAAGGACCATGGATCTCGGCCTACATTATCAGAAGTTTCCTGCTGTACTAGAAGGGTACAGTGATGCAGATTGGAATACTTTGTCAGATGATTCCAAAGCTACTAGTGGCTATATATTTAGCATAGCTGGAGGAGCTGTATCTTGGAAATCAAAGAAACAAACTATTCTAGCTCAGTCCACAATGGAATCTGAGATGATAGCACTAGCCACAGCTAGTGAAGAAGCAAGTTGGTTGAGATGCTTGCTAGCTGAGATCCCTTTATGGGAAAAACCTATGCCAACTGTGTTGATCCACTGCGATAGTATCGCGGCTATTGCAAAAA
Organism: Vicia faba; assembly: GCA_948472305.1. NCBI lineage: Eukaryota > Viridiplantae > Streptophyta > Magnoliopsida > Fabales > Fabaceae > Vicia > Vicia faba. The sequence goes on from OX451735.1 coordinate 980,944,422, forward strand.
TTGAGAACCGTTATTATAATGGTAAAAGACGTCAAATAAGAAGGAAGCACAACACTGTTAGAGACTGTATCTCTAAAGGAGCTGTAAGAGTGGATCATATACGCACTGATGAAAATTTAGCAGATCCTTTGACGAAAGGATTAGATAGAGAGAAAGTCCATAATACATCCAAAAGGATGGGACTAATGCCTATAAAAAAATGAGTTGCTCATAATGGTAACCCGACCTAGATGACTGGAGATCCCAAGAAATAGGTTCAATGGGTAATAACAAGTTATGAGTAATATGAGATGATCATGCAAGTAAAGCATGAATCCTGAAGTAATAAGAGGATGAGATAATATAAACTCTTAATGAGATCTATACTCTGTATGAGGGAGTACCTAGGCTACAAGAGTACTCTTGATAGACTCACCTATGTGATTGTGGAACTTAGGCCGGTTCCTATGGAATTACGAGGCAAGATTCCTAGAGCCTTCACTAAACCGGGATATACGTGCAGGGCCATTAAAGCATGGGCTATTAGAATACACCTTAAGAAAAGGTTGTGTGCGGGTCTGATGTCTGAGATAGAGTTCAAGACAATAGTGTCACTCTTGTTGAATCAGAATCCTACTTGCTACGCAAAGGTTCAAGTCGTAGACACCTTTGCTTATGCACAATCTTAGAAACGTTTGACGTACTTCTAAAAATCACCTTTTAAATTCAAGTGGGGGATTGTTGGAAATCTTGGTATGATGTAAACTTGGAGTGGGAGTTGGAATACTTTATTGACATTAAATGGGCAATAAATGAGCACAAGTAAGAACTAGTATGGAAGTGAATTTGAAAAGATTCATTTTAGTCCCACATAGGAGGGATTATAAATACTAGTAGTGTATATATATTCCAACTTGGCCAATTGGGTTGGGCCCAAAGGGGCACCCCAATTTTGTAAAGGAGTGAGGACACACCCATAAGTCATCTAGACATAGGCGCGCGCGCCGCCGCCGCCATCCGTTTAGCCACTTTACTGGCAACCGAAATATTCCAAGAAAACAACCCTCAATGAGTGTAGTATCGAGTATCTACCAACTTCAGACTGCACCAAAGTCGGTCATCTCACTACCCCTAAAAAGGCCAAGATGGTCAAGTAAGGTTCTAAGAGTTCGTTAGTGCTTCATGACATCACTCAGCGGCCTCCTATTCTCTTTGATTGACTCAAAGGCTACCGGTACCCACAAATATGTCGCACTAACGTAGCCACTTCTTCAACCATGTCGGTATACCCCGCACAGTTCCCTCACAGTTTATTGCTACTTACCTAAAAGGTGTCCCCAAATCCGGGTGTAGGATTTAAAACAAACCCAAACAAGGAACCCAAAAGAGTAAAGCAATCAAGGAAAACAAGATAAGCAAGTAAAGGTGATCTAAAACCCTAAGGTAACCCCACTTTTAGAAATGTCCCCAGCAGAGTCGCCAGTTCTGTGATACGGTGGGAGAACTGACTTGAGGTTTCGCGTTTGTATTCGCACTTGTTCGGTTTAGCAAGAGTCGCCACCGACTTTTTATTTTATCCAAAGGAATGGTCAAAAAGCACAGGAAAGACCTTGGAGATGTTTTCTTGGTTTCGGGGGGTAGATTATGAAAAGGGAAGGTGCTAGCACACTTTTCATCCATGGTTATCCATGGGCTCTTAATTACTTGTTTTAGATCACTTGCCTTTGCTTTTCACTTGTTTGAAATGGTGTTTTGTGTGTGTGGTTTTGAAAATGTTTTGAAAAAAGATGCCTTGTCTAGGCAACCTTTGTAATGATTCTTTGTTTGAATATATACAAAGGTGTGTGTCTTTTTGAAAAGATATTTCAATGTTTTGAAATTGTTTTGAAAAAGATGCCTTGTCTAGGCAACCTTTGTAATGATTCTTTGTTTGAATATATACAAAGGTGTGTGTCTCTTTGAAAAGATATTTCAATGTTTTGAAAGTTGTTTTGAAATTGTTTTGAAGTTGTGTTGTGAAGTGTGTTTAAAAATAGCAAGGGTGTTTTGTAAGATTTTTGATCAAGTAACTAAGAGTTGTCTACCATATTTTACTCAAAGATCTTTATTATGTTTTTAACCCTTTTTAACAGTGTTGTTTCACCATTGTATTTGGTGAACAACCTTGTGTTAGGATGTTAAACGGGACAGGCGCGGGACATCGTATACAATCATTGAAAGCAACTTATGAGACGCTCTAGCAATTTTGTAAGGAACGAGATCGTTTTACCGAAGGCAACATCGAGGGTCATCGAGGGACTACGATCTTTGTTTATCGAAGGGGCATTTGCTAGAGTGTCTCATACTCGAGGGACATGATTGCATTTTCCAAGGCAACAAGCGAGGTTACCCTAGAGGTGCAAGTGTGAATTATGTATTGATTTTCATGCATTTATCTTGTATTAGGTCATCTAGCAATTGATTTTGAATCTTCGCATACAAACCCTAATTACTATACAGTATATCGAAAGCGATAAATTGCAGGAATTTAAAGTCTAAGTTATTACAAATAAGTATCTGGGGATGGGGGTACAAATGGGGATGAGTCTTATCAGAATAATAATGTCCAAGTATATATTACAACCAAATTGAACTGTCGCATTTTCAATGTAAAATTATAACAAAGTATAAGATAATGAAAATCAAAGAAATATGAGATGCGTGTATTTATTTACAAATGATCAAATAAAAATTTTAACCTAAGAAAGATTAAGTATTTATTATTATTTATTGTGTTTTATATTTTTTAGGAACTTATGTAAAAAGATTAGTTAAACAAAAATTCTAGTATTCTTTTTGTATTTAATTAAATATAACAAATATTTAGAGAAAATTATATCAAAACAAACTTTAATCTATTATTGGTTTTCTTTATTATTAACAAAACAAATTAAAAAAAGAAAAGTATTGGTTTAAAGAAAATTAATTAAAATGATACTAGTAAAGAAAAGAAAGAATATTAGTTTAAAAAATGAAAAGGGAAAGATGATGGGCCTATGAGTTATGGCCCAAAAAGAATGAAGAAGAACAAATTAATAGTATCAGAAATGAAGAAAAGGGGGGTGGGCGCTGTAAAATGTTTGGGATTCAGTTTTAAGTGGGGCGAAGGCCCAAGTGTCATGCACAACGTTTTTAGGGTTGCTTCATTTGGTTAGAGTTTGCACGCTTGGCCTCAGCGGCGCCACTCCTCTCATCTTCTTCGTCTCTCTTCCTCGTTCTCAGCCATGGGCTTCTGATCCTTGAAAACTCCCTCCTAGCCACCGGAGCACCGCCCTATCTCACCTCCTGCTCTCTTCACGGCGATCCAGAAACTTGAATGTACGGTACGAATTGTTAATCTTCGTTTTAGGGCTTTTTACAGTTATGCTTTCGTTTTGCTCTTGCATGTTTTAATTTTGGTGGTTATGATGTTTACAAGTAATAAAAGCCTGAGGGACATACCTTGAGCGTCTTGTTCTGTAAAATGGAAGGAGAAGGATGGTGAGCTGGCCGGTGGCGCTCCCAGGAGGCTAGGCGAAGGGAAGATCATGATGATAGCGTTTCTGGTATTTGTTGTTTTATGTTGTTTAATGATGATGAATTTTCGTTTCTGAAAACCTACTTGTTCTTGCTTGCTTCTTTGTTTGTTAATCTTGATTATTTGATGATGAAGATACTCTGAGATTTTCGTGGGCTTCTGAATCTTTATCTCTTTCTCTTTGTATGTTGAACGTTACTGATTTTGAATGCTCTTCTTCTCTTTTATTGATATGTTTTTATTGGATATCAATGATGATGATTTTCTGAGATTCGCCTCTTTGTTTGTTGCTTTTTATTTTGAGTTGATGGTGATGAAACTCTGAAACTGGTTATTGATTTGTTAGTGATGATCTGGGTTCTGAAACAATTTTGGTTGCTTCTAAACTCCTCCTCTTTCTTCTGGGTTATTTGATATCAACGATGATGGTTTTCTGAGATTTATCTCTTTGTTGAATATTGTTGATGAAATGGTTCTAAAAAAAACGCTAGCTTGATGATTTTGTTGTTCTGAGGACTATGCTTCTTCCTCTTCCTCTCTCTGGTCTTGTCAATGATGATGATTTTCTAAGATTTTGCCTCTTTGTTTGTTGTTTTAATTTGAGTTGATGATAGTTTTGGCTTGGACTGTATGTTTGGCCTAGACTTGTATGTTTGGCCTGGACTTGTGTGTTTGGCCTGGACTTGTGTTGTTAGTTTCACAGGTTTGTCATTGGTTTTGAACTTTTGATAAGTTTGGAAACAGGCTTGTTTTGGACTTACATGTTTGCCATTGGTTTTGAGCTTTTGAGAGGTTTACAGATTTTTTTTGCAAGTTTTTGAGTTTGGCTTACAGGTTTGTTGTGTAGTTGGGCAGGTTTGTGAGTTTTTGGTGAAGGTTTTGCAGTTTTTGCTGTGTTTGTCTTTAACAGGATGGTGCAGTTTGAGCAGGTTGGTTGTGTGGAGAAGGCAGGCTTGTGTTTTGTGAGGCATGCATGGGTGTTTGTTGAGCTTTCTTGATGCAGTTTAAGTAGGTTTGTTGTGTTATGCAGGGTGTTACTAAATTGCAGTTTGTGGCCTTTGAAACAGGCCTGTAAGTTTTTTTTGTGTTTGCAAGCAGGTTTTAGGTTTTGGAAACAGGCTTGTGCTTGTAGTTTTCAAAACAAGTTTTGTGATCTTTTGCTTAATGTTCTCCTATCCATTCTGCTGAACTGTTAGACTTGTTATCTCTATTTTGTTTTCTTACTGCCTTTTACAGCTTGCCAAAACTGCAAAACCTCATTTCACTCTCTTTCTCTCTCCATAAAAGCACTTTTGATTGCTTATTATATTATAATTCTAAAAAGCTGCTGGCCAGAACATGATGAGGGCTAGGACAAGCTCTCTTGCTTGTAACTTGGTTCATCTCTGCATTGTGTACTTTCTTTCCATATTTCCTGCATTGTACTTTCTTGGACAGCTTTGTGTACTTGTTGTGACAGTTTTGCAACTTAGTTTGTCATTCAGCTTGGTTAGTGCATTTGTAGTTAGCTTGCCATGCTTTCTCATGTTTGCCTTGCTGTTGGTTGACTAATGCAGTTTGAAATTCAGTTTGTAGTACCCTTCTTTGTGTGCAGCCTTGTGCCTTTGCACTTTGAATAACTTGTATGCTTGCAATTTTATATATTTTATTTTTTTTCTCTGTGAACCGAGAAGAGAAATATTCTTGTGATTTGCAGAGAGGAAAATGAAACATGATGAACATAGCATTCTGATTCTGGCCAGCAGACTTTAATGATGATTTTTCTTTTTACCTGCTTCTGCTTGAAAATTCTTATACTAACTTCTTTCTGTCTTTTGCAGGTAAGTACCAGTTGGATAATGGAGGACGCAGTAAAGGTCAAAGATTTCAAGAGATTTAGGCTTTAGATTTATTTTTTCATTTATTGTAAACAAATATTATTGTAAATACTGTAAATTGTAAATTTACAATATTCGAATAAAATTTGTAACAACGTTCGAAATAAATAAATAAAAGAAAGCCTTTGTCAAATATCTTCCAACTTTTCCTTGTATTGTCTATTTAATTACTTAAGACTCTTAAATTAAAATAAACTGGAAATGTATCCCAATAACTTTAATCCAGATGAAATGAATAATCAACAAACTTTGCCGTCTCGCAATCTCGCATTAATCACAATACGCCTGTGTTGTACCCCAAAATTTGCCCTCCCATTTCCTCAACATTTTCTCATCACAAGACCTTTGAAGATCAAGATCCAGTTAGGGTTTCCTCTGCTCAAGACTTCTTCTTGCACTATGGACTCAAATTAGGGTTTGTGTTTGCCCAAGGATGTTTTGACCTAAAATGCCTAAGATGACTTTCATGCTTCATATTGGACTCCCAAGTTTACCCATGCCAAGTTTCAAGTCTTGATTCCAAGTTTTGCCAAGTCAATTGGACAGTTGACCTAGAAATCAGCTGTATTGGGGAAAAAAGTCAACTATGGCCAATTGACAGTCAAATCTCATGAAATTTGATCCACATCAACATTATGAACTCATATGGACCATTTGGTCAAGTTTGGATCACAATTCCACAAGAAATTTGATCAGATCACCAAGAGGGTAAAATGGTCATTTTTAGGGTTTTGACTGCACAAAGGCAATTTTTGACTGTTTGACCTAGCCAATGGCAAACCAAGCTCACATATGGACTCAAGGACTCAATGAAATGGTCTTGACACATTCATCAAGCTCAAAAGATCCCAAGTACACAAGATTGACAGTTGAATTTCCCAGTCAATTGATCAATTTTGACTGTACACTGAAAAGTCAAACTTTGACTTTTTGGTCAAAATCAAGAGTCAAGATTCATTTTTCATCAAAACATGCCAAATCATGAAACTTGTTCACCAAGAAATCACAAAATGCAAATTAGGGTTTGAAAATGGAATTTTTCATAACTTAGAATTTTTCTAAGTTATGAAAAACCCTAATTTTTTCCCAACTTTGCCCCATCTTTTCACCAAGATCCATTTAGATTCAAACAAAAGTCAAAACATGAAAGTTGTAGCTTGTTGCATAATCTACAACTTTGATTCACAAAGTTTTCTCATTTGAAGCTTGTATCCCAAGTTACAATTTTTTGAATAAGGGCACTAAACCATTTTTAACTTAGTGAAATTTTAACCTATTTTGACAAGGTTTTCTACCCCACTTCAAGGCCATTTTTCATACCCTTCCACTTGGAATTTCAATTTGCATTTCAAAGATGGATTGTAGTAAACATTCTAAGATTTCCAAAATGTCCAAGAACTCATCAAACAACCTCATAACTTGAGAGATTCGAATTTCACAAGTTGGCAAAAATTCACTTTTTGTTCTTAATCAAAACATGTTCATGATCTTGCAATTTGAATTCAGCTTGCTTTAGGTTAGATTACAGGTCCTTAAACCAAGTTGCACTCAATAATTTAATGCTTATTCATTGTGCCAAGGCCATGTTCTTTGTGTTCTAGCATTGCATAGTGGATTGATCTCAAAATAGATAAAGTGCTTTATCCATTTTTGTAAAAAGCTAGCTTTATGTCAAATTGAAATCCAAGCAAGTACAGTTAGGATCTCATTGGCACAAGTTTAGGAGCTAATTTCACTGATCAAGACAAGGGTTTGCAGCTTGTTATGGGGGCCTGCATCAGTCAAAAAACACAACTTGCATTTCTTTGCTTCACATAGAAGAAACATAGCATAACTTGTGACAACTCCAATCTCAGCTCACCAACACAAGAAAAGAGTTATCAAACACATTCAAAAGAACATATCCAAGCTAACACACAAGTTTTTGGCCTCTCAAACACTCCCATTGCCATAATCACCTTGGAACTGCTCAAACAGGGCAACCCCTGCAGATTGAGTGCTATCTCTCAATCCCTTCAAGCATTCTTGCCCAAACCTGTTCCTCTACCTTCCTTACAACCTATGCAAGCTAACCATGACTTGAAACCTGACCTGTAACACCTCCAAGCCACTTCACCATTTTTGATTTTCTGTTTTGCAGTTGGAGTTCATTAGCACGATTCAGGGAGTTTCAAGATAAAGTAGGACTTGGAAAAGCATCCTTACACTTCAAGGAAGCTATACAAATCATCATTTTACTCTGAAACATCCTCCATTACAAAGCACGATTCCAACTGAACAGGTACATTCATGGAGTTTTATCTCTCTTATTAGGCAATGTTAGCTTTAGGTTTGTGAAGAAAATATGTCACAATCATAGCCCTGAACATGCTCATATGATCAGATTTCATTTATATTTCGTGTGCTTAGAGAATTTTATGTCTGAACATGGTTAAAAATTTAGGTCAAGATTTGGGAGAGAAGAAATTCTCTCTCATTTCTGAGAGTTAGCTTGACTTCTTTATATGTCTAGAACCGTGGTTTCAAGCTCTACAGGTTTCATGTTGGAAGATTTGGCAAAAGATCAAGGAATGAGAAGTTAGAAAACGCGTGTTTTTTGAACAAGGAGGTGTTCTGAGGTTGAAGATGACAGGCTTAGTGGGCTGGGCTTGTGTCATCTTTCTTTTTGCACCACACATTTATTTTTACACCCCCTGAGCCCATTTGTTTTATTTTTAATGATTTCTGACTTTTTCTTTTTTTGATTGGTCCATTTATTTTTTCTCAGCATATTAAAAACATAAAAATATTTTTTCCATCATTTTTTGTATTTATGGCATATTTATTTGTTTATTTCTCTTGTTTGAACATAAATACTATATATACTATTATTTAGAATAAATATAAAAATAGTATAAACACATTTTTTATTTTTGTTTACCTTCTGAAAATATTTCACATAGAAAAATACTTTTTTATTTATTTATTTTATTAAATATTAAATATTTTACATATAATGCATATTTAGAATTTAATATATATATATATATATATATATATATATATATATATATATATATATATATATATATATATATATATATATATATATATATATATATATATATATATATATATATATATATATATATATATATATATATATATATATATATATATATATATATATATATATATATATATATATGTGTGTGTGTGTGTGTGTGTTTATTAATATATTTAAGTTAGAACATAAAAATATTTGAATTTTTTCATTTTTGTTAATATTTGATACAAAAAATACTTTTTCATAATATACTTCATTTTATTTTTATTTTTGTACATAATAAATAAATACTTGTATTAAATTAAATAATAATACATTTTCTTTAATAAAATTAGGGTTTTTGCCCTAAATTCAAAATACTCAAAAATAATACCTTTTTATCTTTCTTATTTTATTTTATATAAACCATACTTTTTTCATACATATAAAAAAACTTTCTTTTTGCATTTTGCATATTTACTTCATTTCCATTTAATTATGCAATTTATTTACCTTGCAAATCTTCAAAAGTGATGTAATAATTTAGATTTAAATTCTTGTCAATATCCCCATTTGAACATTTGTACCCCCCTTCCCATATTTGGTTTTGTAATAGCCTAGTAAATTTATTTTCGCACTTTATACGCTTTCTAATAATAACATGTTAGAATTAGGGTTTGTATGCGAAAAAATGATAAAAAATAGTTATGACCTAATCTCAAGATAAACAAGCATGAAAATGGACACACAAATCACACTTGCACCCCCTAGGGCACTCCACTTTGTTGCCTTCAAATAAATGGGCCATATTGTATGTTGAACTTCTTTGGGCAAAGCAAATAATTTGAATGATCATAGTCCCTCGATAAAACTTTTCAAAACAAACAAGAATGAATGATCAAGTCCCTTAAAGAAAATTGCCCAAAGACATTTAACGACGTTGCAATCATGGTCTAAACGATGACCCGCGCCTGTCCCTTTCACATCCTAACATAAGTTTGTCCACCAAATTCAGTGGTGGAACAAACTTGTTAAAAGGGTTAAAACATAGCAATAATCTTTTGAGAAATTTAGGAGTAGATAACCTCTTAGTTACTTGAATCAAACTTGCAAAACAAAACACTTGCCTAATTTCAAAACCACACGCCACAACACTTTCAAAACAACTTTCAAAAACAAATGAAAACCTTTTTAAAAGACATACATCTTTGTATACATCCCCACATGGATCATTATAAAGGTTGCCACCACATTGGCCTCTTTTCAAAAACATTTTCAAACCCACACACTCAAGCACCATTTAAAACAATTAAAAACAAAAGGCAAGTGATCTAAGCAAGTAACTAAGAGCCCATGGATAACCATGGATAGAAAGGGTGCTAATACCTTCCCTTTCTATAATCTACTCCCCGAACCCAAGAAAACATCTCAAAAGGTTTTTGCTGTGCTTTTTTAACCTTTCCTTAGGATAAAATAAAAAGTCGGTGGCGACTCTTGCTCAACCGAAACATTTGCGAAAACAAACGCAAAACCTCAAGTCAGTTCTCCCACCGTATCACAGAACTGGCGACTCTGCTGGGGAGTGTTTTAAAAGTGGAGTAACCTTAGGGCTTAGATCACCTTTGTTTTCAATTGTTTGCTTTGTTTGCTTTTATATTTGTGGGCTTTGCATCGGAGTTTCATAGATCCTAACCCGGATCTGGGAAATACCCTTTTAGGTAGCATAATCTGTGAGGGACCTGTCCGGCGTAGACCGACATGGATGAAGCAGTGGCTACGTTGGTGTGGCATCTTAGTCTGTACCTATATCCCTTGTGTTGCAACGGGGAGAATATAGGTCTTCTAAGGGGTCATTAAACACCAACCAACCTTAGAACCCTAAATTGACCAACTTGGCTATTAGGACAGTAGCAGTATGCTACACTCATTGAGGCTAAACTCTCGAGATGGTTCTGGCCGCGAGAAAAGTTTGCGATGCTGGAGTTATGACCGATTGAGGGTAGCCAATGATTTGAGATCCTCTAGAACCCGGTTACCTTTGATAGGACAGGTTCTAACCAACAAAACCAAAAGAGGGTAATACCTGAAACTCATGCTGGCCTGAAACCTGAGGGTGTCTTGTGTGACTTGTGTGCCTTATTTGCCTATGTGAATACTTGTGGTGTGCTTCATCATAGCATCATGCCATCATACCATTGCATGCATCCTGTATAAAGGGCTAACCCATTTCAAAGACAAAAAAGGTTTCATCTTTGCTCTGTTTTGTAGGACATCATGATGCCCGTGCGTAGGAATACTGTCCGGCTCAACTTTATTCAACCACCAGTGTTACTCAAGGATTTGGTTGGAAGGATTCCAAACACTACTTCCTTCATCAACAGATATGGTTCTCTCCTTGGCTTGGTCACTGCAAAATGGGACCAACAACTGATAAGTGTTCTGACCCAATTTTATGACCCTCTGTATCATTGTTTCACCTTTCAAGACTTCCAGCTGGTTCCTACCCTGGAAGAATTTTCTTATTTGCTTGGGATCCTGTCTTGGAACAAACTCCATTCACTGGTTTGGAAAAGACCCCTAGGCCTGAAGAGATTGCTGCAATTCTCCCCTTGACCAAAGAAGAGGTATTGTCCAACTGGGAAACTAGAAATGGGATCAAGGGCTTTTTGGTCAAATTTCTGGTTGGCAAGGCTAATGATTTCTGGAATGACTTGGACTTCAAGGCGTACGAGGATATTCTGGCTCTTTTGATCTATGGTCTGGTATTGTTTCCCAACCCCGACACCTTTATCAGTATCCATGTCATAAGGATCTTCATGTCTCGGAATCCGGTACCCACTCTTTTGGGTGATATTCTACAACAACTCTATGCTCGTACTGCTCGAAAACGAGGAACTCCGTGGTGTTGTGCTCCTTTGCTAGTAAGTTGGTTTATTTCGCACCTTCCTAAGTTCGTGCTGAAGAATGAAGAAGGAAAAGGTTGGGCTCGGAGGTTAATGTCTCTCACTGATAATGACATCACCTGGACTCTCAGAGGTTTGGATGAGGTAGCTGTTATTGACCGTTGCGGGGAATACCCTAATGTTCCGTTGATTGGTATCCAAGGAGGTATCTCTTACAATCCATGCTTAGCTCTCCGACAGTTTGGAAGAGCCAGAGGAGATGGGCCTCATGAAATGCTGGTTCCTCACTTCCATTTTGAGTTTCAGGCAGACAGTGACAAACTACGCCAGGGATTCATTAGAGCCTGGGACAGAATCCACAAAGCCAACCCACATGAGTTGGGACCAAAGACTTCTCTGCCATTGAAGCCCTATTGCAAATGGGTCCGCATCCGTGCTCAAAGGTTAGGTATGCCCTACGAAGCTGTTAGACCTCTCATTCTTGAATCTCCTGATGAAGATGGGGTTCCTCCAACTGTCCTCCCTCCTCAGATACCTACTGATTTTGACACCATGAAGAGATCTTGGGCGCAGCTAAAGGAAGAACGGGATTTCTATCGGGAGAAATTCAACGAGCAGGAGCGGAAGATTCAGAGGCTGACTAAGCAATTGGAGGAAGAACGGGTCCTGAACAACTACATCAGCACTGAAAAGAGGAGGCCATGGGAGCATTGATGAGCTTTGGATGTTTCCTTTTACAGTTTTATTTCCTTTCCAGTATTTTTCATTCCTGTAATGCCTAAGGGCAAGTTGTTGAACAATTGAAATTTTAATCTAATGAAGTGTGTTTCCCTTTTTGTCTACAAAGTTGAATCTTGTTTGTCTTTGAAAACATAAAGCATACACATTCCGTTGCACCATATGCATAGCAGGTACCCTATTTCACAGGTTGCTTAATCTCCTTCGCTGTTTATTTTGAACAGTCATCATGAATCCAGACTCCTCCAGTGAGCAAGCAATCAAGGCCCTTCAGGCCCAAAGTGCACAGTTTCAAGAGATGGTCCTAAGCCTAGCCCAAGGTCAGCAAGAATTGAAGACTCTACTCCTGAAGAAGAAGAAGAAAAAGAGGACTGCGTTGTTCAACACCGAACGCAGATTTGGGAACACACTCCATAATGAAGCTGATCCAACTACTTCTTCTGCTGAGAAAAACAGTCCCCAAGGGGGAGGAGCTCCTAGTCCCGCAGTCTCCGACAACGAGACGGACTATAACGACGAACAATACCCACCTGCTGCCGATAGATACAAACAATTGGAGGACCGCTTGAGCGCCATGGAAATTCAGAATATGCCGGGACTGGATTTCGGAGATTTGGGGTTATCTTCTGGGGTGGTAATTCCACACAAGTTTAAGGCGCTTGCCTTCGCCAAGTATGATGGGGTCTCTTGCCCAAAGCTGCATCTAAGGTCGTACGTAAGGAAGATCCAACCTTACACGGCGGATAAGAACCTTTGGATTCACTTCTTCCAAGATAGCCTTTCGGGGTCACAGCTTGAATGGTTCTACCAATTAGATGGAACCAGCATCCGACACTGGGAAGATTTGGCAACCGCATTCTACAGACAATACCAATACAATTCTGATCTCGCTCCTACGCGTACCCAACTTCAGGGTATGTCTCTAGGAACGGGTGAAGGGTTCAAAGAGTACGCACAAAAATGGAGAGATTTGGCTGGCAGGGTGCAGCCTCCATTGACTGATCGTGAGCTGGTTGATATGTTTCTAGGGACGTTGTCTGGTCCGTTTTTCAATCATTTGGTTGGTAACTCCTCCGCTGGGTTTGCAGATTTGATATTGACGGGAGAAAGAATTGAAGCTGGCATCAGGTCAGGCAAGATACAAAAGGCTGCCTCCACAAGTGCTGAGAAGAGGCCGTTTAAGAAAGAAGCAAGTGCCGTCTATGGTCCTAGAAGACAAGTCAATCCCGAAAGTCGCCAAGCCGTCAATGCTTTGGTCATCTCGAAACCTGTTGCTGCTCCTCAGCAGTACAATCAACAAAGAAGCGAAAGGCCCAAGAGGCAGTATACCCGACTGAGTATGACCTTATCTCAAATTTTACCCCAACTGATATCCACCAACCTGGTGACCCTCAAAGAAGCTCCTAAGGTCGTCAACACTGCGTCCCCTAAGTATAACCCAAATGCCCGGTGTGCTTATCATTCTGATAGTCCCGGGCACACTACTGATGATTGCTGGGCCTTGAGAAACAAAGTACAAGATCTGATCGACGCAAAGGAAATTCAGTTTGAAGCGCCGGAGAGACCAAATGTTGTAACTGCTCCTATGCCCCAGCATAGAGTAAATGCCATTGAGGAAGAATTGTATGTTGTTTCGGTAAATGAAGTTGTTACCCCTCTAAAGACCGTTAAGAAGAACCTACTGCGGGCCGGTTTATTTCCGGGTTGCAGTGAAGGTTTCCTGTTCTGTGCTGTTTCCCTGTCTGGTTGCCCCTTGCTGAGGTTAGGCGTCCAAAGCCTAATGGATAGCAAGGAGATTCTGTTTAAGAAGTCTGTTGTTCAGTTGGTTCCGATAAAAGAAGTTTTTGTGGTTACCATCTTCAAAAATCCAATCAAGGCTCTCCCGAAGAAGCCTGTTCAAATCACGACTGTTGCACCTGTGATTATTACTGTTCCGGGGCCTCTCCCCTACGTATCTGATAAGGTTGTCCCCTGGCATTATGGGGCAGACGTATATGTAAATGGAATCAAACAAGAATTCGACACTGGCGCCAGTATCTGCGATATCACTGGTCCAGCCAAGGTCACCCGCAGTGGCAGGCTCTTCTCGCCTGACATTGCACCGCCCGCTATTCGAAGACCCCTCCTTATAACACCTACAAGTGTACCTGTTACTGTTGCTGATCAAGTTGTTTCCCCTGCCGCCGAGTCATCTAATGCTCGGGGCAAAGGGATTGAAGAAGAGCCTGCCCGGATGGAGGCACCAATACCCATAAATGCTGAGGCCTCCCAACAAGAAATGGAGGAGATCTTGAAAATAATAAAGAAGAGCGACTTCAATGTTGTGGAACAGTTGGGGCACACGCCCTCCAAAATCTCCATGCTCTCTTTATTGCTGTGCTCCGAGGCCCATGCTAAGGCCTTGATCTCATTTCTCAAGACGGCCCATGTGCCGCAGGAGACGTCTGCAGTCCAGTTCACTGATTGCGTAGCAAATCTGACAGCAGACAATGGCCTGGGTTTTTCAGATGCTGACCTGACTGCGAAGGGAAGAGACCACAATGATGCCCTGCATGTCTCTATCGAATGCAGGGGCACTACTCTGGCGCATGTATTGGTGGATACTGGTTCTTCCTTGAATGTTCTACCGAAAAAGGCTTTAGACCGTTTGGATTATGAAGGCCTAGAACTGAAGCCCAGCAATATCATCGTCAGGGCCTTTGACGGTTCAAAAAGGATGGTTCATGGAGAGGTTGACATCCCTATTCGTGTGGGCTCTCAGGTGTTCGACTCTACGTTTTATGTGATGGATATACGTCCATCGTACTCTTGTCTACTGGGTCGACCTTGGATCCATAAAGCTGGGGCAGTGACCTCTACCTTGCACCAGAAGCTGAAATACCCTGTCAGGGGGAAGATCGTCACTGTGCAAGGAGAAGAGGAGTATATGGTGAGCCATTTGAATTCCTTCAGATACATTGAGATGGATGGGGAGTTTATTGAAACCCCCTTTCAGCATTTCGAGGAGGTGCATCCAATTTCAGCAGCAGCAGAAACAACAGTCGAAGAGAACGTTTCCTTGAAGATGGCTTCCCTAAGGGATGCCCGGGCTGTGGTTCAGAAAGGCAATTGTACAAGCTGGGGTCAGCTTCCTGACTTCACTCAGAAGAACGACAAGTTTGGGCTAGGCTTTACTGCAGAGGCTCAGAGGGCTGTGTGCAAGGAGAAGGTCAGAAAGGCTCCGGTGTTTATCTCCAGCTCAAAGGTGAATGCTATCGAGGAGGATGTGGAGGAAGCAGAATTTGACAGTTGGATCTACCCGACTACCAGCAACGGACCAAGCAACTGGACGGCAAAGGATTTTACACCTATCACATTTGTCACGCAGTAATTGATTTCTTTTGATTTCCAAATTTGTAACAAACAATATGTTAAAACTTTGTTGGCTCGGCGTCCTACCCGGGGCATCGTAGCTCCATTTGTGAGGGCTTTTTGTATGACATTTTCATATATCATCAATCAAAACATTGGACGTTTGTTGCATTTCAAATCTTGTGCTCTTTTCCTTTCTGTGTTATATATATTGCAAAACAGCTATATTTACACACACTCACTTATACAGGTTTCAATCCACTCTGGATCTCACTGGTAACAGCTCTGCTACCGCCAGTTATGACTTCGAAAATCCGATCAACTTGGCCGAAGATGAAGGTGAAGATGATTGCGAAGTTCCTGGTGAACTCGCAAGACTGCTACTCCAGGAAGAGAGAGCTATTCAACCACATGAAGAGCCGGTGGAGACAATTAACCTGGGTACTGAGACAGATAGGAAAGAGGTCAAGATTGGTGCCAATCTAGAGCTCAGCGTGAAGCAACGATTGATCCAGATGCTACAGGATTACATGGAGATTTTTGCTTGGTCCTATGAAGATATGCCTGGTTTGGATGCCGACATTGTAGTTCACCACCTGCCAACCAAGGAAGATTGCCCTCCGGTAAAGCAAAAAGTCCGACGGATGCTTCCAGAGATGTCTGAAAAGATCAAGGCCGAGGTTATGAAACAGTTTGATGTCGGGTTCCTTGCAGTGACTTCTTACCCTCAGTGGGTTGCCAATGTGGTGCCAGTACCGAAGAAGGACGGTAAAGTCAGAATGTGTGTTGACTACAGGGATCTGAACAGGGCCAGCCCCAAGGATGACTTCCCCCTACCTCACATTGATGTCCTTGTTGACAATACAGCTCAACACAAGGTGTTCTCCTTCATGGATGGTTTTTCAGGGTATAATCAAATCAAGATGGCTCCAGAAGATATGGAGAAGACTACCTTTGTGACTCAGTGGGGCACCTTCTGTTATAAGGTCATGCTGTTCGGATTGAAAAATGCTGGGGCAACCTATCAACGTGCCATGATTGCTTTATTTCATGATATGATCCATCATGAGATTGAGGTATACGTTGATGACATGATTGCAAGGTCTCAAACTGAGGAGGAGCACCTTGACCATCTGAGGAAGTTGTTTGACTGACTCAAGTTATACAAGCTGAGGTTGAATCCCAACAAATGCACCTTTAGGGTAAGATCCGGAAAATTGCTAGGTTTCATTGTAAGTGATAAAGGTATTCAGGTGGACCCTGCCAAGGTAAAAGCCATACAAGAGATGTCGACTCCAAAAACAGAGAAAGAAGTCAGAGGCTTCCTGGGACGACTGAATTACATTGCCCGATTCATCTCACATCTGACTGCTACTTGTGAGCCAATCTTCAAATTGCTGAAGAAAGATCAAGTGGTACGCTGGAATGATGAATGTCAGGCCGCCTTTGAAAAGATAAAGGAATATCTCCAAGAGCCACCCATTCTTATGCCACCGGTGGAAGGAAGACCTCTAATACTGTACTTGACAGTACTTGACAATTCAATGGGGTGTGTGCTGGGGCAGCATGACGAGTCTGGCCGAAAAGAGCACGCTATTTATTACTTGAGCAAAAAGTTTACCGACTGTGAGTCTCGTTACTCACTGCTTGAGAAAACTTGATGCGCTCTTGTATGGGCTGCTCGCCGGCTGAGACAGTATATGCTGACTCACACTACTTTATTGATTTCAAAAATGGATCCCATCAAGTACATATTTGAAAAGCCCGCTCTGTCTGGGAGAATAGCGAGATGGCAAATGATCTTAACAGAATATGATATCCAGTATACAACTCAGAAAGCAATTAAAGGAAGTGTACTGGCGGATCATTTAGCATACCAACCTGTGGACGATTACCAATCATTGAACTTTGATTTTCCGGACGAAGACATCATGGTAGTAACTGACTGTGAAGTACCTGGACCGGATGAAGGACCTGAGGAAGGATCCCGATGGTCTATGCATTTTGATGGAGCCTCCAATGCTTTGGGTAACGGCGTCGGCGCTGTAATCATATCTCCCAGAGGAACTCATACTCCCCTCACCGCCCGATTATGTTTCAGCTGCACCAACAATATGGCAGAATACGAGGCATGTATCATGGGTTTACAAGCTGCAATCGACTTAAGGATCAAATTTCTAAGTGTCTTCGGAGATTCCGCTCTCGTGATCAATCAGATCAAAGGCGAGTGGGATACGAAACACCCGAATCTTATTCCTTACAAGGAGTATGTGTCGACCTTGCTTCCCCACTTTGAAGAGATAACTTTCGAACACTTCCCTAGAGAGGAGAATCAGCTAGCGGACGCCCTAGCTACGATGTCTTCAATGTTCAAAGTTAAATGGGACAATGAGGCTCCCCGAATCATTATCTGGAAGTTGGATGAACCGGCGTACTGCTGTGAGCTGGAGGCTGAGAAGGTGATTGAAAAACCCTGGTATCATGAGGTGAAGAGGTACTTGGAAGCTCAGGAATACCCTGAAGGTGCGTCTGTCAATGATAAGAAGTTCATGAGGAGGTTTGCTGCAAAATTCTTCCTCAGCAACGACATTCTCTACAAACGGAATCATGATTCAACTCTGCTACGTTGTGTGGACAAGGCTGAAGCAGAGAAAATTATGATGGAATTACATGAAGGCACATTTGGAACACATTCCAGTGGACACACCATGGCTAAGAAAATCCTTCGGGCAGGATATTTCTGGTCCACAATGGAAGCCGATTGTTACCGACACTCCTGAACTTGTCATAAATGCCAAATCTATGCTGACAAGGTACATATTCCTCCAGTTCCTCTGAACGTCCTGACGGCACCTTGGCCTTTTGCAATGTGGGGGATTGATATGATCGGCGAGATCCGACCGAATGCATCCAATGGGCATCGCTTCATCTTGGTGGCGATCGATTATTTCACAAAGTGGGTTGAGGCAGCTTCCTACGCCACAGTAACCAAGAGCGTCGTGGCACGTTTCATCCGGCATAATCTGATCTGTCGGTACGGCGTCCCGGAAAGAATCATTACGGACAATGGTACCAATCTCAATAACAAAATGATCACTGAACTCTGTGAACAATTCAAGATACAGCACCACAATTCTTCTCCCTACCGGCCGAAGATGAATGGGGCTGTAGAGGCAGCCAATAAGAATATCAAGAAAATTGTGCAGAAGATGACAGTGACCTATAAGGATTGGCACGAGATGTTACCGTTCGCTCTTCATGGGTACCGCACCTCAGCAAGGACATCAACCGGGGCAACTCCCTTATCCTTGGTCTATGGCATGGAGGCAGTCTTGCCAATTGAAGTCCAGATACCCTCTCTCCGGATAATGAAGGATGCAGACTTGAATGAAGATGATTGGATCCAGACTCGACTTGATCAATTAAATCTGATTGACGAAAAGAGGCTCACTGCTATCTGTCATGGTCAAACGTATCAAAAACGGATGATCAAGGCATTTAACAAGAAGGTCAGACCACAAGAGTATCAAGTTGGGGACCTGGTAATCAAACGCATCATCCTTCCTCAAAGTGATCCCCGGGGCAAATGGACCCCTACATATGAAGGGCCATTTGTGGTTAAACGTGTGTTCTCAGGAGGAGCCATGATCCTAACCACCATGGATGGTGACGACCTTCCTCACCCCGCCAATGCAGACATAGTGAAAAAATACTACGCATAAATAAAAGACCCGCTAGGTTGACATACCTAGGCAAAAATAAGGGCTTCCCGGCGAACCAAAAGGGTTCGGGAAAAAATAAGGGATGAAATGAATAAAAATCTGTACACCCGGCAAGTCGAAAACCTGAAAGGGCGGCTTGGGCAAAAATGGGTATCCCGGTGGACTGAAAACCCGAAAGGGCGGTCCAGGCAAAAGTTAGGGATAAAAGCGTAACACTATGTCTCATTGGATCACTTCGCATCCGGAATTCGGCATCAACTATCTGGCCCAGATTTCGGCATTGACCAATCAGCTTCATCTTCAAATTAGGCAACAAAGCGATGAGACGTTCGAAGACATAAAGGCGATAGCAGAGTTGGAACTCAGTGGGATTGTTCACATAGCTGTTTTGTTTCCTTTTTCAAATTGTAAACTCTATATTATTTGGCGGCGTCCTCTTACTAGGATGTCAGCCTCTTGTACAAAAACGCCTATTCACAGGCAAAGTTTAAATCAATACAAATTCACTTGTCCATACAAATTACCATTGTTTTCCTTTTTTCTGTTTTGTCTTGCGAAGAACGTCCAATGTTCATTTTTGATATATGCATTTGACATTAAATTGCTGATTCATAAATGTTTACATATGAAACAAGAGAGTGATTACAGGTGACATCAGAGACAGGGGCAATGTGAAGTTGTCTAATGCAGTCTGGTTGTTTTGTCCGCCAAGGTACCAAAGTAGATTCAACTGAAGAATGTGGCCAAGTCATCTCAACTCCCCGCAGAGTAAAACAAGGTTCAGTAGTACTTTCCCCAAGCAGAGTTGGTCCCCCGTCGATCCTAAAGTCACAACATTCCCCGGCAGGTCTTAAAGCTCATCCCCAGTAGATTCCGGAAGCTTGTTCCCTATAGTACACGGACGTCTCTCCCGAGTTTTATTTAGAGTTATTTCCTCACAAGGACTTATAACTGGGTTATCCTCAGCTAAAAACCACGGAAGATCGCCCTCGGCAAGTTCCTTCAATCCCCGGCGGAGTTTATCTCTGGTGCTCCCCAACAGAGTTTATCATCATTATCCCCAGCGGAATCCATCATTAAAGTCCTCAACAGGCCTCTCATCAAAACTTCGGCCAAGTATCTCTTCCGCAGAGCAACTCCCCGGCTGTTCATCAAGAATTTATTTTCCTAAGACGAAATTACATTCATAAACATTTCACATTTTCATACATCTTGCTTACATATATAATAAAGTGCATACAACACCATATCATGTATAACATCATGCATATCATACATCATGACATTGCATACAACTTACGTTTTTGCCTTTTCAGGAAAAAGACAATCTCAAAAACAATTACCCTCAACTATCACAATTCCAGATTCGATACCTGTATCTAGCCAGGGCACATCTGAAAGTGATCAGTTTCCAGACTCGATTCCTGTATCTAGCCAGGGCACGTCTAAGAGTTCGAAGATTCGATTCCTGTATCCAGCCAGGGCACATCTATCAACTACAATATCTCCAGATTCGATTCCTGTATCCAGCCAGGGCATATCTGTTGACCACGTTTCCAGACTCGATTCCTGTATCTAGCCAGGGCACGTCTGAAGATTTCCAGATTCGATTCCTGTATCCAGCCAGGGCACATCTATTAACGACTATTTCCAGATTCGACTCCTGTATCCAGCCAGGGCATATCTGTTGACCACATTCCGGATTCGATTCCTGTATCCAGCCAGGGCATATCTGCATAAAAAGATTGAAGATCAAACACATGTAACAAGCCAGGAAAACATCTGTCTTTCTCAAATACACAAGTTCTCGCTAAGGAATCTCTTATGCGATCGACACTTCCAAATGGCATCTATAAGCCCATTCCAGACAAGGTTCTGTCACATCTTCGGATGGCATCTGTAAGCCCATTCCTGACATCACATTGCTGATACTTCAACATGCGAGTGCAAATTTCCGGGCACTCTAGTGTCCAATCTCCTTTTACCCTCGAGTCGCGAAAGGCAAACTTGCCAATCTAACTCTTCATGTTCAAGAAGATTGAACAGGGGCAATTGTTGTACCCCAAAATTTTCCCTCCCATTTCCTCAACATTTTCTCATCACAAGACCTTTGAAGATCAAGATCCAGTTAGGGTTTCCTCTGCTCAAGACTTCTCCTTGCACTATGGACTCAAATTAGGGTTTGTGTTTGCCCAAGGATGTTTTGACCTAAAATGCCTAAGATGACTTTCATGCTTCATATTGGACTCCCAAGTTTACCCATGCCAAGTTTCAAGTCTTGATTCCAAGTTTTGCCCAGTCAATTGGACAGTTGACCTAGAAATCAGCTGTATTGGGGAAAAAAGTCAACTATGGCCAATTGACAGTCAAATCTCATGAAATTTGATCCACATCAACATTATGAACTCATATGGACCATTTGGTCAATTTTGGATCACAATTCCACAAGAAATTTGATCAGATCACCAAGAGGGTAAAATGGTCATTTTTAGGGTTTTGACTGCACAAAGGCAATTTTTGACTGTTTGACCTAGCCAATGGCAAACCAAGCTCACATATGGACTCAAGGACTCAATGAAATGGTCTTGACACATTCATCAAGCTCAAAAGATCCCAAGTACACAAGATTGACAGTTGAATTTCCCAGTCAATTGATCAATTTTGACTGTACACTGAAAAGTCAAACTTTGACTTTTTGGTCAAAATCAAGAGTCAAGATTCATTTTTCATCAAAACATGCCAAATCATGATACTTGTTCACCAAGAAATCACAAAATGCAAATTAGGGTTTGAAAATGGAATTTTTCATAACTTAGAATTTTTCTAAGTTATGAAAAACCCTAATTTTTTCCCAACTTTGCCCCATCTTTTCACCAAGATCCATTTGGATTCAAACAAAAGTCAAAACATGAAAGTTGTAGCTTGTTGCATAATCTACAACTTTGATTCACAAAGTTTTCTCATTTGAAGCTTGTATCCCAAGTTAAAATTTTTTGAATAAGGGCACTAAACCATTTTTAACTTAGTGAAATTTTAACCTATTTTGACAAGGTTTTCTACCCCACTTCAAGGCCATTTTTCATACCATTCCACTTGGAATTTCAATTTGCATTTCAAAGATGGATTGTAGTACACATTATAAGCTTTCCAAAATGTCCAAGAACTCATCAAACAACCTCATAACTTGAGAGATTCGAATTTCACAAGTTGGCAAAAATTCACTTTTTGTTCTTAATCAAAACATGTTCATGATCTTGCAATTTGAATTCAGCTTGCTTTAGGTTAGATTACAGGTCCTTAAACCAAGTTGCACTCAATAATTTAATGCTTATTCATTGTGCCAAGGCCATGTTCTTTGTGTTCTAGCATTGCATAGTGGATTGATCTCAAAATAGATAAAGTGCTTTATCCATTTTTGTAAAAAGCTAGCTTTATGTCAAATTGAAATCCAAGCAAGTACAGTTAGGATCTCATTGGCACAAGTTTAGGAGCTAATTTCACTGATCAAGACAAGGGTTTGCAGCTTGTTATGGGGGCCTGCATCAGTCAAAAAACACAACTTGCATTTCTTTGCTTCACATAGAAGAAACATAGCATAACTTGTGACAACTCCAATCTCAGCTCACCAACACAAGAAAAGAGTTATCAAACACATTCAAAAGAACATATCCAAGCTAACACACGAGTTTTTGGCCTCTCAAACACTCCCATTGCCATAATCACCTTGGAACTGCTCAAACAGGGCAACCCCTGCAGATTGAGTGCTATCTCTCAATCCCTTCAAGCATTCTTGCCCAAACCTGTTCCTCTACCTTCCTTACAACCTATGCAAGCTAACCATGACTTGAAACCTAACCTGTAACACCTCCAAGCCACTTCACCATTTTTGATTTTCTGTTTTGCAGTTGGAGTTCATTAGCACGATTCAGGGAGTTTCAAGACAAAGTAGGACTTGGAAAAGCATCCTTACACTTCAAGGAAGCTATACAAATCATCATTTTACTCTGAAACATCCTCCATTACAAAGCACGATTCCAACTGAACAGGTACATTCATGGAGTTCTATCTCTCTTATTAGGCAATGTTAGCTTTAGGTTTGTGAAGAAAATATGTCACAATCATAGCCCTGAACATGCTCATATGATCAGATTTCATTTATATTTCGTGTGCTTAGAGAATTTTATGTCTGAACATGGTTAAAAATTTAGGTCAAGATTTGGGAGAGAAGAAATTCTCTCTCATTTCTGAGAGTTAGCTTGACTTCTTTATATGTCTAGAACCGTGGTTTCAAGCTCTACAGGTTTCATGTTGGAAGATTTGGCAAAAGATCAAGGAATGAGAAGTTAGAAAACGCGTGTTTTTTGAACAAGGAGGTGTTCTGAGGTTGAAGATGACAGGCTTAGTGGGCTGGGCTTGTGTCATCTTTCTTTTTGCACCACACATTTATTTTTACACCCCCTGAGCCCATTTGTTTTATTTTTAATGATTTCTGACTTTTTCTTTTTTTGATTGGTCCATTTATTTTTTCTCAGCATATTAAAAACATAAAAATATTTTTTCCATCATTTTTTGTATTTATGGCATATTTATTTGTTTATTTCTCTTGTTTGAACATAAATACTATATATACTATTATTTAGAATAAATATAAAAATAGTATAAACACATTTTTTATTTTTGTTTACCTTCTGAAAATATTTCACATAGAAAAATACTTTTTTATTTATTTATTTTATTAAATATTAAATATTTTACATATAATGCATATTTAGAATTTAATATATATATATATATATATATATATATATATATATATATATATATATATATATATATATATATATATATATATATATATATATATATATATATATATATATATATATATATATATATATATATATATATATATATATATATATATATATATATATATATATATATATATATATATATATATATATATATATATATATATATATATATATATATATGTGTGTGTGTGTGTTTATTAATATATTTAAGTTAGAACATAAAAATATTTGAATTTTTTCATTTTTGTTAATATTTGATACAAAAAATACTTTTTCATAATATACTTCATTTTATTTTTATTTTTGTACATAATAAATAAATACTTGTATTAAATTAAATAATAATACATTTTCTTTAATAAAATTAGGGTTTTTGCCCTAAATTCAAAATACTCAAAAATAATACCTTTTTATCTTTCTTATTTTATTTTATATAAACCATACTTTTTTCATACATATAAAAAAACTTTCTTTTTGCATTTTGCATATTTACTTCATTTCCATTTAATTATGCAATTTATTTACCTTGCAAATCTTCAAAAGTGATGTAATAATTTAGATTTAAATTCTTGTCAATATCCCCATTTGAACATTTGTACCCCCCTTCCCATATTTGGTTTTGTAATAGCCTAGTAAATTTATTTTCGCACTTTATACGCTTTCTAATAATAACATGTTAGAATTAGGGTTTGTATGCGAAAAAATGATAAAAAATAGTTATGACCTAATCTCAAGATAAACAAGCATGAAAATGGACACACAAATCACACTTGCACCCCCTAGGGCACTCCACTTTGTTGCCTTCAAATAAATGGGCCATATTGTATGTTGAACTTCTTTGGGCAAAGCAAACAATTTGAATGATCATAGTCCCTCGATAAAACTTTTCAAAACAAACAAGAATGAATGATCAAGTCCCTTAAAGAAAATTGTCCAAAGACATTTAACGCCGTTGCAATCATGGTCTAAACGATGACCCGCGCCTGTCCCTTTCACATCCTAACATAAGTTTGTCCACCAAATTCAGTGGTGGAACAAACTTGTTAAAAGGGTTAAAACATAGCAATAATCTTTTGAGAAATTTAGGAGTAGATAACCTCTTAGTTACTTGAATCAAACTTGCAAAACAAAACACTTGCCTAATTTCAAAACCACACCCCACAACACTTTCAAAACAACTTTCAAAAACAAATGAAAACCTTTTTAAAAGACATACATCTTTGTATACATCCCCACATGGATCATTACAAAGGTTGCCACCACATTGGCCTCTTTTCAAAAACATTTTCAAACCCACACACTCAAGCACCATTTAAAACAATTAAAAACAAAAGGCAAGTGATCTAAGCAAGTAACTAAGAGCCCATGGATAACCATGGATAGAAAGGGTGCTAATACCTTCCCTTTCTATAATCTACTCCCCGAACCCAATAAAACATCTCAAAAGGTTTTTGCTGTGCTTTTTTAACCTTTCCTTAGGATAAAATAAAAAGTCGGTGGCGACTCTTGCTCAACCGAAACATTTGCGAAAACAAACGCAAAACCTCAAGTCAGTTCTCCCACCGTATCACAGCCTGGTATTCCAATTAACATATGTGTTGTTGAGTTAAACAAACAAGCATTCCATAAACCTTTCACTCCACTGATCAAACAAATGCCTTAAGATTCCAAACAAAAAGTCTCAGCTCCTACCCTAGATAACTAGGTTTTGAGAAATAACCAGTAATTTTGAACAAGCGTAAAAATAATGTAACAGTCAACTGAATTTCTGAGGATTCAGTTTCTTCTGAGAAATGCGAGTGCAAACCCTAATCCTGGATTACTGCCAAAGAAAGATCCGTTTGATCGATTCTTGAGCCAATCTCAACAAAACCAGTAAAAACCCTAATTTTGGATCATTGCCAAAGAAAGACCTGTCTGATAGATTCTTGAGCCAATCTCAACAAAACCAGTGAAAACCCTAATTATGGATTAACTGATAAAGAAGAGTCTTTTTGACCGATTCTCGAGCCGGTCTGAAAAATCAGAGAAAATCCTGAGGTTGTGATTTCTTGTGGAAAAGGGAGGGCAAATTTTGGGGTACAACAGAAACTATTTAAGAACACTGGAGAAAGTGTCAGACAATCAGAATATGCGAGCATCATTGGCAGTCTTAGGTATGCCACTGATTGTACTAGACCCGACATTGCATATGTCGTAGAATTGTTATGCAGGTTTACGAGTAGACCGAGTAAAGAGCACTGGAAAGCTATTGAACGAGTCATGAGGTACCTTAAAAGGACCATGGATCTCGGCCTACATTATCAGAAGTTTCCTGTTGTACTAGAAGGGTACAGTGATGCAGATTGGAATACTTTGTCAGATGATTCCAAAGCTACTAGTGGCTATATATTTAGCATAGCTAGAGGAGTTGTATATTGGAAATCAAAGAAACAAACTATTCTAGCTCAGTCCATAATGGAATCTGAGATGATAGCACTAGCCACAGCTAGTGAAGAAGCAAGTTGGTTGAGATGCTTGCTAGCTGAGATCCCTTTATGGGAAAAACCTATGCCAGTTGTGCTGATCCACTGCGATAGTACCGCGGCTATTGCAAAAATTGAGAACCATTATTATAATGGTAAAAGATGTCAAATAAGAAGGAAGCACAACACTGTTAGAGACTGTATCTCTAAAGGAGCTGTAAGAGTGGATCATATACGCACTGATGAAAATTTAGCAGATCCTTTGACGAAAGGATTAGCTAGAGAGAAAGTCCATAATACATCCAAAAGGATGGGACTAATGCCTATAAATAAATGAGTTGCTAATAATGGTAACCCGACCTATATGACTGGAGATCCCAATAAATAGGTTCAATGGGTAATAACAAGTTATGAGTAATATGAGATGATCATGCAAGTAAAGCATGAATCCTAAAGTAATAAGAGGATGAGATAATAGAAACTCTTAATGAGATCTATACTCTGTATGAGGAAGTACCTAGGCTACAAGAGTACTCTTGATAGAATCACCTATGTGATTGTGGAACTTAGGCCGGTTCCTATGGAATTACGAGGCAGGATTCCTAGAGTCTTCACTAAACCAGGATATACGTGCAGGGCCATTAAAGTACGGGCTATTAGAATACACCTTAAGAAAAGGTTGTGTGCGGGTATGATGTCTGAGATAGAGTTCAAGACAATAGTGTCACTCTTGTTGAATCAGAATCCTACTTGCTACGCAAAGGTTCAAGTCGTAGACACCTTTGCTTATGCACAATCTTAGAAATGTTTGACGTACTTCTAAAAATCACCTTTTAAATTCAAGTGGGGGATTGTTGGAAATCTTGGTATGATGTAAACTTGGAGTGGGAGTTGGAATACTTTATTAACATTAAATGGGAAATAAATGAGCACAAGTAAGAACTAGTATGGAAGTGAATTTGAAAAGATTCATTTTAGTCCCACATAGGAGGGATTATAAATACTAGTAGTGTATATATATTCCAACTTGGCCAATTGGGTTGGGCCCCAAGGGGCACCCCAATTTTGTAAAGGAGTGAGGACACACCCATAAGTCATCTAGACACACGCGCGCGCACGCTGCCGCCGCCTTCCGTCTGTCCGACCGGCTGGCTCGGCTCGGCTCGTTTCGGTTCGGTCCGGTCTAGATGAATTAATCTTTTTGAACCGAATTAGTGGAAATTAATTAATATTAATATTATTATTAATTAATTAACAGATGGTGATGTTTCCTGCACAAAAGACCAAGTCTTAACCTAATTATTGACTGGTTTTGCTTGCCCTCTAAGAGTCAGTGAGACTTGCTGACCAAGTAAAATAACGGCCACCTTTGACTGGGCCAATTCCACCTCTCCCACGATTCTCTCCCAATAGACCTGTTCCATTCAGTTGGACCTTTTTACTTATAAATTGAGTTGTTTCGGTTTATTTGGGCAGTTCTAGAATTCACTACTACAATTCTCTCTTCTCTCTCACTACTCCCTTCATCAATATTTTTCTTCTCTCTTATTTTTTACGACTGGATCACTTCATATCCAGATACTAAGACTGGTTAACTACCATCCGAAGATGTCATTTTAAGAATGACTAATTATAGTGCAAGTAATTGTCGTACTTTGAACGAGTTGTTTTATCCTGGAGGCATCGTCGAAACTCGAATGCTTTGCATTAATATTGGCAGTACGACAAAATGTCTTAAAGAAAGCGACCTAGTACGCGACTCGTCCCGATAGTTTTCCTTTGTGCCATTTTTTTAAAATCCGGTTTCTACAATTTTAAGACGTTTTCATAACTGCCATGGCTACTGAGGAAATTATCGGTACTTGAGGGTTCCAATTTCAAATGTTGGCAAGCTAAGATGAAATTTTTCTTAACTTTAAAGAAGGTTTCCCACGTTCTGACTGGGGATATCCCTGTTGCTCCATCTGGATCAAACGAACTAAGTAATGGTAAGTCAACCGTGGAATCAGACGGAACTTCTAAAACATCTGACTTAGACTCTGCTGTTAAAGCTGCGGCAGATAACTTACAGCTCCGAAAAGAAATCGCCTTATGGCAAGAAAATGACTACCTCTACAAAAATCACATTCTGAACAGTCTTACTGATGATCTCTATGATTACTACAACAATTACAAGACTGCTAAACAGGTATGGGAGGCTCTGCAGAAGAAATATGATACTGAAGAAGCAGGTGCAAAAAAATATGCTGTCAGTCGCTACTTGAATTACAAAATGGTGGATGAAAGGTCTGTGGAAGCTCAAAGCCACGAGATACAGAAGATTGCTCATGAAATCATAACTTAAGGTATGCCCCTCATGATCAATTTCAGATTGCTGTTATAATTGACAAGCTGCCTCCTGAATGGAAAGATTTTAAAAACTTACTCCGACATAAAACTAAAGAATTTTCAATCGAGAGTTTGATTACCCGCCTTCGAATTGAAGAGGAAGCTCGAAGACAAGATCAGAAAGATGAAGTCTTAGTTGTTTCAAACAACAAAAAGAAATTAGGTGTGGTTATGAAGCCTACGGGCAAACCTTTAAAGAATCAGAACCGTAATACTGTGAACCGAATTAAGAATGGGAATCCCTCTAGGGCCCCATATACTGCAATTCCTAGGCAGCAACCACCATCCCAGAGAAATGATGCTCCGGTTTTCACTTTCTACAATTGTGGGAAACCGGGTCATATGGCTAAGAAATGTAAGAGCAGGCCTAAATCTGCTACTGGCCCAAATGCACAGGTTAACCTGACTGATGAGCAATTCATTTCTATGATCACTGAAGTCAACATGGTTGATGGAAGTGATGGTTGGTGGATAGACACTGGCGCCTCTCGTCATGTTTGTAATGATTGTGCTATGTTTAAGACATACATGAATATTGAAGATAAGAAAGTGTTGTTGGGAGATGCCCACACCACTAATGTTGCTGGAATTGGAGATGTTGAGCTGAAGTTCACTTCAGGAAAGACCTTGATCTTGAAGGACGTCATGCACATTCCTGAAATTAGGAAGAATCTTGTTTCTGGTTTCCTTTTAAATAAGGCTGGGTTTAGTCAAACTATAGGGGCAGATTTATACACCATCACTAAGAATGGTATTTTTGTTGGGAAAGGGTACGCCACTGATGGCATGTTTAAGTTAAATGTTGATTTGAATAAAATTTGTCCTTCTGTTTATTTTCTGTATGATTTTAATATTTGGCATGCTAGAATTTGCCACGTTAATAAGCGAATTATGTATAATGCCAGCAACTTAGGCCTGATCCCTAAACTAAATTTCAATGATTCAAATAAATGTGAATATTGTACTCAAGCTAAGATAATTAAGACATCACATAAATCAATTCTAAGAGAATCTGATCCCCTAGATCTTATACACTCTGATATATGTGAATTAGATAGAACTTTGACTAGGAACAGTAAACGTTATTTTATCACCTTTATTGATGATTGTTCTGATTATACTTATGTATACTTAATGAAGAATAAAAGTGAAGCACTTGATATGTTTAAGTTGTATGTAACCGAAATTGAGAATCAACTTAGTAAGAAGATCAAGAGACTTCGTAGTGATAGGGGAACTGAATATGACTCTGGTCTATTTAATGACTTTTATAAAGAACATGGAATTATACATGAAACAACTGCTTCATATTCTCCTGAAATGAATGGTAAAGCAGAAAGAAAGAATAGAACTCTTACTGAACTTGTTGTTGCAATTATGATGAATTATGGTGCTGCACCTCACTGGTGGGGGGAATTTTTATTGACTGTTTGCTATGTCCTGAATAGAATCCCCAAGTCAAAATGTAAGATCTCTCCTTAAGAGATATTAAAGAAAAGACAACCAAACTTATCTTATTTGAGAACTTGGGGCTCTCTGGCTTATGTCAGAATTCTGGATCCGAAACGAGTTAAACTCGCTAGTAGAGCATATGAATGTGTTTTCATTGGATATGCAGCAAACAGTAAAGCATATAGGTTTTATGACCTAATAGCAAAAGTGATCATATAATCAAATGATGCTGAATTCTATGAAGACAAATTTCCCTTCAAATTGAGAAATAGTGGGGGCACACAATCGAGTCACACTCCTATGATAAGAAGCACAGAATGCAACGACATATTAGAAATAGAACTTCGACGAAGTAAACGAGTAAGAGTCGCTAAATACTATGGGCCTGACTATGCGGCTTATAATGTAGAAGAAGATCCAATGAATCTTCAAGAAGCCCTGTCTTCTCTGGATGCTGATCTATGTAAAGAGGCTATCAATGATGAGATAGAATCTCTAGAATCCAATAAGACCTGGAACTTAGTAGACTTGCCTCCTGGTTGCAAACCAATTGGTTTTAAATGGGTTTTGAAAAGGAAACTAAAACCTGATGGAACTATTGATAAATACAAGGCTCGCCTTGTTGCCAAGGGTTTTAGACAAAGAGAAAATATAGATTTCTTCGACACCTTTTCTCCTATCACTAGAATTACATCCATTAGGGTACTTATTTCAATAGCTGCTATTTATAACTTAATAGTACACCAAATGGATGTAAAAATAGCTTTTTTAAATGGTGACTTAGAAGAAGAAATCTATATGGAACAACCGGAAGGGTTTATAATCTATGGACAAGAAAACAAGGTCTGTAAGTTAAATAAGTCGTTGTATGGACTAAAACAAGCTCCTAAGCAATGGCATGAAAAATTTGATAACTTAATGATATCAAGTGGCTACAAAGTGAATGAAAGTGACAAATGCGTTTACTATAAATCTGAGAATCGCATATGCACTATCATATGTCTTTATGTTGACGATCTACTCATATTTAGATCTAACATTCAGACCATTAATGATGTGAAATCATTGTTGTGCAACAACTTTGATATGAAAGATCTCGGAGAAGCAAATGTGATCCTTGGCATCAAGATCACGAGATCTGAACAAGGAATTTCTTTGGATCAATCACATTATGTGGAGAAGATCTTAAAGAAATATAATTACTTTGAATGTAAACCTGGATGCACACCATGTGATCCAAGTGTGAAACTATTTAAGAACACTGGAGAAAGTGTCAGACAATCAGAATATGCAAGCATCATTGGCATTTTTAGGTATGCCACTGATTGTACTAGACCCGACATTGCATATGTCGTAGGATTGTTATGCAGGTTTACGAGAAGACTGAGTAAAGAGCACTGGAAAGCTATTGAACGAGTCATGAGGTACCTCAAAAGGACCATGGATCTCGTCCTACATTATCAGAAGTTTCCTGCTGTACTAGAAGGGTACAGTGATGCAAATTGGAATACTTTGTCAGATGATTCCAAAGCTACTAGTACCTATATATTTAGCATAGCTTGAGGAGCTGTATCATGGAAATCAAAGAAACAAACTATTCTAGCTCAGTCCACAATGGAATCTGAGATGATAGCACTAGCCACAGCTAGTGAAGAAGCAAGTTGGTTGTGATGCTTGCTAGCTGAGATCCCTTTATGGGAAAAACCTATGCCAGCTGTGTTTATCCACTGAGATAGTACCGCGGCTATTTCAAAAATTGAGAACCGTTATTATAATGGTAAAAGACGTCAAATAAGAAGGAAGCACAGCATTGTTAGAGATTGTATCTCTAAAGGAGCTGTAAGAGTGGATCATATACGCACTGATGAAAATTTAGCAGATCCTTTGACGAAAGGATTAGCTAGAGAGAAAGTCCATAATACATCCAAAAGGATGGGACTAATGCCTATAAAGAAATGAGTTGCTCATAATGGTAACCCGACCTAGATGATTGGAGATCCCAAGAAATAGGTTCAATGGGTAATAACAAGTTATGAGTAATATGAGATGATCATGCAAGTAAAGCATGAATCCTGAAGTAATAAGAGGATGAGATAATAGAAACTCTTAATGAGATCTATACTCTGTATGAGGGAGTACCTAGGCTACATGAGTACTCTTGATAGACTCACCTATGTGATTGTGGAACTTAGGCCGGTTCCTATGGAATTACGAGGCAGGATTCCTAGAGCCTTCACTAAACCGGGATATACGTGCAGGGCCATTAAAGCACGGGCTATTAGAATACACCTTCAGAAAAGGTTGTGTGCGGGTCTGATGTCTGAGATAGAGTTCAAGACAATAGTGTCACTCTTGTTGAATCAGAATCCTACTTGCTACGCAAAGGTTCAAGTCGTAGACACCTTTGCTTATGCACAATCTTAAAAACGTTTGACGTACTTCTAAAAATCACCTTTTAAATTCAAGTGGGGGATTGTTGGAAATCTTGGTATGATGTAAACTTGGAGTGGGAGTTGGAATACTTTATTGATATTAAATGGGCAATAAATGAGCACAAGTAAGAACTACTATAGAAGTGAATTTGAAAAGATTCATTTTAGTCCTACATAGGAGGGATTATAAATACTAGTAGTGTATATATATTCCAACTTGGCCAATTGGGTTGGGCCCCAAGGGGCACCCCAATTTTGTAAAGGAGTGAGGACACACCCATAAGTCATCTAGACACACGCGCGCGCGCCGCCGCCGCTGTTCGTCCGTCCGACCGGCCGGCTCGGCTTGGCTCGGTTCGGTCTGGTTTAGATGAATTAATCTTTTTGAACCGATTTAGTGGAAATTAATTAATATTAATATTATTATTAATTAATTAACAGATGGTGATGTGTCATGCACAAAAGACCAAGTCTTAACGTAATTATTGACTGGTTTTGCTTGCCCTCCAAGAGTCAGTGAGACTTGCTGACCAAGTAAAATAACGACCACCTTTGACTGGGTCAATTCCACCTCTCCCACGATTCTCTCCCACTAGACCTGTTCCATTCAGTTGGACCTTTTTACTTATAAATTGAGTTGTTTCGGTTCATTTGGGCAGTTCTAGAATTCACTACTACAATTCTCTCTTCTCTCTCACTACTCCCTTCATCTATATTTTTCTTCTCTCTTATTTTTTACGACTGGATCACTTCATATCCAGATACTAAGATTGGTTAACTACCATCCGAAGGTGTCATTTTAAGAACGACTAATTATAGTGCAAGTAATTTTCGTACTTTGAACTGGCTGTTTTATCCTGGAGGTGTCGTTGAAACTTGACTGCTTTGCATTAATATTGGCAGTACGACGAAACGTCTTAAACAAAGCGACCTAGTACGCGACTCGTCTCGATAGTTTTCCTTTGTGCCATTTTTTTTAAATCTGGTTTCTACACAACCCCCTATTTATCCTTCTACACACGGCTCCCTCGCTGGCACTAATGCCTCATCGAAACAACCAACACCTGTCCCATTTTCCTCCTCCCTTAGAATATCAAAATTCCTATTTTCAGTACCCACCTTTACAAACGGTTCAGACTTCACCTCTTCCTTTCCCTTTGCACAGAATAATGGGACATCACAAGAATTTGATTTAACCGAATTTTGATTAAACAAAGAATCTTAAACATAGTCGTCTTCCTGGTTGTGCCATCCTATATCAAAATCAGAGGAAGAACCCTTCGAAACCGTCTTCCCCACTTTGCGATTCAAAGAGATCCTGAGAGGGCCGTGAGAATCATCTAACATTTTAATTCTAAAAACAATATCATCGATCAATACATTAAAAGATTCATTCAGAACCAAACAACAAGTAGTTCTCACCAAAATTCTCGTGATATCCATATTGGCAGAGTTCAAGGTGTTTTCGTCGCAACATACATACTTTCCTACCTTGTTCGCTAGCATTTCAAAGAAATTAAAATTCCAAACATGACAGAGGATACCATACACTCTCAGCCAGGTTACCCTCTCCTTGTCTACACCCTCTTCCCTCCAATGGCTCCACCAGCTTCTGCCTTCACTAATGAGATCTAATATCACCATTTCCTCCACCTCTTCAAGAAGATAAATGTTAGCCCCTAAGGGTGTTACCTTTGTAGAAAAAATACCTCTCCATATCAAAGTATGATTGAATATTATAAGTCATTCCATAACTCAAAATAACCCCTACAAAATCTTTTCTTAATCTTGACAAGTCCTCTTTTTTGGACTCAAAACTAAGGCAACAAGAAGACTCCCCTTGGTTCGTAGACTGCTGCTTAGCTCTATTATCGATAGCTTCTGCGTACAAGAAAATTCCCTTCCTAAACATTGATTTACCTCCAAGAAGCACCTTGAGATTTACCTTTGTTGAAAACCCTCTTACCTCCACTTTACCTACACCTTTCATACCCTCAGATTTCCTCACGAATCTATGAGTATTAGCGTGTATTTTCTTGCCGTCAATCATCACATTATCAAGCCTGACAGCAAAGACCCTTTCATCTGTCACTCCCTTAAACCTAGAAAATCCATATCGTTTTCCATCCCAATCTTTCTTCGACAATATGACCACTTCAACAATATTCCCAATACACCCAAAAAGTTTGAAGATATCTGAATCCTTGATGCGATTAGGGATCTTCGAGAAGAAAAAAATAAGAAATAGTTGACCCCTCTTCGTCCTTCAACCTACTGTTCTTCAGCCACACGTCCCACTTCACTTGAATGTTTCTGAAATTTATCTTCCTTGTTCTTACCTCTCTCTCTATAAACATTTTATTATACTTTGATATAAATGGTAATACTTCTTTGTCCGAAACACAAGCGATTATACTTATAAAAAGTGTTATTTTCTTATTCATAAAAATATTTAAAATATGTAATAATAATTATGTTGTTAGATTAAATTCTTTAATTAATAAGTTTCTATATATTTAAATTAGTAAGAAACTCATGTTATCGCACGAGTCACGTCTAGATTCACATTACACGTATCAATAATTAAAATGTTAGTCAATAGCTTATATCTCATAGATACATTCATATTTATCTGTGAATCCAGATGAGTTAACAAACCCCAGTTGAATTCAAATAAATTAATTCTAAAAATTTATTAAGTTTATTTTAGATATTGGTCTATTTTTCCAAACTTAAAATGCATGGTAATTCCTCGTCAAATTTCAATTTTAAAACTTTACTATTATATGATATTTACATTTTTTTACAACCTATATAACAGATGGTGATGATTACCAAGAAGAAGAGGATGCTCAAAGCTGACGGTGATGATTACCAAGAAGAAGAGGATGCTCAAAGCTGACGATACTCTACAAATTTGATGCTTTGCATACTTCGCATACTGCAAGCAATGTTTCGTGGACATTAATATATTTGTTATTTGATTATCAAAAATATGTATTCAAGTTCTTTAGTTTTCAAAATGTATGGTCACGTTTGTGATTTACTGTTGTTGGCATTTTTACCTATTTTTATTAACTTTTTTTATACATTTGAATAATAGTTTCTTGATATAATAACAATCACTAACACTAAGGCCTAACACCATTAAGTTTTGGTTTCTTTTACCTCAACATCAATTAAATAATATAAAA
Organism: Vicia faba; assembly: GCA_948472305.1. Taxonomy (NCBI): domain Eukaryota; kingdom Viridiplantae; phylum Streptophyta; class Magnoliopsida; order Fabales; family Fabaceae; genus Vicia; species Vicia faba. The sequence continues at coordinate 980,980,318 of OX451735.1, forward strand.
ATAATTAGGTTTATGAAATTGTGTAAAGTATATAAAAAAGGAAAGCAGATGAAACTACCTCAAATTCTTACCGACATGTTATTCAATGCAAATTCTAGATATAGCATCTTCATAGAGTAATAACTAAATAATTAAAGTCTGGCAAGTGACAACGAATTTAAAAATCTCATATGAAGATCATTCGTTAGAACAGACAAATTAACTGCATCTGTAACCATAAAGTCATAAATCAAATAAATTCTCAACAAGCTATAAATAATGAATTGAATAAGAAGTAATTGAAATTAACTTCGAGGAACCAGCCTAGGTCGATTCATCGGTATAGTTCACAAAAATCTCTTTCTTCAATTGTGTCGCGGCTGAACAAATTCAATGAAGTCGGCACCATTATTTATTTGTCCTAAAGATAGGGAGATAACAGAAAAACCCTAAAGGTATGGATAAGGTAGTCGTTGTAACCGAGTTAAGGATTCGAGAGTCAATTAAGCGGGGGAAGGTGTTAGGCACCTCTCACTTCCCTTGTACTCAAGAGGAATCTTTTATAGTCTTAGGGTTACAAGGTGTGTTTATTTGTTTCTTGCTTATTCTGCTTTAATTATTTATTTATACAGTAAAATATACCTACAATGGTTAAAATGGGAAGGAATTATTAGTGGACTCGTCTTGGTTTTGCAATCCTATGCCTACGCATCTCTCATCGGAGGATGAGAGAAATCAGAGTCCTACGTTGTTCGAATGTTTTGTTCGTTGATTTTAATCGCGAAAGAGAATAATCATGCAGACATAGCGTGCGCTAAGTCTTTGATCACCCAAATGAATGAATGTTGATTCACCCATTTTTAATCCATATTTATTAAAAATATTTGTGAGTAATCACTCAGACAAAGCGTGTGTCAAACCCCTCGATTACTTAGGAGAAGAGTGAATGTTTATCCGTCCATCTAAGGTTGATTAAAGAGTGAATTGATTTGATTTATTATACTGAGGCAAAAAATTAATTGATGAGTTGCATGGATTTTAAATATTTTGATTTTGAATAACTAATTAGTAAGAGTTAAGTCAACCAATCGATTATTCGAGAATGTGGTGGATGTAAAATCCACCTATTCTATTATTTACAAAAATATATAATTAATTTTGATTGTGAAAAATATTAATTATGCACAAGATATTATGAATTATTTTTTAATATTAAATTAATCAGAAAACCTAAATATATACAAGTTAATTGATTTAATTAATATAATAAATTAAAAGGCATATTTTTTAAACTTTTGGTATTTTTGATGTTTTATAATTTTTAACCTAATAACCAAATAATTAATTCTAATTAGAAGTAAGCTAAAAATACTACAAAAAGACAATAACTTAAATAAATAAATTAGACAAGTAAAATTGACTAAATGAATTAAAGGTGTTAATAAAACAAGAGATACAAAGTATGAAGGTTAAGCCCAAGGTCCAAGTTAGTGAATTCTAAGGACTAGATCCTAATTAAAACACACATAAATGAATAAATAATACAAATAAAAACATAACAAATGGAGAAAAGGGGCGGTGCATCCTGAAGGCTTGTGATTTGTGGTGGCGGTTCTTCTCGCGGTGGGTTGTGGCTAGTCAGTGATGCAGGGCCGTCTTCGGAAGCTGCTGTAGTAACGTCGGAGCTGGATGACCAGTGTTTTTGAATTTTCTAATTTTCCTTTCTTTTGAATCTGAGAGTTGTTATTTTGTTTTTGCAGGTGGTCGAATTTTGTTCAAATTTCACAAGTTATTGTGAATTTGAATTGCGGTTATAATAGGACGAGAAAGTATGGTTGTAAGATATGAACATAGTGGTGTTAGTATTGTAAGTGATTTGTGAAGTCTTGGTAAGGTCATGGTGTAGAGATGATGCTTTTGTTTACTTTAAGTGATAATGTTATGGTTTTATGGTGATCCCAATATATTAGAATTGACACTTATTTATATTAAAAAATAGTCAATAAAAAAACCAATAATTAAATTAGAATCGGAAATCAAATCAGATAATATTTGTAGGATGCCACAAACAAGATCAGATTCGTTCTCACTAAGATGTGAAATTATGCTAAAAACAACAACAAAATCAAATTGAAAACTTCTTTTTATATATTTTTTTAATATTTTATAATTTTGATCATTTTTTTTGGATAAAAAGTGTATAAAATGAAAAGGTCAATTTTTAAAAAATGACTAATTAATAAATACGAAAATTAATAATAGAAATGTGACTTTTTGTGATTTTTGAATGAAAAACAAAAATAAAATTAAATACAAATAAAAATATTAGAAATGTGAGATTCAAACTCAAGACTCTTTGCTTGCAAGTCCTCGTATCAATTGTGTTATTTTATTTATTCAAAATAAAGTGATACAAGAAAACATATAAAGATAAAGTGTCTAGAAAAAATTAGGATAGGACAAACTGCTCTCCCTGTCAAATTATACATAAACATCACTAACAAAAAACTACTCTACCACAATGTCAGTTATAAGTTCTGAAGGCGTCTTTTTTTTAGCAATAGAAACACCCTTTAGAGTATTGATGAAATTCCATGAGAATTCGGAGGCATAGAGTTTGGTATAGCTACTTTCGCTATTTAGAATTCACGACACATGCTCCAGACAGATATACAAAAGTTAAAATCAAATCAACGAAATCGTGATTAGTGAAATTGAAGAACGCCCAAAAATCTTGAATTCAAATAGACATGAAATGTAAATTGATAAATAGAAAGAATCGATTAACATAATCAAGTGAAAGGGAGAGAATGAGTAGGGAGGGAGCATATTCTGATGAAAATAGAGAGGGAGTGATTTATGAGTAGAGAGAGGGAGATATTCATTCAATTTAAGATGAAGAAAATGAGAAGTATTGAAAATTGTGTGACCCTTCACTTTTCATTTAAATGTCTCTTTGTTATTTTTGTTATTTCTCATATAAAGGCAATATAAAGAATATCATTTCAATTAATCAAATACTTAACAAAATAATTAAATTAATTTATAAATTGACACATTAGATGTCATAATTTTAAATATATAAGATTGTAACACGTATATAATTAAACCCTAATATCCTTGGATTAATAAAAAAGTTAGGTATGTATTCAAATGGGTTAATTTGAATAGGCCAAATACTTTAGATTTTATATAATAGATTATTTTTATAAATTAAATAGTCTATATCTTTCTATTAGTAAAATCTCGTCATAGTGAGTGTAACGTTTATAGTCAACCAAATTTAATAATTAAATGATTGATACATGACACTCAAATACATGACACCGCATTGTCGTTAAATATTTTGTGCTTTGATAACTAAACACGTCAATAAAAAATTGAGATTACTTAATGAATTTTCTTATATTTGAGCCACTTATTTTTCTATAAGTTAGTCGACATCTATATAAACTTATAAATTTATACGATGTTATTGCACTGGTCTCGTCTGAGTTAACATTATATGTCTATTAAATTATCATTTATAAAAAATAAATTTATCTTTTTTATTGATTGATATTCACATAATTATAAATATATGTTAATAATATATATAAAAAATTACACATTGATTTGTTCATATAATAAATTATACATTCGATTTTATAACTTCAATTATATAAAACAGTAGCAAAAGAAAAATTTAAAAGATGAACATTAAAATAAAAAGTTTACCGCTAATATCTCATAGATACGTTCATATTTATCCGCAAATCCAGAAGAATTAAAAAACCGTAATTAAATTCAAATGAGTTAATTTTTAAAATTTATTAAACATATTTTCAAACCTAAAATATATCACAACTGTCATCAAATTTCAATTTTAAATTTTTTTTATTAAATTATATTTATATTTTTTTACAACCTATAATATATGACAGCTCTTTATAAAAAATAATATACTATGTAAATATGTTCATGTAAATTCAATATGAAGATTAAAATCAAACATATAATTTAATCTTCAATAATAATCTTCAAAATATAAATAAAAAAATCATATATAAATTTATTGTAAAATTTTATAAATAAAAATATAAATTAAAAAACTAAAAAATATCATCAATTTTCTATTAAAAACGTGAACTTAAAACAATTTAAGGTAATATATAATGTAAAAGCTCTATATATTACCTTAAATTGTTTTAGATTACCTTTAGTACTTCTATTTAAATACAAATTGCTGATAAAAAAATCTCTTTTATATTTACATGCTTTGTTTGCAAATTAAAAAGAAAGATAAAGAGATGGCTTCCGATAAATAAAATTTTATAAAAATGTAAATAAATTTTTTCTATATTTTAAAAGAATAATTTGATATAAAATAATAAATATTTATTTATTATTAATATATTTTTAATTTTCAAAATAATATTATAATGGTTAAATTATATATAAACATTTTATCTTATCCTTCTAAAATTATTTAACTCTCTCCTCCAATATAATATTTTAATTTTTGAAAATAAATTTTATTAATATTTCATTTCGCTTGATCTATTATAAAATCAACTAACAACCTAAACCATCAAATTATGACATTTCCCTTGCTTACAAATTCAATACATTCAAATTGTCACGAACTAACATATTTGAAACTGAATTAAATCCTAATAGTTTCATTTACGTTCAAAAGAGAATTTAATAGTGTTCCATATCATTGGATTACAAGAAAAACCCAATGCATAATAATAGTCTTGAACATTTATAAATCAATTTATCTACCATAATAGTGTTGAGATATAAAGTGGAGTTCAGTTTTAGATAGCAGATAATTGCAGGATTGAAATGAAAAGTTTCCGAGTCAATTTCAAAAGACTTCAAAAATACTGTAAAATGAATCGCATGATGCTAGTCCAATTTTTTGTTGGGCAATTATTTAGGATTGGGTGTGTCATTTTAAAATTCACATTTTCATTATATGTTTTTTCTGTCTTTTGTTTACATTATAGTACTATTTTCAGAAAAACAAAACAACGTAAAAAATCAAAATCAACAAATCCTCCCAAATGCAAGTGCCTCATCACACAAGGTCCGTCAATAACAGAACTTTACATTAGTTTCAAAATTATTTTAAGAGCAATACAGAACACCATGCAACCTGGAGAAAAAATTGCAGTCACAATTTGATTTGCAGTTATGCATGATTAGTCATTCAGCTGCACTGGCAACACTGAAAACATTATTAATTTTTCAGAAACGATAATAAATACAGTATTTGTTGGTGCAAGGTAATGAAGTGGAAGAAAAAGAATGAACAAAGAATGATAATAAAAAGAACTACGATTAACAGAGTTACAGATTTTTTTCTCGTTACAACATACACACTTTCTACCTTGTTCGCTAGCATTTCAAAGAAATTAAAATTCCATGCATGACAGGGGATACCATACACTCTAACATTCTATACTTTGATATAAATGGTAATACTTTTGTCACAAAAAGTATTATTTTCTTATTCATAAAATATATGTAATAATAATATAATTATTTTCTTAGATTAAACTCTTAAATTAATAAGTTTCTATATATTTACAAGATATGATTTATTTAGGACAAACAACCGAGTGTCCACCAAGCTTAACGTGCACCCTCAATTCAATCGTGATACAAATCATCGAAAAATCGAAGGCGATTCATTCTCTCTCCGACGACGCAACCCTTATCTCCGGCAAACTTTCATTTCCTAGCTTCTTGCACGGTAACCTCCAATTTTTCTTTCTGATTTCATTTTCGATTCTTATCACACCATCTATGATTTCGTTACTGCCACTCTTAACTCGCTTATTCGATCTGTGATGTGATTGTGTTTTAGAAATTGCTTGCTAATACGTGTATGTTTGTTGTGATTTGAATGCTTCGGTAATTTGTAATTGTTCAATTGAGCATTTTCTTTGTTTTGATTTAGTATTCATGCGTTTTGTTACGCGATGATGAAAATTGATTCCGAGTGAATTGATTTTGTAAAATGTATTCGAGAACATTCAATTAATTCTCTATATTGCATTTAGAATATATCTGCTGGCACGATGCTTTTGGCGAAATCAGAATCTGATATCTCTAGTTTAGCTCCACAATCTTCACCTTCAATTTTAGGAGTGGTTAATCGAGATGCTTGATCATGATGTTGCCTTTATTGAAGAGGAAGTTGTAATTGATCAACATGATATGTTATCTTCTTACTTTGTTATTTCTTGAAATTGATAAGGTGCTATGTTTTTTGTAGATTTCATTTTGGTGCCAATCGTGGTGGTGAATTGGTGCCCTACCTCAAACGACAATGGTATGATCCTCTCTTCTCTAATCTTTCCTCTACCTCAACAGTTCCCTTTCCGATTTCTTAACTATTGTTAATCTTATCTACAACTCGATTCACTCAATTATCTATGATATTCTCTATAAGAATTTTCAATCTAATCTATTGTCTTACTACGCTGAGTTGCTTCTTGCTTGTATATCCTATTGCGCTTTTTATTTTTAATTATTTTTTTCATCATTAAATTTTCCAAATTATTTTTTCTTTTTTTTACATCTCTAAATGAGCCTGTTCCCTTTATTTGATTGTATCACATAAATGGTTGAGAGAGAAAAAAAAATCATGAAACAATCATTGACTTTCTTTTTGATATGCAATTTTGTTATCAGTCATCTCTACATAGAGGGGATTCCAGGAGGTTCAACAATAAACCAAAAGCACGGCATCACTTGACAACTCAGAAGAGACAAGAGATTAAGGAAGCTTTTGAACTATTCGACACTGATGGCTCAGGTTTTATAAATCATGTTACCATTATCTCAATGTAGTCAAATATTTTGTTTCCTCTTTATGCTAATACTGTGATGATTTGTAGGTACTATTGATGCCAAGGAGCTAAATGTTGCCATGAGGTTGTGTTGTTATTCATAACGTTAAAAATGTTTGTCGTATTAATTGGCTATGTTGTTTTCATAACATACATTTTCTCTTTGCAGAGCCCTTGGATTTGAGATGACAGAAGAGGTATTATATATATAATATTCAAGTACATTCTTTCAATTTTCTTATTGAGCAGAGTTTGCTAGTCCCAATTATTTCCACGATTGGTTGTTCCTCTACTTATTCAGTGATAGTGATCAGTGGCTAATGAAATCTGATTGTAGAATAGCAATGAATCACATACAACATTGTTAGGATTTTGTGATGTCATTCTTTTAGAGTTCTATATGCATCTCTCTCATAGATAAACCACTGCACCATTTCAGCAAATTGAGCAAATGATAGCAGATGTCGACAAGGATGGGAGTGGAGCGATTGACTATGATGAATTTGAGCACATGATGACGGCCAAAATAGGAGAGAGGGACTCTAAAGAGGAGCTCATGAAAGCTTTCCATATTATTGATCAAGACAAAAATGTGAAGATCTTCACTGGTTTACATCATCAGTATTGCTTTTTCTTGATTCTCATTGCATATATGTGATCATTGCAGGGTAAGATATCTGCATCTGACATCAAGCGCATTGCTAAAGAGCTTGGTCAAAATTTTACTGATCGAGAGATTCAGGAGATGGTTGATGAAGCAGATCAAAATAGTAAGTTACCACAGTCATATAACCACTGACTCTCTAATTTTTCCGTAAAACTTTTACATCTCACATAGTGTATTTGTACTGCATTCTCTGGTGAACTAAGTGGAGATACGTGTGTTTTAGGTTATGCTGATTTAGTATTGTCTGTATATAAAAATATTATCATTACTTTGAACTTCAAATGTGTGGTTTTCTGAATTGAAAGTAAAGTATGCACACTGATTTTATTTTAGTTCTCGTGTGCTTGAAGTTTCTTTACCATAATTAGTTTTTGATATCAGAGTCATTGTGTGGGAAATACTAATATTCTTTATTTTCTGCTCTTGTTTATTCATAATGATGTCTATTAATTGGTTCCTTCCCCCATTTAAGGATAACAGTTCTGGTCAATATCTTTGGTCTGAAACCCCCTTCCACCATACACATATGTGAGCAGTGAAAAACAAAGTTAAATGGAGAAAACCGAGTTAAAATCAATTAAAGTGAAAAACAGGTTTTGACTACCATATCACCTGACATTTAGAGTTTTTTTTTTGGTGTAATACACATGATGTGTTGAACATGAGGCACAGCTGGACAACAAGATAGAATAAACAATAGGGTGCTAGTTGGTTGGTCAATAGTTAGTTACAGTGGCAGTTTGGTAGTTAGTTTTAGGGAGCTAGAAGTCCAAAAACTAAAGTCTATTCTAGAAGAAAGTTAGTTGGGTAGTTTAGTTAGTGTCTTACTTTTAAAAGAGGAGTTTGTTTTAACTGTTTGTGCCTGATGTTGGTCAGTATGTAAAGCAAGAATGTGAGTCATATGTGGGGATCATATTTTGAATTAACCGTTTCATTTGGAAAAGAGAATATTGCCCCTGGCAGAGAAAAACCTTGTCTCATTCTTTGGTTCTTTTTCTGTTTATAATCATCTCTCAATCCCCCAAAAACCAACCAGTTAGAGGTTAATTAGCAGGAGCTGCACATCCATAAGGGAATCTGGGATTAATATGCAACAACCGAATCTCTCAGTCCCCTTGTAAAGTCGTTTATGTGATATTCTCTCTCCATTGCAGAAATAACAAAGTTCTTTCTCTCTTTCCCCCATCTTATCTTCCTGTTTGTCCTACTTGTTATGCTATGTGACACCAACCCCTCTAATTGAAGGCTTATGGTGTCCGACACCCACACGTCACCGACACATGTTTGCATTCAACTAATTCATTTTCTTAAATTGTTACCCGTGCCAGTGTCGTGTCCGATGTATTTGTCTATGTCAGTGTTTCATAGTTGTTATGTCCTATGGTTTTTTTGTTTCCTAACTTGATGATTACAATAGGTTCCTGAATTGTATATACATTCAGTATTTGTTGAAAAATGAGTAGATTGTTATTTCGAAACTAAAGTGTGTGTTTGCATTGGTTTCATAGTTCTTAAGGAAAGTTCAGCGTGTTATATTACACTCTTGTTTGCTGGCCATGACTAATATGGACCACCATAATAGACAGACCATTATTTACTTCATATCTACACCCATCCCTTATATCAATCTATACCTCACTAACTTAATTTTTAACCAAAACCACCAAATCAACACCAAGAATTGCCATGGCCTTTCCTCCGACGGCCGCCAACTCCTCCCCTGCCCTTGAGGACAGAGCACGACGATGCAATAGTGTGGAAAAACTCGTCCAGCAAGTGCTCTCAGTCGTATTCATGGCCGGTGCTTGGAACATAAACAAGCTACACTCTTGGTGGGTTTTGATTGCATCATATAGAGCAAAAACAATCCCAAACAAATTTAAAAAACATTGGCTTCTTGATATTAAATTAAACACAAAATAGTTGGGGTTCTTATGCTCTATCTGGGACAGAACATGGTCTTTATTAGAGGCCCAAAAATGCCAGTGATGATGTGAATCACTTTGTCATGCTCCTATTGTACCATACAGCCAGACCAATCATTATCACGTTCTTGGCTTGGTGTATGGGTTGTTATGGTCCACTAGCTTCGTACATGAAAGAACCACCCATTTGCGGCGGCACTGACAGTAAAAACAGTGCATCATCCTCAGAAGAAAAGGTAGCACTCAGTGAACATCAAGGACGAAGACATACTGCGTGCTTGCGGCGGGGATGGAGGTAAAGTAAGTTGGGGAATGAGAATGATTTCATGAAGAGCATCCACTGTAAGGTTTAGTGGAACTGTGATTTAAAGATGTAGACCACCTAAGATTTTCCACCTTAACTGCCTCCATGTTTGCTGTGTGATAAATTTTGTAAGATAAATGTTAAGGCAATATAAGACTTCGCATTCTTTTTAACTGTAGATTTAGTACCTAATTCTGATTTTCTCATTTTTGGGCTTGATTCTTGTTGATTTCTTCCTCATGCTTGTGAGATATTTTTTACTTTAACATTTTTGGTTTTACAACATGCAGATGATCAAGAGGTTGATCCAGAGGAGTTCGTCTCGATGATGAAGAGAACAAGCTACCGTCACTAGTCATATCATCATGTAGACTACATGGAGAAGTAGTTACCTTTGTTTATGTGCAAAAATCAGATGATGTTGTACTTCTGCTAGTGTGCAAATTGTAGGAATGATGAATCAAATGTTGTTTATTTTGATAAGAGATATGAATCCATTGCTATGATTTTCTGTTTCCTATGATCATATAGATGTATTCTGGAATTTAGGTATGTTGTTCGGAACTAGGTTTGAGTCTAAACTAGTAGCAATCTATGATTTCAAAATAAATCAGAATTCAAAATATAATAAATCAAATATGAACCAATTGCAATATAGGATAAACAATCTGTATGGTGGAGAATGTTGAAGGTGTTGAAAGAGGTGTGGTCAGTAGTTTTGGTTGCTAGTTTCTCATATCTTTTCGAAGGTGGACGGAAATGGTTGAAATTCCTTATTTTGATTTGAATCACGGTTTAATGGGGAATTGTTAATAAACAGGAAACAATGAATTTAGTAGACTTTTTTTTTTTGGTTGTTAATAAACAGGAAACAGTGAAGGAAATGTTAAAGTTGAGTGAGGCCTATGGGAGAGTAAGGTGGAGATGGAGAAGAAATTTGCTTCAATGAGAGGAGGATTTAGTGGTGGAGTGTAGTGATTGGTTGGCTAGTGTTTCTTTGCAAGTTAAGGATTCTTGAAGATGTAGTTTTATGATTGTTTCTTTGCAAGTTAAGGATTCTTGGAGATGTAGTTTTATGATTGTTTCTTTGGAAGTTAAGGATTCTTGGAGATGTAGTTTTATGATTGTTTCTTTGCAAGTTAAGGATTCTTGGAGATGTAGTTTTATGACTGTTTCTTTGCAAGTTAAGGATTCTGGAGATGTAGTCCATGATTGCTTATCCGGTATAAAGTTTCAAAATTGATTATGCTTCTTCAAAATCAATTTCATCATGTTTGGTGTTCTGAAATACCTGCCGCCACCATACATTTTCCTGTTAATTGATTTTCTGATGAAACTGCAATTTCTAACTTTTATTCTCTTTAAAGCATTGTATGCTTTCCATCAATTTGTCTCTTTTGCTCTTGAATTAAACAACATCCAAAATTCTCATCACCTATCAATGTCTCATCAGATATTATTTTTGATAGACATTTTCACCAACCACTTTATTCCACTTCCACCAATAACTTTTACTTTTCATTTTAGTGTTGGGAAGGTATAGATTGCAAAATATACATACTATTAATTTCTTATTTTTATTAAAGATTGATCACATTAATTTATATATTAATTACATAGTAATTATATTTTTTTGTTAATACAAATGTCGATCCAAAGATCCGATCCGGACACACCAAAAAAACTAAATGATAATACAATCTTACATACACCAAAAAAACTCAAATCTCATTTCTATTACAAAATCTAGCTAATTTCCTATTCGTTTTCGCACGTCAAATTACATTATGAATGATCTCCATGTCCCGAAACTCCTTTGTGTTACGATTTTGGAATATAACTTAGTTTATAATCATCCATATTGAGCAGATAGTTTCAGCTAAGGCACTCTTCAGCAATCTAGCTTTACTACCTTTGCTCCTCGAATGGATACTACACCATTGCAGTTCGGCCTCCCAACCTAGTGGGACATGGTTGTAGTTCAGCCAGCAAGAATTTCGCTCCAAATTCTCTTTGTTTCTTCACAGTCAAAAAATAAATGATTGCAACTCTCAAGGCCCTCACAATACCTACATTTTTCATCAGTCACAATGCCAAATTTATTAAGTATGTCTTTGGTTAGTAGTTTCCTTTGACACGCCATCCACAAAGTAAATATAACTCTTGGTCTAGCTATGTTTTCAAGAAAATCTTTCTTCAGCTGACTTTGTTTGTTTCCTAAAGCATTTTGTACATCTCTCTAGTCACATATTTTCCTATAATTTGGAAACCCCTCCACGTGGCCGACTGCATAAATGTCTCTTTGTGTTTGAACATGGCTTTAAGAATCCAAGAATTATGAGTTTGTCACATCTTTTCTTTTAATATAATACATATGTATCCATCTAATCCAAAACTTGTCCTCCTTGGCACAAACATTCCACAAGATCTTTCCAATAGTTTCTTTGTTCTAATTGGAGAGAGTAATCAAATCAAACTTCTTTATATTTGATAGCTCATCCCTCACATTCTTCATTCACAAACACATAAGTTTGAAGACAAGTTTGTAAAGTTCTAGATTTTTCTTGTGTTTAATATCTCAAGGTATCAAATGCCTTATTATTTTTTCCTATTAACTTGGTCGTGATAATAATATTTATGACGTGTTTGATAAAATATTTGAATAAGAAACTATTGTTTTTCATATTTTTTTTAACAAGAATGATTTCTTCTCTTTTATGTTTTTGTTTTGCTTGGTATTTGTTAATATATAGTATTGTTTTGCACTGGTTTTGTTGGAATTGTATGTATATAGGATTCTTGTTTGAGTAGATTTTTTTATTTAAATTTGTCTATGTAAAATGATGTCTACCAAAAATATTAGTTTGGATCTTCCCACAAATATTGAAAGGGTGCAGCTGAAAACGAAAGCTTTTTGTGATCACAAATCAATTGAAAACAAAAGTTCTTTGAGATCACAAATCAACTGAAAATTTTATCAAAACATGTTTGGATCAAATTTTCAAGAGAGAACGTGTTGATACAAGCTTTTCAAAAAAAAAAATGGTGAAAATAGATTATTTATCAATTTTATGATGTTAGGTATGTGATTTTATAGTTGACAACAATTTTAATAAAATAAAGAGTTGACAACAATTTTATCAAAATATATTTCATTTAGAAAACATGTATTGCAACCTAATGCTAAACAAGATGTTATAACATCTTTACCAGCTAGTACAATAGAGTCTTTTATTTGACATATGTTCTATCAAATGTTGTAACATGTTGTAACAGAACATCATGGTAGTACAACTGGTATGTATCCTTGAAGATTTGATTTGAAAATATGAGTTTCTGGAGGCTTCTAGTACTCATAACAGGCGCAGACAATCAAGGATTTTTAGGAACAATTGCAGATTTGATTGTTTCATAATAATAATCTTTGAGGCTTTTTAGGAAATATTGGAAAGATTTGTTTTTTGTTTCTATTTTTGTGGAGAATATTCTACAGGGATTTAGAGTCAAAGATTGGATTTGATTGAAGAGTTCAAGTCCACTGTAGAAATCTATTTAAGAGGACGTCCAAGACCTAGTTTTTTAAGCATTATTTTTATTGTAAAGCCTTTAAAAAAATAAGAATTTAGGGTTTGAGAGTTCCTTAGATTTTTTGGGTGTTATTTGTGTTAGATCGGTTCACAACCTTACAATTTCTATCAATATAAAAATCAAGAACAAAACTCTAAATAAGTCCCTTAAACTTATATCTGAATATAATTATGAGAATGAAAGCGGAAACGTACATGAGTTTCTCATTGATAATCATCGGAGGTTTGCAGGTATATGATTTTCCAATTTGTAGAGTTCCTTATGGCTCCTTGAATCTCCTCGGACGGAGAAGAATAGCGAATTTTTTCTGATGAGCCATTTTCACATTGTCTACAAATAGGGACCATAATCTCTATAAATAATCTTAGGGTTATTTCTTAATTTTCAATATTCTAATTTGGCCCCACATCAAATTAGATATTGACTTATGGTATCCACACAATAACATTACCTTTCATGATATTTATGCTTTTAGCTACAAACTTATTATTAATTAGACTACTACAACTTTGGCTAATTACATAATGATCCTAACACATGTAATATTATAATTGTGACCCAAATATTCTAACAATCTCCCACTGGTCACATTTGTGATCATATACATGTGTTCGACTTTATGAGCTCAAAACTCACCATTATATTTCTTAAGCATATCCAAATTATTTCGTCCATTAGTCATGCCAATATACAAAATCAAGGTGATTTTCGTTATATCAATCATAACTAAACCATCAATGATCATCAATAGTGACTCAACTAAATGACATAGATTCATCATGAAATGTGCAGAATGAAAATCACATGAAGTTGGTTTGTATATGTCGATTTTCAACTGGTCCTACTTTACTTTAGTGAGATCATTCAACAACTTTATTATACAAAATTTAAACTACTGAATATCAAACTTTATTAATTTGAAAAATATCCAAAATCATAGTATGCATACATAATACCAAAATATAGAACATAAAATTCATAATTGACTAACTCCCAATAAACCAAAGACTCATCTAACGGTAAAACACCCATGCGAACAGTGTGCTCATGAAAGACCTTGGGTGGAAGACCTTTTGTAAGAGGATCTACTATCATGGAGTTTGTCCGCAAGTGTTCTATATAAATTTGTCCACTTTGTACCATTTCCTTAACAATTAGGAACTTGATGTCAATATGTTTTGACTTGGTCGAGCTCCTATTATTGTTGGAATACATGACAAATGATTTATTGTCACAGTATAACTTAAATGGTCTTTCAATTTCTTCCATAATTCGCAGTCTAGTGACAAGATTCCTCAGTCAAATCCCATGGTTGGATGTCTCATAACATGCTATAAACTTTGCTGCCATGATGGATGAAGTCATAAGAGTTTGCTTGACAGTGCACCAAGAAACTGCACTACCAGCCAACATGTATATATAGCATGAAGTGGATCTTTTTCTATCTTGGCATTCAACAAAATCTGAGTCAAAGTATCCAGTGATCTCTAATTGGTCTGGCCTCCTATATGTGAGCATATAGTCTTTTGTTCTCTTTAAATACCTCATAACCTTTTTGGTTTCTTTCCAATGATCCATTCCTGGATTTCTCAAATATCTGCCTAACATCCCAACTATGAACGCAATATCCAGACGCGTACATACTTGGGCATACATCAGACTCCCTACAGCTAACGCATAAGAAATATTTTGCATTTTTTGAATTTCTAAGTTTCCTTTTGGGCACTTATTAAGACTAAATTTGTCTCCCTTAACTATTGGAGTATCCCCTGCTTTACATTCCTGCATGCCAAGCCTTTTAAGCACCTTTTCTATATAGCTCCTTTGTGATAATCCTAGAATACCTCGATATCAATCTCGATGTATTTGAATTCTTAATACAAAGGAGGCATCACCAAGATATTTCATTTTGAATGTTCTTTATGGAAATTTCTTAATTTCGTACATCATGCCTATATCATTGACGGCAAGCAATATGTCATCAACATATAGTATCGAGAAAATGTTCTTGCTCCCACTGAATTTGTGATACACACAATATTCAACAAGATTTACCTCAAAACCAAATGAGAGAATTACTTCATGAAAATTGTGGTACCACTGACGAGACGCGCGTTTTAGTCTATAAATGGGTTTTGTCAATTTGCAAAACATACTCTTTGAGTCTTCTGACACAGTTTTTCGGTTGCACCATATAGATCATTTCATCAATTTTTCCATTGAGGAATGTTTTCTTGACATCCATTTGATGGAGTTCCAAATTATAATGTACAACAAGAGCCATGATTGTCCTAAAAGAGTCTTTCGATGAATCCGAAGAGAAAGTCTCTTTAAAGTCAATCTCTTCCTTTTGGACATAACCCTTAGCCACAAGACGAGCCTTATACGTTTCCACATTACCGTTAGAATCATGTTTGGTCTTAAAAATCCATTTGCAATCAATGGATTTCACACCTTCTGATAATGGGAAAAGTTCTCAAACTTTATTATCTTGCATGGACTTATACTCCTCATTCATTGCTTCAATCCACTTTTCTGAGTTGAAATACTGCATGACTTGATGGAAGTTGATTGAATCATCTTTGGTTATACCATTATTTTCCTCATGTTCTTGGAGAAAGACTATGTAATCATTCAGAATAAAATTTCTCCTTTCTCTAATGGATCTCCGCAAAGGTATTGGTTCTTATAACACATGTTCTTGAGGATTTTGAGTTTGTTCTTCATAAATTACCAAATCATCTTAAGTAGGATGAAAATCAACAATGTCTTATGGAGGTTTCATACTTGTTTGATCAAAAGCAACTGTATGAATCGATTCTGGAATTATTACTGATTCTTCATTTAAAACAAAGTCTTTAACCTTATTCTTCCCTCCAAACTCAATATCCTAAAATAATGTGGTTTTTCCTGTCTCAAAAATTGAATTTAATTTGGGATCATAAAATTTGTAGCCCCTAGATCTTTCAGAATAACCAATAAAATAGTTGCTCACTATCCGGGAGTCCAATTTCTTTTCATTTTACCTATAAGGCCTTGCCTCAGCTGGACATCCCCACACATGAAAATGTTTTAAACTAGGCTTTCGCCCAGTCCAAAGCTCGTAAGGTATTTTTGCAGCTGCTTTTGTTGGTACTCTATTTAGAATGTAAGTTGTAGTCTTTAGTGTCTCTCCCTAGAGTGACTATGGCAAGGTAGAATGACAAATCATATCCCTTACCATATTCTTAAGAGTCCGGTTTCGTCTTTCAGCAACACCATTCATGCTAAGTGATCCTGGCATGGTGTACTGTGGGATGATTCCATATTCCTCTAGGTATTTGGCAAAAGGCCCTGGACGTTGTTCACCTGAACTGTCGTATCTGCCGTAATATTCACCGCCACTGTCAGATTTGAATTTCTTAATTTTTTTGTTGAGTTGATTCCCAACTTCAGTCTTAAATGATTTGAACACATCCAATGATTGAGACTTTTCATGGATGAGAAATATGTATGTATATCTAGAATAATTGTCTATGAATGATATAAAATATTGTTGACCATTTCAAGAAGGTGTAGGAAATGGTCCACAGATGTTCGTATGTATCAATTCTAAGAGACTCGTAGCTCTATATGCACCATATTTCTTTTATTTGGTCTATTTACCTTTAACACATTCAATACAAACATCAAAGTTTGTGAAGTCAATGGAATCCAAAATTCCATCTGGCACTAGTCGCTCAACTCTATTTTTAGAGATGTGACCTAGACGTTTGTGCCATAATGCTCCTGAATTGTTATCATCAATTTTACGCTTAGTACCACATGATTCCACATTCAAGGATTCGCCATAGACAGCTATTTTGTCAAGTAAATATAGATTATCATGACCCATAAGTGAATCAGTTTCAATAATATCTGAATTGAAAGAGAACTTGAACATATTGTTTCCGAATGAACAAGAATAACTTGATTTGTCCAAATAAGAAACATAAATTAAATTCCGTCTAAATGAAGGAACCACAAAAGTGTGTTTCAAATCCAAATAAAATCCAGTACACAGTAATAATCTACAATATCCTATAGCTTCCACCTCTAACAACTTGTCATTTCCCACATAGATGTATCTTTCAACATCATTAGGCTTTCGGTAGATTAAGCATTCCTTCATTGAAACAATGATGTTAGTAGTTGCACGAGAGTCTAACCACCAAATATTTCCAAGTACTAAAGATAAATTGACCTCAGAAGAGACCTAACAATGATTCATGTGATTTGCCTCAGTAATGACCAGAACATAATTCATATTAGTAGATGTTGAAGTAATTGTAGCTGAAAAACAAGAACAAAATTAAATATTTTAAATATAGTCACATAAAAAAATGAATTATCAATTTGTTCATATAAAGACATAACCCATCTCAAGATACCTAGTACATCATCAATATTGAAATTTTAGACACTAATATTAACTGCTAGTGGTACTCTTGTTGTAACAATCAAACATTGATAATAAAAAATATGTCGAATAATAAATCTCTCTTTGGATTGATTTATTAGTCACATGTAAGACCTTATCACATGGTTATCAGCACATGCGCGTATGAAAATCGACCAACCACCAACTATCTTTTGGGTCAGTTATACTCACATGGACAAACATACACACAATTAAATTTTAAAAAAAAAAATATTTTTCACAAGTAATCTCCATAAAAGAGATTACTTTGATAACTTTTAATTTTAATTGACTCATTTAAAATATTAAACTAATGTATTGAATATAAACCGTGGTCAAAATTTAAACCCAAAGTAAAAAAAAAAATTTAACTTTTATTTTATATATAAACCGTGACGTATATATAAAATGTAACATATATATATATATATATATATATATATATATATATATATATATATATATATATATATATATATATATATATATATATATATATATATATATATATATATATATATATATATATATATATATATATATATATATATATATATATATATATATATATATATATATATATATATATATATATATATATATATATATATATATATATATATATATATATAGTAACGTTATTATATTAAACCAGAATATATAAACATTGATTTGAAATTAATCAAAGAAGGTATAATATCCTCGGCAAAACAATTCTCACTGTAGGACACCATTATGTAAGATATAATTGATACAAAAAAAATAAAAATAATCACAGTATAGAGAAAAGTGATTATATACACTATACTGTGAATCAAACAAACTCCATATATCAAATTTCATGCTTACGACAATAGGATTACGAAAATAGAAATTCATGAAATTCATTTACATACGTAGTACAAACTCCATGAATTAAAATACGAATTAGACCATAGCTACGCACAACAACCGGAAATTAAAACTATTTTGCTGAATTCATAACTCTTTTATAAATTAGTAGATTAAAGAGATCTTAATTTTAAAATTCTAAAATAAAAAAACTCAAAAATTACGTGATCAACATGAAAAATATTGATTTATATAATTGAAAGATAATTATAAAATCAAATTGAATCAGATATGAGAAGCTCTGATACTACTTGTTAGACTTGTTCATAAACTCACAATTTCTATCAATATAAAAATCAAAAATAAAACTCTAAATAAATATCTTAAACACATACTTGAATACAATTATGAGAATGAAAACGAAAGCGTACTTGAGTTTGCTATTGAGAATCACCAAAGATTTGCGGGTATAGAGTTCCTTATGGCTCCTTGAATCTCTTCTGATGGGGATGAAGAGAGAATTTTTCTTGATGACCCGTTTTCACGTTGTCTAGAGAACCATAACCCCTATAAATAACCTTTGGGTTATTTCTTAGTTTTCAATATTCTAATTTGGCCCCACATCAAATTAGATATTGACTTATGGTATCTACACAATAACATTAACTTTCATGATATTTATACATTTAGCCACAAACTTATTATTAATTAGACCACTACAGCTTTGGCTAATTACATATTGGCCCTAACACATGTAATATTACAATTGTGAACCAAATATTTTAACACTTTGTACGTCCTCATGTATCTTTTGGTGCATTTGAGTTGAAAGATTGTTACTTGTTTATCAAGTTATTATTTTCCTCTAAGCTTTTAAGCAAAGAGTTAAGTATTATTCTTGGTGAAGCTTTTAAGCAAACTAAGTATTGTTTATTGGAAGTGTGATATTCCTTTTGGTTTCTTGAGACACTCTTTGAGATTGAGATTGTTTGATATCACTGCGGTGATAGAGAGTGAGAGGGATTCTCATATCTAGGAGATTCCTAGGTAGAAGTTGCACTGGATAGGGATTAAGTGAAGAGTTGTAAACTGGGACTGTTTAGCTTCAAAGTGATACTAGTGATAGTTGATTTTTTTCCTGGCTTGGTAGCCTCCAGAGTAAGTGAGTTGTTTCAAATTGGGTTAACAATTGATTGTGTTCTTTAAATTTCTGCAATTTACTTTTCTGCACAATCTTTCTGTTTGTAGCAAGTCTGTTTTTTTGTCAGTAGATATTATAACATCTATCGTTTAGCTTCGAATTAATACTAGTGATAGTTGATTTCTTTCCTGGCTTGGTAGCCTCCAGAGTAGGTGAGTTGTTTCAAATTGGGTTAACAATTGATTGTGTTCTTTAAGTTTCTGCAATTTACTTTTCTGCATAATCTTTCTGTTTGTAGCAAGTCTGTTTCTCTGTCAGCAGATGTTATAACATCTATCGTGACATTGTGTGTTGTTGAGACTTCAATCTTGACTTCTTTTTGCAAGTGTTAGAATTTCACATGAGTTAACTAGAAGAAAGTATAAGAAAGCTCAATTAAAGAATAAGTATGGCCGTTTGTGAAAAGATTGACTACCGTGATACAACTTATTTGAAAAAGAAATAGGATTAGGGTGGGACCACGTAAACAATATTTTCGTAGCACCGGATGAATGGTGGGAGAACAAACAACTAGTATGTTATAAGAAAAATTTGGTGTTTCATAAAACTTAGATATGTTTCTTGGTGTTTGTTATTAGATGATGATTGTGAACGTGCAAGAAATCTTCTTTATAAAAATTTAGGAACAAAGGACTTTCATTAGCCAATGAATTAACCATACTTTTCAAGGTGTTAGTGGCTAATGGAGAGTACACATGTGCATTGTAATGTAGTATATTGCCACGTGAGCCTGATAATGATGATAATGACATATATTGCTCAACAATGTTGGCTATATTGAAGATGCAAGTGTTAGGCAACAACTCAATTTGAAAATATTGAAATAAATTCTTTACAAAAAAAATTGATGTCCAAAAGAGTGGTGAGAAGAGAAAAATAGTTATTGGGATTGATAAAACAAGAAAGAAAAATTAAATGCCTCAACAAAGATAACCGAAACTATTAGTCTAATTGCATAGACTTGTCACTCTTAGAATGATGTTGCAAGCAATGCATTTATAAGTGGAGTGATGGTTGAGCTTTAGAACATTGACAAAGTTCTAAATGTTCTTGTGTGGCATGCAAGATCTTGTTAATTGATGACATTTATGCCGACAAGGGATGCCATAAAAAATTGATGGTACAGACATTCCATGTGTGATTAATGCGACAACCAAACTATATTTATAATTGAAGAATTTATCTAAGCTCTCAAAATCCCTTCAAATCATGCTTCAATATAATTTTTGAATTCTCTCATACTAGAAGATTTTTTTGTATTAGAAATAAAGTTAAACCTTCTAAAATTCTCTACATCTAAACTTTCAATTCTATCACTCCATCCTTCCATTTTTTCAAAGTATTTCCTTCCATTTTCTCTCAAACTTTCAAACAAAATCTAGAAAATCATTAGATAAATGAGTCACCTCAATTATAAATTGAATATTTTACACAATTATAAATAATGTAGAGCTTAATCACTCACACTCAAATTCAACAAAAAATACGGTTAATGGTGTTCACAATTGTACTTAATTGTGTTTATTAAAATATTAATATAACATTGTGATGTATTCCGCAATCATGTGTTAACCACATATTGAGGTGTGTTAACCATCAAATTTCTTGTCAAATTGATGTGTAAAAATATCATTTCTTTTAAATCTACTATACCAAAGAACTATAGTTAGGTCTAGTAAACTAGGTTAACTATCTTCTACAACGTAAGAAATTAAAATTTAAATCCCTAACAAGAAACGTGTTCCCATTTAGGATTTTAATCTATATTAAACATAAATCACTTTAATGGATGAATATTTTTTTGGATAGTATAGAAGAGCGTTAAACACAAAAATGAACCAATAATTCAAACTCAAGAGAGGGAGGCACAACCTTTGAACTCAAATCATCCTTAAGACATAAGTATATGAAATATTACTATTATATTTTCAATATTTAATCCATTTTTAATCAATATGAAATCTAACTTACATTTAAATCTAATAATTTATCATCTAAGTTAAATACTCATTCACCTTATTATCATTGATCCAAACACCAACAAAATCCCACTTTCAAACTTTCCAACAAGCAATATTTATTTAAAAGACAAATAATTAAAATATCATATTTATAATATACAAGAATACATTTTTGATTTTTTTTCTTCAAATAAACACTACTTAAAAAATCTAAATAACCACAATTTCAGAAAGAAAAAAAATACTAAAGTAACTATTTTTCAAACAATTTTTTTATTACATAGAGGAGGCGCCATATTATGTGGCACATGTATTGTAATTAAAGAGGAGGTGTCACACTGCATGGCACATGCACCTCTGTCATGTCATGCAGTATGGCACATGCACTATAACTTTAAGTGCATGCATCATATAGTGTGACTACTTAGTTGTTTTTTTTTAATTTTAAATACACTCATCCATCTTCACCATTTATCACACATATTCTCATTTCACTTTTAAATATGTCTTCCAGAATGCTCATAATGTTTCCAATTACCAAAAGAAATGCTCAAAATTTTTCTGCCAACAAAGCCTCCAATGAAGATCCGACTTTGGAACACAGAGACTTTTGAGCATTTTCAGAGGAGCTTGATCTGCTGGTTAGACTGAGACATTCCTAATGGTGAACAAATTAGGAAAATTGATAGACTTGTTATAATGTCCAACTAAAATGGAGAAAATCGTTCTTGGAAACTTGTTAAATCGACAATGATGTCCTTATGATGATGCTTGGACCAATTGATATTATCTTGATGGTTGTAATCTGCTAGCTATGTTGATGTGTTTAATTATTTTATTTATTTATTGTTGTGTTGTTTTATGCGTGGTTGTCTTTATTTTATTGTATCTGAATGTTGTCTTGAAAATGAAATGAAAGTTGAATTTAAATTGAAATTTCTTGGTTACAACAAATAAATTACATATCAAGATTGACATATAAAAAATTGTGTTGCTGAGTTAGACCCAATATTCAGACAATTTTTTTTATTGTGTTCGGATTGACGATATGTACTGCATAATCTCATCATTTTGTTTGTCGTATCCATTTCGGTTCGAATATGTGTGTTGTTAGGGCGACTATTTTTCTTCCTTTACATTTTCTCATTGTGCCAAATAATTCCCCTCTGATAAGCAGGCCAATAATCCTCCTTTGCTACCACTGAGAAGGTATTGATGTACACATTTAATACATTTCCAAATTTGTAAACAAGGGATATATATCCTCTAGGGTCCATGTGAGCATGTGAACATGCCGCTATGACATGAGATCAAGGCATACGAAAGACTTGAAACTTTCCACTTTGAATGGCGCATGGGGTAAAAAGAAGGGCATGCACCATACTAGGTGGCACATGTGTGTTCCATTGCATGCAAAAGTTGATTCACGTGAACTCCTCCACTTCCTATAAAATACCTAGGACATACACACTATATATTCATCACTATAATAACATACACACTATTTATTCTTATATTATCAATAACCACACAAGAATACTCCAAAAAATGGCTCTCGTAACCATGGGTGAACTACATAGAGAAATTGTCGACAATATTGCTACATTTGTAAGTTTTTATTTTTCTTTAATGATAAGGATATATTTATAAATTTAGTTTCCTTAACTATTTCTTCTTATATTAGGTTTTCCTAATTAATTTTTATAGAATTATAAGAGATTTCGTTGTCGTGTGCACGAATATGTCCCACAGGACGAACATATAGAACCGTATTTATGACATGACAGTTTTGGTCATGTAACCAACATAGTCAATTACAATGTTGATTATAAATTTATTCTCGCCTTGGTGAAAAGATAGAGACCCAAAAACACATGTTTAATCTTCCATGCGATGAATGTACCGTCACCCTAGAGGACGTGTACATGTTATTAGGCCTACCTATCAATGGTAAGGTTGTTAATGGTCGAGTCAACCAAGACAACACTATATGCGAGGAACTTTTGGATGCCCCTTTATTTGAAGAATGATTTGTTGGGAAAGTCTGGGGAGCGAGACTCAAAAGTGTCAATGAGACAAACGTTCATGGTTTTAAGAGACTTTGACACCACATATCCATCCAAAAACCTTAAGGCAAATGAGGGTATGAGTCACCTCTCTTATAAACCCAATATTTCCTCAATTCCTAGTCGATATGGGACTTTAGCACAACTTTCACATTTGAAACCCAACAATCTCCCCCACAAGTGGGAGTCACCCACATCACTGGCCTTGATCCACACTAGGATCCACTTTCGCTCCTCCACCGAGCCAACCAGGGCTCTGATATCACTTGTTTGGAAAAAATAAAGCATAGAGAAAAGAGTGACAAAATAACAACACAAGAGATTAATGTAGAAACTCCAAAAACCGAAGAAAAACCACAACCATTGTCAAATGACAACTAGAGAATAACACTGTGTAAAAATTGTTACAACACATAATATACCCTTAACTACCCCAAGGCCCCAATACACCTACAATTTCCAAAGAAAATATTTAACTACCCCTCACAATACTCTAAAACAAGAGTATAAGAGAAAATCTACAAAATCAACTAGGGCTGGCAATAAACCGAACCAATTCGAAAATAATTTGAAACTCGGTTCGATAATTAAATCGTTTAACTAGGTTCATAAACTAAATGAACTGGATATGAACTAAAAATTAAGTTCGTTAACTAAATGAGATGAACATGAACTATACATAGTTCGACTCGTTAGGTTCACGAGTCAACTCAATTATATATCAGATAAATTATATTGTTTTTAAGAGTAGGTCTAAAGATTTTTTCCAAATCTTAACCCTATATTTTCTTTTAATCTAACAGTTTTAATTGATAATTTATATTTTCAAGTGAGCAAAATATTTCTAAAAATAATTATACAGATAAAATCAACATTGTATAAGTTCCAATCTTATAAGTTTCATTTTATTTCTATCTTTTTTAGTTAAAAAATATTAATTTAAAATTTCAAATATATATAAAAAATCAGGTTTAAAAAATTACTTTTAAGCCCGTGAAACAAGCGAGTTGAACCTAACGAGATGAACCTAATGAGTTGTATCCAATTGTTCGTGAACTTCTAATGAGTCGAGTTTGAGCTGAAAAAATAGTTCGTGACGAAGTCGAACCAATATTTGAGCTGAACCAATTCTTAACGAGTCGAGCCGAACTGAGGCGAGTTCGACTCAACTCGACTCATTTCCAGCCCTAAAATTAAATACAAACTTAAAGTGTTTTTGAATGGTACATCTTGTAAAGAAAAACTTGAATCCTGTATATAGCCTTGGATTCTCTCTTCCATCACTAACTAAGCGATGTGAGACTTAGAAGAACTTTAATCTTATATATAGCCTCAGACTCCCTCTTCCTTCACAAAATTAACCAATATGAGACTTCTTCAACATGTATATTTTCATCCAACCCCAACAGGATCAAGAGGCCAAAGTATTAATCTCAAGTTCCTTAAACAACATTATTCAAGAATGACATTAACAGAAAATTCTACCGAGCAAGAAGAAATAATTAATGATTGGTGTTATATTATGATATTATTTGATCATTTTTTATTTCCTGAAACGACTGGTAATATTGTGAATATTATGTATTTACCTTTGTTAAGAGATTTCAATAAAATAAGCACATATAATTGGTGTTCAACTATTTTGTCCCATCTAAATAGTTTTTTGTGTAAACACGCATGGAATAATACTTGTTTGTTTTATTCTTGCATTTTTTCTCCAAACACGGGGTTGGTCGAGAATGTCGACACTCGCCCCCCGCAACGACAAGCCCTTCACATTTCCCTACGCGACAAACTAAGTTTACAATACTATTCAATTTACTTACTTTATACTATAAACAACAATAATTAATTTATTTTCACTATTTTTCGGTATATGTGGTCTGTTCCAGAGATGAACTACAACAAAACTTCTGGAAACACTATAGTAGTATCGAAATCTTCTGAATCATATTGGACCCAAATAGGTATTATAAATAGACACCTTTTTAATTTAGTTTAATGTTACCATGATATTAACTTGTTTTTCCTCTACAGTTTGTTTGGAGACTGTATATGGGTCTCGACCATGAGATTAACCATGAGGATGATGAAGTTTGGACTGCAAAAACAACAATCATCAGGTTCACTACTGTGGAGATGCTTCAGAGTGACCGTGTGAAACTCCAGTTCAGCATACATCAAGATATCCTAGATCCCCCGATGTATTTGGGAGAATGACATCAATTAAGAGTAGATGACAAATAAAGATTTACTGATTTGAGAGACTTTCCTAGAGATGTATGTCGTCAATGGAGGCACTGACATGAACTGTCCATAAATGAACCAATCTTGCAGGATGATTAGACCAACTCACCATTATATGAATTGGTATACATCGTTTTTAACAAATTTGTTTATGCCTCCACCGACATATTTGATCGACTCACGCCAAAGAGCTTCATCATACACCCAACAACCAACCTCATAACAATACCAAACCCAACAATATTATCAACCCACCTGTTGTACCCCAAAATTTTCCCTCCCGCTTTCACAAGAAATCACAACTTCAGGGTTTTCCCTGACTTTTCAAGATTGGCTCAAGAATTGGTCGAACAGACTTTTCTTTATCAAGTAAATCCAGAATTAGGGTTTCCACTGATTTTGTTGAGATTGGCTCAAGAATCGGTCAAACAGACTTTTCTTTATCAATCAATCCAGAATTAGGGTTTCCATTGATTTTGTTGAGATTGGCTCAGGAATTGATCAAACAGACTTTTCTTTGACAACAAGTCCAGAATTAGGGTTTCCGTTGATTGGGTTGAGATTGACTCAGGAATTGATCAAGTGGACTTTTCTTTGATGACAAATCTGGAATTAGGGTTTTCGCTCGTATTTCTCAGAAGAAACTGAATCCACAATAATTCAATTGACCGTTACATTATTTTTACGCTTGTTCCAGATTACTGGTTGTTTCTCAAAACCTAAATATCTGGGATAAGAGCTGAGGTTTTGTTAGAAACTTTGAGGCATTGGTTTGATCAGTAGAGTGAAAGGTATATGGAATGCTTGCTTGTTTAAACTGAACAACACAGATGTTAATTGGAATACCAGGTGTATTATAATTAATGCAAGATTGTGAAACGACAAAGTTTGTTGATTATTTATTTCATCTGGATTAAAGTTATTTGGATGCATTTCCAGTTATTTTAATTTAAGAGACTTAAATAATTAAATAGACAGTACAAGGAAAAGAATGGAATGCTTGACAATAGAAAATTCTTATTTGACAAAGAATTTTTATTTATTTATTTCAAATATTGTTACAAATGTTATTCGAATATTGTAAATTTATAATTTACAGTGTTTACAATAATATTTATTACAATAAATGAAAAGAAAATAAATCTAAAGCCTAAATCTCTTGAAATCTTTGATCTTTACTGCGTCCTCCATTATTCAACTGGTACTTACCTGCAAAGGACAGAAGAAAAGGGAAATCAGTGCAATTAACTGAAAAGCATTTTCAAGCAGATAAATAAAAAAAGGTCATCATTAAAGCTTGTTGGCCGGAATCAGATTGTTATTGGGTTCATCATGTTTTACTTGTTCTCTTTGCAAATCACAAGAAGATTTCTCTTCTTGGTTCACAAAGAGGAAAGTAAAAACAATTTGCAAGCATACAATTAATTCAAAATGCAAAGATACAAGGCAGCAAGGCAAAGCAAACTGAACAACAAACGGCATTAGTCAACCAAAAGCAAACTAAGTTGCAAAAATGTCAAACCAAGTTGCAAAGCTGTCAAAGTACACAAAGTTGTCCAAGAAAGTACAATGCAGGAAATATGGAAACAAGTACAACAATGTAGGAGAAGAACCAAGTTACAAGCAAGCAGGCTTGTCAAACTTATCATCATATTCTGGCCAACAAAGCTTTTCAGAAAAAAATATAATAAGCAATTTAAAATGCTTTAAGGGAGAGAGAAAGAGAGAACCGGAAAAAGGTTTTGCAGTTTTGGCAGGCTGTAAAAGGCAGTGAGAAAGCAAATAAAGAGAACAAGACTGTAAACAGTCCAGGAGGGAGATAGAGCCACAAACGGCAACTCAATTCAAACTTGCCTAAACTCATCAAACTGCAGTCACAAGAACTGCAAGTTATCAAACCTACAAAACTGCCTCAAAACTCAACCACCTGCAAAAAAACTGCTATCAAAAATCCAAACAAGTTCAAAGTTTACTCAGAACTAAAACCTACTCAACCTGCAAAACTCAAACTATCAAACAAGCACAACAAATCACACAAGCCAAAGCCAGCTTCCAACTAAAACCTGCATTACAGGTTTACAAAACTGCAAGCTTGTAAACACAAACAAAACTCAAATACTCATCAGCCTGCCTTACAAATGCCAAAAAACTGCCTGTAAGCATATCCAAACTGCAAAGCTTGCCTAAACACAAGCAAGCCCAAAACTTGCAGACCAGCACTACAAGTCTGCAAAACCAATTGGAAACTACCTCCAACTTAACCTGTAAAAACTCAAAACAAATTGGCCTAAACTGCAAGCCAAGTTCACCAAAACCTGTATTATAGGTTCCCAAAACACTTAGGCCAACAAACATGTGAGCAAAATTGCTAAACCTTCACCAAAATCCAAACAAGCCAACTAATAATCTCATCTTCAACAAGAGAAAGGAAGAGATTGCAGAACAAGCAAAACAACAAATAGCTTTTTCAGAACACATATACTCATCATCAAAAGTCAATATCCTAAGAAGAGGAAGAGGTCCAGAAGTGAAAGTTCAAACAAGAAGTTTCAGAATATAAGCTTCATCATCCAACAATCAGTAATCAACATCAACTCAAATTAAAACAACCAAACCAACAAAGACAAGCAAATCTCAGAATATCCTCATCATTGAACCCAGAAGAAAGAGGAAAAATCTAGAAGCAAAACGATATAGGGTTTTCAGAAACAAAGTCATCATCAAACAACGTAAAGATACAGAAATACCAGAGGTGAGATAGCAACGGTGTCATCCTCGTCCTCCTCCTCCGGCCACCTAGAGCGCCGCCATTCCAATCCACCATCCTTTCCAGAGAACAAAATGCCAAGGTATTTTCTTTCCTCAATTTTCCTACATCTCATGCATGAAACATCAAAGATTAAACATTGCAAAACAATAAAACATACAAGAATCACAAACCTAAACTGTAAAAGAAAACGCGTTTAGAACAAGAAGAAACAGTACCCTTTCGAACCATCGCTTTGCACCGTCGTGGAGAGAAATGGACGAAAGCAGCGCTCTGGCAATTTGGAGCTTGGAGGAAGGATCAGAAGCCCCATGGATTAGAGAGAAGATGAGATATGAAGAAGAAAGGAGCGGCGCCGTTAAACTGTAAACCCTAGGTTCTGAATGTACAAAACTCCAACCCTAACAAAACTCGTTCCAACACCCACACGGGCCTTCGCCCAAAAAGAACCCATAAGGCCCAGCATTCTTACTAACGCGCACCTCCCTTCCCTCTTCATTACTTTCTTGTTTCTTTATCCTTTTTATTTGGGCCATCCAAAACATTCCTTAAGCCCATTTATCTTTTTCTTTTAATGTTTTAAAACCATTACTTTTTTATCACTTTGTTTTTTATTTCTATAATCTAATTCTTTTTTTTCTCTCTTTTAAATAAGAAGAACATATTAAATTTTTGTATAAAATTTTCTTAATAGTTTTTTATTTATTACATTTAATAACGCAAAAATATGTAAATAATAGAATTTTAACTTAAAATAATTTTTCTTTTCTTTAAAACTCTTTGTTTATATAATTAACAAAAAACACAATAAATAATAATAAATACTTAATCTTTTTAAGTTAAAATTTTTATTTGATCATTTGTAAATAAATACACGCATCCCATATCTCTTTGATTTTCATTATCTTATACCTTGTTATAATTTTACATTGAGAATGCGACAGTTCAATTTGGTTGTAATATATACTTGGACATTATTATTCTGATAAGACTCATCCCCATTTGTAAACATTTGTACCCTCATCCCCGGATACTTAATTGTAATAACTTAGACTTTAAATTCCCGCAATTTATCACTTTCAATATACTGTATAGTAATTAGGGTTTGTATGCGAAGATTCAAAATCAATCGCTAGATGACCTAATACAAGATAAATGCATGAAAATCAATACACAATTCACACTTGCACCTCTAGGGTAACCTCGCTTGTTGCCTCGGAAAATACAATCATGTCCCTCGAGTATGAGACACTCTAGCAAATGCCCTTGCAATAAACAAAGATCGTAGTCCCTCGATGACCCTCGATGTTGCCTTCGATAAAACGATCTCGTCCCTTACAAAATTGCTAGAGCGTCTCACAAGTTGCTTTCAATGGATGTATACGATGACCCGCGCCTGTCCCGCAAAACATCCTAACGCAAGGTTGTTCATCAAACACAATGGTGAAACAACACTGTTAAAAAGGGTTAAAAACATAAGAAATATCTTTGAGTAAAATAGGATAGACAACTCTTAGTTACTTGATCAAAAATCTTGCAAAACATCCTTTCCATTTTTCAAACACACTTCACAACACAACTTCAAAACAGTTTCAAAAACAACTTTCAAAACATTGAATTATCTTTTCAAAAAGACACACACCTTTGTATATATTCAAACAAGAATCATTACAAAGGTTGCCTAGACAAGGCATCTTTTTCAAAACATTTTCAAAAAACCACACACACAAAGCACCATTTCAAACAATTGAAAAGCAAAGGCAAGTGATCTAAAACAAGTAACTAAGAGCCCATGGATAACCATGGATGAAAAGGGTGCTAGCACCTTCCCTTTTCATAATCTACCCCCCGAACCCAAGAAAACATCTCAAAAGTCTTTCCTGTGCTTTTTGACCTTTCCTTTGGATAAAATAAAAAGTCGGTGGCGACTCTTGCTAAACCGAACAAGTGCGAAAACAAATGCAAAATCCCAAGTCAGTTCTCCCACCGTATCACAGAACTGGCGACTCTGGTAGGGACATTTATAAAAAGTGGAGTTACCTTAGGGTTTTAGATCACCTTTACATGCTTACCTTGATTGCTTTGATTGCTTTACTTTTTGGGTTCCTTGTTTGGGTTTGTTTTAAATCCTACACCCGAATTTGGGGACACCTTTTAGGTAAGTAGCAATAAACTGTGAGGGAACTATGCGGGGTATACCAACATGGTTGAAACAGTAGCTATGTTAGTGTGACATATTTGTAGGTACCGGTAGCCTTTGAGTTAATCAAAGAGAATACGGGGCCGCTGAGTGATGCCATGAAGCACTAACGAACTCTTAGAACCTTATTTGACCATCTTGGCCTTTTTAGGCGTAGTGAGATGACCGACTTTGGTGTAGTCCGAAGTTGGTAGATACTCGATACTACACTCATTGAGGATTGTTTTCTTGGAATATTTTGGTCACCAGTTAAGTGGCTAAACCAAAACAATGAACACGAAAAATAGTCCAGTGATATTGAGCTTCTTAGAACCCGATTTCTATTTTAAGACAGGTTGAGCCAACTAACTTCAAAAGGGTACTTACCTACAAACCCCATGCAAGCCTAAACCTAAGGACTTGTTTGCTTTGTGTGAATATGATTACCTGTATATACACTTACTTACTTTCGCATACATGTACATAACATCATAACATCATACCATAGCATTTTCAATGACCATTTCAAGGATCTCGAGGGTCTTTAATGCATGGTCACGTTGAACCAGACGTCTACCAAAGGACAAGAGGATTTTCCTCTAAACAAACGCCGTCAAAGATCAAGTGCAACAACTTGAATCAGGGGCTATGACCCACTCGACATGGTGAGCTTGATTCTCGTGGAAAGACATCCACCGATACAAAGTTCTCCAATCAAAGATGTTGATCAAAGTTCAACCTCTAACATTTTTCTTGTGTTTACCCCGAGAGATTCTTGGAAACATGCATCCACATATCATGCATTGTATTATAACAGGTTTTCCTTTTCAGGTTTCCTTATTCTCCTACTGTTTATTTCAGTAGAGATGGCTCTAGAGAGGACTGTCAAAGATATCCAAGATCAAAACGCTCAGCTTCTGGAAATGTTCTTGAACCTGTCCCAGGGGCAAGAAGAAGTGAAAGCTCTCCTCACAAGGGGCACGGTCCTAGGGAATTCAGGCAGTGTCAGGAATGATCAGTTGGAAGAACTACAGATTGAACTGGAAACAATGAAGATCTAGATGATGGGGAAACTGGTGGGCCAGATAACTCTCATTCAAGACCTGGCTCAAAGACAAGAAGAGCTCAGGGTTCTCGTCAACAAGCTGCTTCGAGATAACCAAGTGGGGAAAACAACTAGGGTTGAAGATCAAGTCATCATTCAACCTCCTTTGAGACAAGAAGACAAGGGAAAAGCTCCTCAACTTGCTTCAGGGTCATAAGCCCAACAACAACCTCGTCAGTGTCAACGGGTTAATCGGCGTAAGCAAAATACGTCTGGAAGACATTTCTCTGAGACTGACATACCATCATCTCTAATACTTAAACGCTTGTTGGAGGTAAATCTGATTGCTTTAAAGGATCCTATTCGGAAGCCCAATACCTCTACTCCTAACTATCACCCCGACGCATTTTGTGTATACCACTTCCATAGTCCTGGACATGACACCGATGACTGTTGGGCTTTGAAAAACAAGATCCAAGACTTGATTGTAGAAGGAGTGCTGGAATTCATGCCGGATGGCGAGATGAAAATCTTCCGTTGAGGGTTCTCCACCTGAATTGACAAAGTTTGAACTAAGAGACTTTTGTTTCATTTGAATTTTCAAGTTGTAATTTCTTTTGTTATTCAAACAATTTTCTGTTGATGTCAAACTCTGTTTCATTAATGCATTGCATATGTTTGTCTTGAATTCATCCATTAGTTTTCACTATTCTTGAATTATGCTTCCTACTTTCTTTATGATATTTAACTCTTGATAAAAAGCTACAAGCCTTTAGAGGGAGGATGACGAAACAATACCATAATCTCATACAGTATGCTTTTGGACAGACCTTGCTGACAATGTACATGCGTTTCTTTCAAATCCTAAACACTGGAGTTATAAGGAAGATAATCCCTAGTCAACCCCTTCGAGCCAAAGAAGTAGGAGTTTTCTGTTTTAAACACAAATTGAAACCTTTAAACCTGGGGCAGGGTAGTCTCTCAGTTAATTCAAAAGATGCGCATTGAAGTCGCAAACTCTCAGTTCGTAATACGACGAATGACATCAAAAACATTCCTTTGGAACCAAAACATGGTGATGGTTCCTTATCTCATAAGCAGTCATTATCTCTCAAAAGAGAAAAGCCCACTGAGCCAAAACCTATGAAGGAGGCTTAAGAAAGCTGGGGCATCCCACTAATTGTAATCTCAAAAATAAGAACAGTCAGGCAAAAATTAGGGATGACAAATCCAAAAGAAAGAGGTCATTACAAATCCTCAACAACATAAAAAAAGTTACAAAAATGATTGCCTTCCCATAAAATTCAACTGGTGTGAACCATCACCCAAAACGTCGTTCCAAACTCGAATAGAGTTCGATGCACAATTAACTGAGTTTAGGATTGAAGAACATCACGAAGAGCGGGTGGGTACAAATATACTTTGAGTCTTTATCCTTTATTTCTTAAACCGTGAACCAAGCCACGTTACAACCCTTTAAAAGTCCTAATTGAAGCATGGGTTAGTTTGAAAGCATACTGTTACAAAAGGTATCCTGACTCCTGTAAGGCTTTGCTCTAAATCTTGTGTTGAACTTGTCTTATAAAAAGTTTTCTGCTAAAAAAAATGCATTTTTCAAAACTTCGAGACAAGCATAAACTTTGCATGATTTGAATATCGTTGTTTGCACATGTTTATTTGTTTGACAGCGAAGAAATTCACAATAGTGAATGTTCGGAGGAACGAAAGCTCTCTCATTAAATGAAATCACTTCAAGTGGGATGACACTCCCGTTGCAAAAATCTCCCATCAACAAAGGGGGACTTGGTTTGGTATTGTCCAGTAATTCAGGGGCAGTCCAGTCAAGATTTCAAAAAATCTTTCAAAGTTCAGTAAACCTAGGGCAATCCAGTCAAGATTTCAACAAATCTTTCAAAGACCATTAAACCTGGGGCAATGCAGTCAAGATTTCAAGAAAATCTCTCAATTACAGATTAACCTGGGGCAAGTCTCCCTCACCATCACTTGGGGCATTTAAACGTCAGTCTCATCAAAGGGTTACGTGCAGTCCAAGTTTCCTGGCAATACTACAAACATCTGATACTAGGGGCAGTGATGAATCTCTCCGAAATCTTTCTGAAAAGAAGTTCAAACGTCTTCGAGAAGTTTATCACCTCTCCAAGAAGACCAGCAGTCATGGGTTTATTTCCCCAACATTTATCAAGGATTTACTCTCCACAACAAAATTACATTTCAAATTGATCGGTCGTTAAAAATTTCCTTCATCACCTGTTGGAAGTTACAGTCGTCATCAAAGATTCCTTCATCACCTGTTGGAATTCACGGTCGTTGAAATTCCTTCATCACCTGTTGGAAGTTACAGCCACCAACAGAATAACGGATAATTGAAGCTCCTAAAAATCTGTTTTCTCTCAAGAATAAAGATTCTCATCCTTAAAACCTCAGAAGATTGGTATACTCCCAACCTCCTGACCCTTAACAGAATGAAGATTCTCATCCTTAAAACCTCAGAAGATTGGTATACTCCCAGCCTCCTGACCCTTAACAGAATGAAGATTATCATCCTTAAAACCTCAAGAGATTGGTATACTCCCAACCTCCTGACCCTTAACAGAATGAAGATTCTCATCCTTAAAACCTCAAGAGATTGGTATACTCCCAACCTCCTGACCCTTAACAGAATGAAGATTCTCATCCTTAAAACCTCAAGAGATTGGTATACTCCCAACCTCCTGACCCTTAACAGAATGAAGATTCTCATCCTTAAAACCTCAAGAGATTGGTATACTCCCAACCTCCTGACCCTTAACAGAATGAAGATTCTCATCCTTAAAACCTCAAGAGATTGGTATACTCCCAACCTCCTGACCCTTAACAGAATGAAGATTCTCATCCTTAAAACCTCAAGAGATTGGTATACTCCCAACCTCCTAACCCTTAACAGAATGAAGATTCTCATCCTTGAAACCTCAGAAGACTGGTATACACCCAACCTTCTGACCCAAGACTTGAATGAAGATTCTCATTTTGACTTCCCCAGTAGATTGGCATACACCCTACCTCCTGATTCAACCCCGACAGAATGAAGATCCTCATTCTCAAAGTGGTATACAATTCAACCCCGACAGAATGAAGATTCTCATCCTCAAAGTGGTATACAATTCAACTTCCTGATATTCTCGACAGAATGAAGATTCTCATTCTCAAAGTGGCATACGACTTGACTTCTGAACTTCCTCCAAACAGGAATAAATCCCTCCAACAGGATAGCTACTTTACAACAGTATGGCTATTCCCCACAGAGTTTCTTATTCCCCAACAAAATCAAGATTATCATCCTTGATTCTCCAAAGTTTTCTTTACTCTCAGTCTGAACTTGTCAGAATTTCAAATCCCCTGCAGATTGAAGATTCTCGTTTCTTGGCTCCTAAACACTAATCCCCCAAGCAGAATGAAGACTCTCATTCTCAATTCCTCCCAGAGTTTTTCAGATATTCCCCGGCGAAGATCTCCTCAAAACAGGAATCCCCAGTATATTGACATACAATCTAAACTCCTGATTTCCCCAACAGTGGTCCCAAGACTTCTCATTTTCATTGATCAGAGGATTTTCAATCCCCAGCGGCAGTCAAGGATTTATTTCCCCCGACAGCGGCCAAAGATTTTATTACCTCCAGCCATCCAGGATTTATCCTCCTCGGCAAGGCAACTGATCAGCTTACATAAACATTCATTACATTCATATAACACATACATTGCATCATACAACATAACCTTGTGTTTCAGCTAATATTTTACCCTTCGCAGGATAAATTTAGCAAGTTTCGAACTTCAAGGATTTCTGAAAACAGTTTACGGATACCTCCCGACACGGATGCTAACCTGTTGCCTATTCAGACTCCCAACTCAGAGACGTTCCAAACATGGAAACCTTTCTGATACTCACCCACTCACCTACAACATACAGTTCAACAAATATTCTTGGATGGCATCTTTAAGCCCATCTCCGACAAGATTCTGTCACATCTCCAAATGACATCTTTAAGCCCATTCCCTCAACTATACTTTGACGAGTGCAAATTTTTGGGCACTCTAGTGTCCAATCATCTTTTACCTTCGAGTCGCGAAAGGCAAACTTGCCAATCTAACTCTTCAGGTTCAAGAAGATTGAACAGGGGCAACTGTTGTACCCCAAAATTTGCCCTCCCGCTTTCACAAGAAATCACAACTTCTGGGTTTTCCCTGACTTTTCAAGATTGGCTCAAGAATCGGTCGAACAGACTTTTCTTTATCAAGTAAATCCAGAATTAGGGTTTCCACTGATTTTGTTGAGATTGGCTCAAGAATCGGTCAAATAGACTTTTCTTTATCAGTCAATCCAGAATTAGGGTTTCCATTGATTTTGTTGAGATTGGCTCAGGAATTGATCAAACAAACTTTTCTTTGACAACAAGTCCAGAATTAGGGTTTCCGTTGATTGGGTTTAGATTGGCTCAGGAATTGATCAAGTAGACTTTTCTTTGACGACAAATCTGGAATTAGGGTTTTCGCTCGTGTTTCTCAGAAGAAATTGAATCCACAATAATTCAATTGACCGTTACATTATTTTTACGCTTGTTCCAGATTACTGGTTGTTTCTCAAAACCTAAATATCTGGGATAAGAGCTGAGGTTTTGTTTGAAACTTTGAGGCATTGGTTTGATCAGTAGAGTGAAAGGTATATGGAATGCTTGCTTGTTTAAACTGAACAACGCAAATGTTAATTGGAATACCAGGCGTATTATAATTAATGCAAGATTGTGAAACGACAAAGTTTGTTGATTATTTATTTCATCTGGATTAAAGTTATTTGGATGCATTTCCAGTTATTTTAATTTAAGAGACTTAAATAATTAAATAGACAGTACAAGGGAAAGAATGGAATGCTTGACAATAGAAAATTCTTATTTGACAAAGACTTTTTATTTATTTATTTCAAATATTGTTACAAATGTTATTAGAATATTGTAAATTTATAATTTGCAGTGTTTACAATAATATTTATTACAATAAATGAAAAGAAAATAAATTTAAAGCCTAAATCTCTTGAAATCTTTGATCTTTACTGCGTCCTCCTCCATTATTCAACTGGTACTTACCTGCAAAGGACAGAAGAAAAGGGAAATCAGTGCAATTAACTAAAAAGCATTTTCAAGCAGATAAATAAAAAAGGTCATCATTAAAGCTTGTTGGCCGGAATCAGATTGTTATTGGGTTCATCATGTTTTACTTGTTCTCTTTGCAAATCACAAGAAGATTTCTCTTCTTGGTTCACAAAGAGGAAAGTAAAAACAATTTGCAAGCATACAATTAATTCAAAATGCAAAGATATAAGGCAGCAAGGCAAAGCAAACTGAACAACAAACGGCATTA
This sequence comes from Vicia faba, assembly GCA_948472305.1. Classification (NCBI taxonomy): domain Eukaryota; kingdom Viridiplantae; phylum Streptophyta; class Magnoliopsida; order Fabales; family Fabaceae; genus Vicia; species Vicia faba. The sequence goes on from OX451735.1 coordinate 981,017,773, forward strand.
GTCAACCAAAAGCAAACTAAGTTGCAAAAATGTCAAACCAAGTTGCAAAGCTGTCAAAGTACACAAAGCTGTCAAAGTACACAAAGTTGTCCAAGAAAGTACAATGTAGGAAATATGGAAACAAGTACAACAATGCAGGAGAAGAACCAAGTTACAAGCAAGCAGGCTTGTCAAACTTATCATCATATTCTAGCCAACAAAGCTTTTCAGAAAAAATATAATAAGCAATTTAAAATGCTTTCAGGGAGAGAGAAAGAGAGAACCAGAAAAAGGTTTTGCAGTTTTGGCAGGCTGTAAAAGGCAGTGAGAAAGCAAATAAAGAGAACAAGACTGTAAACAGTCCAGGAGGGAGATAGAGCCACAAACGGCAACTCAATTCAAACTTGCCTAAACTCATCAAACTGCAGTCACAAGAACTGCAAGTTATCAAACCTGTAAAACTGCCTCAAAACTCAACCACCTGCAAAAAAACTGCTATAAAAAATCCAAACAAGTTCAAAGTTTACTCAGAACTAAAACCTACTCAACCTGCAAAACTCAAACTATCAAATAAGCACAACAAATCACACAAGCCAAAGCCATCTTCCAAATTAAACCTGCATTACAGGTTTACAAAACTGCAAGCTTGTAAACACAAACAAAACTCAAATACTCACCAACCTGCCTTACAAATGCCAAAAAACTGCCTGTAAGCATATCCAAACTGCAAAGCTTGCCTAAACACAAGCAAGCCCAAAACTTGCAGACCAGCACTACAAGTCTGCAAAACCAATTGCAAACTACCTCCAACTTAACCTGCAAAAACTCAAAACAAATTGGCCTAAACTGCAAGCCAAGTTCACCAAAACCTGTGTTATAGGTTCCCAAAACACTCAGGCCAACAAACCTGTGAGCAAAACTGCTAAACCTTCACCAAAATCCAAACAAGCCAACTAATAATCTCATCTTCAACAAGAGAAAGGAAGAGATTGCAGAACAAGCAAAACAACAAATAGCTTTTTCAGAACACATATACTCATCATCAAAAGTCAATATCCTAAGAAGAGGAAGAGGTCCAGAAGTGAAAGTTCAAACAAGAAGTTTCAGAATATAAGCTTCATCATCCAACAATCAGTAATCAACATCAACTCAAATTAAAACAACCAAACCAACAAAGACAAGCAAATCTCAGAATATCCTCATCGTTGAACCCAGAAGAAAGAGGAAAAATCTAGAAGCAAAACGATATAGGGTTTTCAGAAACGAAGTCATCATCAAACACCATAAAGATACAGAAATACCAGAGGTGAGCTAGCAACACTGTCATCCTCGTCCTCCTCCTCCGGCCACCTAGAGCGTCGTCGTTCCAATCCACCATCCTTTCCAGAGAACAAAACGCCAAGGTATTTTCTTTCCTCAATTTTCCTACATCTCATGCATGAAACATCAAAGATTAAACATTGCAAAACAATAAAACATACAAGAATCACAAACCTAAACTGTAAAAGAAAACGCGTTTAGAACAAGAAGAAACAATACCCTTTCGAACCATCGATTTGCGCCGTCGTGGAGAGAAATGGACGAAAGCAGCGCTATGGCAACTTGGAGCTTGGAGGAAGGATCAGAAGCCCCATGGATTAGAGAGAAGATGAGAGATGAAGAAGAAAGGAGCGGCGTCGTTAAACTGTAAACCCTAGGTTCTGAATGTACAAAACTCCAACCCTAACAAAACTCGTTCCAGCACCCACATGGGCCTTCGCCCAAACAGAACCCATAAGGCCCAACATTCTTACTAACGCGCACCTCCCTTCCCTCTTCATTACTTTCTTGTTTCTTTATCCTTTTTATTTGGACCATCCAAAACATTCCTTAAGCCCATTTATCTTTTTCTTTTAATGTTTTAAAACCATTACTTTTTTATCACTTTGTTTTTTATTTTCTATAATCTAATTCTTTTTTTTTTCTCTTTTAAATAAGAAGAACATATTAAATTTTTGTATAAAATTTTCTTAATAGTTTTTTATTTATTACATTTAATAACGCAAAAATATGTAAATAATAAAATTTTAACTTAAAATAATTTTTCTTTTCTTTAAAACTCTTTGTTTATATAATTAACAAAAAACACAATAAATAATAATAAATACTTAATCTTTTTAAGTTAAAATTTTTATTTGATCATTTGTAAATAAATACACGCATCCCATATCTCTTTGATTTTCATTATCTTATACCTTGTTATAATTTTACATTGAGAATGCGACAGTTCAATTTGGTTGTAATATATACTTGGACATTATTATTCTGATAAGACTCATCCCCATTTGTAAACATTTGTACCCCCATCCCCGGATACTTATTTGTAATAACTTAGACTTTAAATTCCCGCAATTTATCGCTTTCAATATACTGTATAGTAATTAGGGTTTGTATGCGAAGATTCAAAATCAATCGCTAGATGATCTAATACAAGATAAATGCATGAAAATCAATACACAATTCACACTTGCACCTCTAGGGTAACCTCGCTTGTTGCCTCGGAAAATACAATCATGTCCCTCGAGTATGAGACACTCTAGCAAATGCCCTTGCAATAAACAAAGATCGTAGTCCCTCGATGACCCTCGATGTTGCCTTCGATAAAACGATCTTGTCCCTTACAAAATTGCTAGAGCGTCTCACAAGTTGCTTTCAATGGTTGTATACGATGACCCGCGCCTGTCCCGCAAAACATCCTAACGCAAGGTTGTTCATCAAACACAATGGTGAAACAACACTGTTAAAAAGGGTTAAAAACATAAGAAAGATCTTTGAGTAAAATAGGGTAGACAACTCTTAGTTACTTGATCAAAAATCTTGCAAAACATCCTTGCCATTTTTCAAACACACTTCACAACACAACTTCAAAACAGTTTCAAAAACAACTTTCAAAACATTGAATTATCTTTTCAAAAAGACACACACCTTTGTATATATTCAAACAAGAATCATTACAAAATTTGCCTAGACAAAGCATCTTTTTCAAAACATTTTCAAAAAACCACACACACAAAGCACCATTTCAAACAATTGAAAAGCAAAGGCAAGTGATCTAAAACAAGTAACTAAGAGCCCATGGATAACCATGGATGAAAAGGATGCTAGCACCTTCCCTTTTCATAATCTACCCCCAACCCAAGAAAACATCTCAAAGGTCTTTCCTGTGCTTTTTGACCTTTCCTTTGGATAAAATAAAAAGTCGGTGACGACTCTTGCTAAACCGAACAAGTGCGAAAACAAACGCAAAATCCCAAGTCAGTTCTCCCACTGTGTCACACCACCCAAAGCCAACAACCTTACACGACCACATTCACTCAAACCCGCCAACAATTCATGCCACACACCCAAACACAAAACCAAGAGCATGACCCAGGCCGCTACCAATAATATGCTGCCACCATGTCTTACCATAACAACGATGACACATATGATACCACCCTATTCTACCATAGCATCCAACTAATGTACAACCAAATATCACACTATAGAAGCACCCAACTATCACATGTACACAAGAACCATTTCTTTGTTTCCAAAACGATTCAACATCCCAATTCTACCAACCACCCTACTCACACGTAATCCAACCAACATGACCTAACTTCGACAACATGGACACCAAACTCTTTGAAATCACCGTAAACTAGGGAGAAATGGTCTAGGAGTTGTATGATCTGATTGTTGTCCCGGGGCCATCGCATCAAGCACCTCTGCCTCAAACGATTCAGAGTAGACCCTAAACACCTCAGGAAAATCAACAGAGACCTCCAAGGCAAATACTGTGGCCTTATTATTTTATCGATATGTGTTTGGATGGAGGGGTCGGTAAAAACATATTCAATCGTTGTGTAATTTCTTTTTTCTAGTAATATTATTATAATATATTTTTATTTATATTTTTTTTTTGTTAAAATAAGTTAAAAATAAAAAAACAAAACAATTGAGTAGTCACATTGCATGACGCATGCACTTAAAATTACCGTGCACGCGAACACTACATGACATGACAAAAGTGCATACGCCATACAATGTGACACCTCTTCTTTAATTATAATGCATGCGTCACACAACGTCTCCTTTGTGTGATGACATTTTTTTATTTAAAAAATGATTATTTTAATTTTTTTTAATGAAATTATGGCTATTTAAGTATTTTAAAAAAAAATAATGATTATTTAAAAATAATAAAAAATTTCAGTTAGATATAATAATATCAATTAGGGTTGAATCTAATCGAAGAAGTTAACTCATCTTTTACAACATGGCCAATAAAATTGAAAATTTATTCGAGAAAATGTATTTAAATTTAGTGTTTGTATTTAAATATAACTACTTAGAGAGAAAAAAGCGGAAAAATAATAATTTAATTATTTTTAATTGTAAATATAATATTTAATTAAAATCAAGATTATATAGAAATAAAAGATACAAACCGGTCAAATATTTTTTAAAATAAAATAAAATAAATTTATATATCCATTATTAGTAAGTGGGTCCAATGTTATGTTATCTTATCTAGAGTATCAAGATGAATGGATGAAGACATTTTTACAAAACAAAACATAAACCTCAAAACTTTGCTCAAAACCTTATCTATCTATCTATTCCATGTTCTAACTTCTACTTCCATTGTCTGTGTCTTTCTCCGTGATTTCAATGGCATCATCCATCATCCCTCGGCACTACTGTTCCAACTTTGCCTCTACCCCCATTTTGTTTCACTCCAATACTCACTCTAAGCCTCTCAATTACTCATTCTCTCCCACCAATCTTGGACTAAGAAGTTTCACCACTCGTTGCTCTTACCAACCATCACCAACCCATCATTCTAAATTTGATGATAAACATGTAAGCTTCTTAAAAATTTATTCTTTTTTAATCACATGTTGTTTCTTTGGTATCAATGAAGATTTTGCAAGTGATTATGAACATTTCTTAAGAACAAATTTGATTTTGAAATTGTGAGGATTGTGCACATTGATGTGTAGATATGATACCCCATTAGCAAAGAATTTAGTTTAATGACTTTATCTTGGTTTAGAATTGATGTTTGGAAGATGAAAGTTTGTATTTTTAATCTTTTTTCTTCATGTTCATGTTCAATTAGTTTATTCCAACCTAGATTTGAAAGCATTGTTTTGAGACTAGAGATTACTGCTATGTATGATTCGGGTCGTCGCAAAGCTTATTGTGTTAAATTTTTGTGCAGAAAGGGAAGTCGTTTTGCTTCAAGCAAAATGTGATATCTATAGCACTAGCGGTCGGGTTAATAACGGGAGTTCCTACATTGGGATGGCCTAACGATGCGCAAGCAGCTAATTCTGCGTTATCTGATCTGTCTGTATTGATATCTGGACCGCCAATTAAGGACCCCGGGGCATTGTTGAGATATGCTCTTCCTATTGACAATAAGGCGATTAGAGAAGTGCAGAAACCGCTCGAAGATATTACGGAGAGTCTCAAGATTGCTGGTGTCAAGGCACTTGACTCTGTCGAAAGAGTAAGATTGAACTTTTTCAAAATGACTTTTTATGAGGATAGGAACTGAGTTATTTTACATGATATGCAGAATTTGAGGCAAGCATCTCGAGCTCTGAAGCAAGGGAAGACTTTAATTGTATCGGGTTTAGCTGAATCAAAGAAAGAACATGGAATTGGATTACTTGATAAGCTGGAAGCTGGTATCGATGAGTTTGAACTGATACTACAAGATAGGAATCGAGGCTCCGTTGGACCAAAACAGAAAGAACTTCTTCAATATGTTGGAGGGTGAGTATCCCTTGATTACTAAATCACCTGCGTAAACCGTATAAAGACCCTATCCTTCCCTCGATTTTCTCATTAAAAAAATAGGAAAAGGGTTTTGTACTATAAGCATTTGTTCTAATCGATAAATTGCTCTATAGTCATTAATTGTACTATAGGTGTTAACGTAGACCTATTAGGCCAAATCACAAAACCTCGACTAAACGTCTACAAACTATGCTATTGTTCTAATCAATGGATGCTTAGTTTAGTTGTTCTGGTTATCATAATGTTGGACTAACTATCGGCCACTGAAAAACATTCATTTTGACGACATGATTTGTTTGTGGCCTCTAGATCACTGGTTTAACAAACCGACAAAAACATCAATCCTCATATATAGCCTTTGATTGACTGCAGCTGAGATGTTCCTGGGGCATTGCATTTCTGCAGTATTGAAGAAGACATGGTTGACGGATTTCCATACGAAGTGCCTGAAGAATACCGAAGCATGCCTTTATTGAAAGGGAGAGCAGCTGTAGATATGAAGGTCAAGATTAAAGACAATCCAAACGTGGAAGAATGTGTTTTCCACATAGTTCTTGATGGTTATAATGCCCCCGTAACTGCAGGCAATTTTGTCGACTTGGTAGAAAGACACTTCTATGACGGCATGGAGATTCAAAGAGGTAATAAATCCGATATTTAGCACACGTTATTTTTCTTCCATTATTGGAATATGTAATTTTGTATATGGATTTCAAAAGTAGGCGCTCTAGTTATATACATTTCACCAAGATAGTGTTCTTTCGCTTTGTTTCGATCTTTTTTGTGCAGCGGACGGGTTTGTTGTCCAAACGGGTGACCCTGAAGGTCCTGCCGAGGGTTTTATTGATCCTAGTACCGAGAAAATAAGGATTGTACCTTTAGAAATTATGGTAGAGGGAGAAAAGGCACCTGTTTATGGAGAAACTCTAGAGGTAATCCTCAACTGATTGAATGCTTGTCTCAAACTTGTTTATCAGAAGAAATAAGTGCTGAACTGCTATAAGTTTCTTGTATGAAGTTTCGCTTTATTTTATGTTTTCGAACCTTGTTTCTTGTTTGGACAGGAGCTTGGTCTATACAAGGCTCAAACAAAGCTTCCCTTTAATGCGTTTGGAACAATGGCAATGGCAAGAGAGGTAAGAGTATATTCTTCGAAATGGCCAATCTTTACGCATGTTAATCACTTTTCTAACGAACCGTCCGTTTACTACTTTTTTTGTTTGTTGAGTAGGAATTTGAAGACAACTCTGGCTCTAGCCAAGTGTTTTGGTTATTGAAAGAAAGTGAGTTAACTCCAAGCAATGCCAATATATTGGATGGTAGATATGCTGTTTTTGGCTATGTAACAGAAAATGAAGATTTCTTAGCAGATCTTAAGGTTGGTGATGTCATAGAATCTATTCAAGTTGTTTCTGGTTTAGATAATTTGGTGAATCCAAGTTACAAGATTGCTGGTTAAGATCTTTATGTTCTCCGACTATTAAATACACGGCGGCGCAAGTGGTCGATCGACATTTGGTTCAATCTTCAAGGCTATATTGGAGAAGATAGATTGTCACTCTGTTACCATAATCTAGCATTGAGTTAAACAGCTTGAGATATATTCTGTTTTTTTTTCTAAGACTGAATTGAAAACGGCTTGTAGCTTTTATTCAATCAATTCATCAATGAAATTATGACATTTTGTGAGGAAATACAGTTTCTGACATTCATGAACTTGTTTGCTTATTGTCTAAAAGGAGAACTTAATGTGATTCACCAATTGTTATAAATTAACTAATAACATCTTTACGCAACTTTCAAATCGATGAGATCACCTAATCACAACCCGAGTCAAGTGATGCGTCATCTACTAAGGAACAAAAATTTGCGAATAAGTGGAACAAGAACAAGCCTGGCAAATCGAACTTCTGATCCAACCAATTATATTATAGGTCACATATTTATGATCAAATCTAGCGAAAACAGGTACAGCACAAGTGGTTTGTACGCAATATGTGCGAGTGTAGTAAACTTCAGAGCATCGAGTTTGATTCATACTCATAAAAAAAACAGATCACATCAAATGGAACCATGAGGAACTTGATATTAGTGTTGGAACAATCCATGCTACTACTATCAAGTGTTACAACTTACATAGAAAAACATATTATAAAAATGGTTGGAATGAAAATGAGGAGTACAAATTAGCTTTACAAAAATTATAGCCTAACAAAGTAACAAAGTAATGGTAGAGCTCTTCATTAACTATGCCTTTCGTTCACTTTTTTTTGTGTATTCCATCTTGATTCTTCCTTCTCTATTGCTTGTTTGATTGATAGTGGAAAATCTTTTAAGGTCCTCTATACTTGCGGAAACATAAACAACTTTGTGGCTGATCAAGAGGGATCATACCTCCGCCTTTTGAAGTGTCGATAGCTTCCAACATGATGACAACTTCATCCATCTCTGGCCTCTTATCAGGATTAGCATCCCAACATCTTTTCATCACGTTCGCCAGTGAGCTTGGACAACATCGCGGAATCTCTGGCCTTAGATTCTGCAGTAAAAGCAGGCATATTGGATTAATCAACACTCGATTTTAGACATAAGGCCCCGCTTGATACGTTTCACTTACCTGTCTTACAACAGCTGATGTTACTTCTGAGAAACTCAGATCAGGATATGGCATGTCACAGCAGTATATCTCCCATAAGCATATGCCGAAACTATACACGTCGCATTTTCTATTGTATGCACTACCATTTAGAACCTGCAAATATTTCTTCAGGTAAGTTTATGATCTGAAGCAATTCAAACATAACAGGAACAATTTGACACTTTTGCAAAACCAAACCACTTTAGAATGGTTCAAAAATAAGACAGATATATCTATGTGCGTCCGTGATTTAGGCCACATCAACTGCATTTGACCGCGACTTTCTGTAATATCTAGGACCGAAGCAAATGCGACCTCACAGGACAGTATCAATGCACAAGAATGCACTTACCTCAGGAGCCATGTAACCAAGCGTTCCAGTTTCACCAGTCATGTCATGAGGATTCGAAGCTTCAATACGAGCTACACCAAAATCAGCAATTTTCAACGTGCGTGACTTGTCTAGAAGCATATTTTCTGTTTTAACATCTCTATGGACAATCTTCTTTATGTGGAGATAACTCAACCTATAAAGTAAGAAAATATAATTAATTCTTAGGCTTATAGAAAGAAAAACCATTATTATGTTAAAACTTATAATCACACAGATTAGGCATATGGATTGAACCCTCTTGCAAGATCAAGAGCTAGTTGAACAACCACTTTAAAAGCCAGCTTCCTTCTTCGGTTTTTAATTAGATACGACTTCAAAGCACCACCAGGACAATACTCAACGACAACACAACAAAGATTACTCGGCATGCCTATATGACCGTTTTCCGTTTGTATCTGTAGGTCCGATGTTCCCATTGTTGCACCAAGAAACTACAAAAAAAAAGGATTTCACATTAGACCCCGATAAAAAAACTCATACATGAATGCTTGAATCTAAGAAAAAAAGCCAATGCAAGCAATTTCACATGTTTCATTCGTAGTAGCAAATGAAGGACATAAATCGGCGCTATTCATAATATCTTCAGCCGTAGTACGCTATTACCTTGGTTACATTAGGATGGTCAAGCTTGTGCCAAACAGCAACTTCTTGTGTAAAAGCCGCTCTCAATGAAGCTATTTCGGCGTCTGACCGATGTCCCTCTTCCCCCCAATCAAGAAGCTTAACTGCAAAAAACAAAATGAAAAGATAAGTTGCTTTGTATTGAATCGTCCGAAGAGAAAGTTGCAGAGTTAACAAGTTTAGCATAAAAGGGCCCTAGTTGTTTTGTACACAGCCTCCAAAAACTTAAGACGACTGTTAGCATCCATGAAGCTTAAGATAATAGTGTTGTACTTAGAACATCATGAAAAACATGAAAACTTAAAAAGGTGATTAGTATTAATGATAAATATTTTTATGACTCAGAAATGTATGTGGCAACATAATCACATGTCATTAACATAAAAATAATTTTCAATTTTATTATTATTATTTTTATTTTTGATTTTCAATCTTTATAAGACCTTGTGGTAGAAAAATCAGGTGTCTATCAGTAATAAACAAAGAACACATGAAAGTTGAAAAAAGGAGAGAAGAATAATAAAGTTCATGGACACAACTGTCAAGTCAAGTGGATCTTGTGAGTTTTAGGAAAGAAAAAAAAGGCAAAGGGATAGTACTGAATCTTGTGAATCACAGATTTTTTAAAATCTTGATTTAGAAAGTTTCAATATTGCGGTCCAAAATCGATAAAAAAATTGTCAAACTCTATCAACTAACATGGTTCTTTAAAGAACTCATGGAAGTAAAAGACAGCAAAATAAGAACTCATGTCCATCTCTATTTTCCATTGAAAAAAAGCAAAAAAAAAGCTTTTTAATTGTAGAATAGATAAAAGTACTTGACAAAGTTGAGAAAACTGCAAAACTTAACACTAAAACATCATTTTTACTTCAAACCAAACTCTTCAAAATTCTTTATTATACATTCATTTAAAGCTAATAAGACCTTGAATAAAAACAAGCTTTTTTCCGTCAAAATATCGAATAGGATTTAGTTAGATAAAAATCTATTTGCACAACAACATCAAAGTTTTTCATGTCTCGCAAAAACAAAGGAAGCAATAGTCTCATTTGAATACGATTTTCGGCAATACCAAGAATCGCTGCAGCGTGACTGCAACTTAAAACTTGTCTATAGATAAGATTGCCTCTTGCATATATGCATGAGATGTTAAACAAAATAGTACTCATAAGAAATGAATGGAAAACACACACACAAAATGTTGGATATGACTCGTAGTTTACTGATTAATGATCACATAGCTCGAAGTGGCGAGAATTTAAACACAATTTGATATCAATAAACCTTAAATTTGGATAATAGAAAGGTAATCTAGCAACGCTATACTCAGAGATAGACACAATTGACCGAACTACGTAATCAAAACTAGTACATTCTCTACTAGCATTTATTAAAAAATTGTTTAGTTATAAACCATGATTGGTGTTCAAAGAAAAACAGAAACAACAAGTATTCATAAAATTAGAAAGAGTGCAATGGGGAATATACCAGCAACATCAAGACCATCATAAACACCACGATGAACAGTCCCAAAAGTGCCACGAGCAATGACAGTTTTGATGATAAGCTTAGAAGGATCAATCTCCCATTCTTGTCTATTTCTTGAAGTACTATTATTAGAAGAAGACCTTCCAACAACTTCACCACCTTCATCTTCTTTCTCCTTATTCTTCTTCTCCATAGTCCATGCTCTACTAAGATGCCTTTGCAATTGTTCATCTAAACTCTTGAGATCTATTTGATCTGCTCTCACATATCCACCACTCTCACTCTTCTTCATTCTCAAAACTCAAAAAATGAAAAACACCCTTTAGTTCTTTTGGTGCTAGAACAAGTTGGAAACACTAAAAGTTGCAAACTTTGGATTCAAGTGTTTGTTTTGAGGAAATTTTCATTGGTGGGTCAGATTGTGTTTGATGATTGCTTTGGTGAATTCATAAATATAATAATGGTGGTTTTCTGTGGATGTTTAATCAAACAATAACATAAGGATAAATAAAATGTTGGAGTTTGTGAAAATCTGTATTTGTGTCTCTCTCAATCATCCATGTGGGCACATGGATTTTGCCTGAACATGACGTTTGTTTTTTTGACCCACTTTCGTCTCTATTTATTGAAACCAAACATCTCTCTTTTTATATCTATGTGCCTATGCCTTATTAGCTCTTGTTTGGTGAATATATATATATATATATATATATATATATATATATATATATATATATATATATATATATATATATATATATATATATATATATATATATATATATATATATATATATATATATATATATATATATAAAACACCTTATTGTCGGACTAAATTCTTAATTTAGGGTGTATTCGACGAGCGATTGACAAAATTGATTTTAATATAATTGAATTTAATAGAATTGAGTTTATTAAAATTGATTTATGTTTGAATACATTTATGTAAAAATGAGTTGAACAATTAATTTCAGAGTAAAAATCATTCCGAATCAATTTCAGAGACAGAAACTACAAATTCTATCTTCAAGTAAAATTAATTCTAGAGACAAAATCAATTCTATTTTTATCTAACCAAACATCTCAAAATCATACCGAATTAATTCTACACATTTAAAATTACCTTTGACCATTTTAAAAGACAAACCAAACATACACTTAATATGTATTGATCGTACCTGATCAGAGTTGGACCGTCACAACTGACTTTGAATGACGTTCGAAGGAAATGGGGGGGGGGGGGGGTACCTGCAAGACACTCCGATGACAAAGTGAGAGACGGAATGAGCAGGCAAGTAAGTATATAGGTGTGAATGAAATGAATACCTGACCCTCTCGAAATAGAGGGTATTTATAGCCCCCAACGCTGGGCCAAGGTCCCTTTATTGGACTGACCAAACAGGCCCAACAAAGGGACTACCAGGTTCTACGTGAGTAGTGGGGACCTGCACGTGGTCCCCTACCTGGATGATGCTCTCCGCAGACTAGGGAGGGTAAATACGCGATCTTCCTGGGACCCTGAGGACTCCGAGACATCCGGAGAGGTTGAAAGTATTCCCTATGAGGAGGGTACTCGAGCAGGGCTTCGATTGAGATGTTCCTCGTCTCGGACGTCCCTCGTCGGGGACGCTCTTCGCGGGCACCGGCGGACACAATCGTATCCGACCAGTCACCCATGATCGGGGTGTGCTCAGAGGATCTAATGCTCAGCATGGTACGTTATAAAGCTTGGATTGGGCCTCACTGGTGATTGGGCCACGAGCAGGCCCAGTCCAGAACAGGAGCCCCCAAGTCGTTGCTCCTGGTACGGGAGTTATGACTTGATTCAAGTTCGCTCTTTTGCGAGACTCGCTTGCGCGACGCAGGGGTTTTCAATCGGGGAGAAGAGACACCGCCCGGTTTGTGATTTTCCCCGTGCAGCGATCGAGGAGTGTTCGAGGAACTTTTTGTGGGAAGGTGGTGACGCGTCAGTTAGACACGTGGTGCGGCTCTTGGAAACCATAATGCCGCCCTAGGGAATAGGGCTATCATTGTCTATGCGAGTAGACGTCGAGGATGAGAGCGGTTTGTGGTTCCCCGACACGACGTTTCATATTCCACGTTATCTCTATAAATAGGGTTCCAGGGCCCATAGTTTATTTTCACCTCTTCCCGCTTCTCATATTTTCTCTGTTTTCAATCTCGTGAATTTTCCTAGTGTCGTTGATACCCCCGCACCGTTAGCCGTCTGATCATCTCCACCATCGTCGTTCTTCATTCTTCTCTCAAGTAAGTGTTTTCTCCTTTTGATATCTCGTGTTGTAGATAGATTTGATGGCATTTTAGTGGTAGAATCTCGTGTCTGGGGATAGTTCCCGATAAATTTAAGCGCGCTAGGCGCCTGATTCATGGTTGTCCCCGAGATATTTATAAGTTTAGGAATACAGTTTACGATCGTGCCCGCGATAATCATGCGTTTGGGCTAGTAGATTTATGAACCTGGTCGGGAGATTCATCCTTTCGTTGGTATGTAGGCTAGTTTTCCCCGTAGTATTCTTGTACCGGGCCAACAACATTATGAACTTGGCCGCGAGATTCATCCTTCGCTTGTGATATTCATGCTATGCTCGCGTCGTTCATGATTGATACACGTCCGCTGCTGAGGTCGGTGTTTGGTCGAGGTCCACTTGTTTCCCATTTTTCGTGCGAATGATCGTAGACTCGGTCTGAGTGTTGCTTACTTCTCCCTGTCTTTGTGGCGGACAAGCGGATTTGCTGTCGAATTCACCGGTTTCCTGTACTTTGCAGGTAAATAGCCGACATTCCTGAGTCCTTGGGGCGTAACGATGTCGAGGAAACAAGCACAGTGGAGGAAACTATCACCCTGGTCGACACCGTCGATGACCCCACTCTGGATTGGGTCGGTGCTGAGCCCCGGGGAATAGCTTCGATCTACAACCTTTCCAGTAGACAATCTTACACTATCGTCGAGTATGGCGGCAGTCAAGAGGGATTTCGAAGGAACTTCAAGATTATGAGGCCGACGAGGGATGCCCGTATCTGTTTGGAGTTCACACATGATGCATTTCCCATGTACGAGATCATATTTAGAGATCTCGGGCTCCGATTTCCCTTCAATGACTTCCAGGTCGGAGTGTTCAACCATCTGAACATGGCCCCCTCCCAAATTCATCCTAATGCGATTGCCTTTCTCCGGGCATTCGAACTCACCTGTCGCTTCCTGAGGATTGGGGCGACGATCCCCCTATTCTTCAAGGTTTTTCACTTACAGCGGCAGTTCCGAGGAGGGAAGCACAACTAGGTGTCCCTTAAGCAGTCGAAGAGACTGTTTAGGATGTATATGGATTCTGTGCGAGATTTTAAGGATAAGTGGTATATTTTGCAACCGTCTACCCCGACCGTCATAGATTCGCTGTTCAAACCGGCCGATGTGGTGGACGAGGATGGGGAGTCGTGTTTGGATGCTGAGGGTAACCCCGAGATTGGGAGAATCTCTAGGTTTCCCATTCACTGGTGTTCGGGCCATTATGACCATGGTCCTGGATACTACCACACTCATGCTGGGGGTATGAGTGTTGAGGATGAGGAAGCTTATGGCGTCCTAAGCAAGTTTGTCGACGGCTTCTTTCCTGCTCGGTGGGTTACGAGGGAAGGGGACGACATTCTCGATGAGGATGGCTATCCGACGTTCGAGGCGCGTCCGATCAATACTAAGGCACTCGTCGAGTGCTAATCTTACGGGTAAGCCGTAGACCTCTTAGATTTCTTGCTTTGCTCTATTGACGTTGCTCTTTATTTGTTTTCTTTAATGTATGTAGCTAACCCAAGTACGCTTCCTTTGCAGGTCACATGACAGAGCGTCGCGAGAGGTTGCTGAAGCTAACTCAAGATAAGAAAATCAGCAAGAGATTGGTGAGGCCGCAACAAGCCATGTGGATGGGCCCACCTCTTGACTTGGGCAGGGAAGGATCTAGTGGGTCCTCGGGTTCCCCGGACGCCGAGCACCAATCTGCTCTGATCAGCAAGAAGCGGAGTCGACCAGATGATGGGGTCGAAGTGACCGACAGAGGTGCGGGTGCCCGGGCCTTTAGCCTGCCCCCTGCTTTGTGGAGAAGGATTTCTTCGAGGGGTTTCCCTTGTCTGTATCCGACAACGAGGCCGACATCATTAGGCGGCTTGACAAGGAAGGTCGGAGGAAGCACCTTGCTGCCAGCATGGTCGGGGTGGTAAAAATGGATGAGATGGCGGTTGTTCTTGCGGGGGAAGGATCAGACTTCATGGATCAGGTCAGAGAGTTGGAGTCGGAGAAGGCGACTCTTGTGGCCAAATCCCGCAAACTGAAGGCTTCCCCCAAACGCTCTGAGGAAATGTTTCGCGAGCAGTCCGACGTGTTGTCGGGGGAGAAGGAAAGGGCCGACAGGGCTCTCGAGGAAGGAGATTTCCTCCAACTTGATAAGGAACGGTTGGAGAGCGACAACCAACGGCTGTCGAGAGAGGTCGAGGACCTGAAGACTGTTATTCTTCCCGCTGAGGACGAGCCAGAAAGGATGGTCGACTTGCGTACACGCTCTGATTTTATTGCTCGCATTTAACCCCTAGAGTCGGACTGCGTTGGCGCTTTGGCCGATGGGTTTGAGGCTGCGGTGAGTCAGCTGTCCGTGCTAAATTCGGATTTGAGCACCGAAGGGGCTGGAGTTCTGTCCCACATCGTCGATGGTCGGGTTGTGCCTCCCCTCGATTCTCCTGACGTTGACGTCGGCACTCCAGGAACTGATTGATGCTTTGTTGGTGTTTGGGTCTGTGCGCTCGTTTATTGTTTTTTTTTGTTTTGGGGCCTGCGTGCCCGTATTTGCTTTTGGGGCCTGCGTGCCCGCTATTATTCTTTGTTTTTTGACCGTCGTGCCTGGACTGTAATTTCGGATATCGCCGGCCCTCGTGGTCGGTATATTATTAATCCTTGTTTGTGATTTCCTGTTCGACGGATGCTTTGTTTGCAATTATCTGATAGTATTTTAGGTATATGCTCGACTGTGATTTCGATAATGAATTCTTGGCGAAGTTTGTATTCTAGTGGAGATATCCGTTCGACCCCTATGTCGGTTCGACGCATTTCAAAATGCGTCGAATGCGCGGAGTGGAATCCGCGTGTCGGGCGTATGACCGCGATTGGGGTCCTACGCCCGTGGCGTGAACTGCCCATCACGAGCTGGGTGTTCTGCCATGCGGGGTACTTTGACAGTGAAGCTCGATCGAGGTGTCCCTGCCGGGCATGTACGTTTGGTTCATCGAAGTGAATGACAGTATGCCCTTGTTGGTTAGTAGGTCGGGTCCGTACCTCGACTCGCCTACGTGGTCGAGATTTTTCCCTTTGTCGTCTAAAGGTGGATATTCGACGGAGAAAGTCCACAGTTGGTGAGGGCTTTATCTATAGTATTGTTTCAGCTTCGCAGCATTCCAGGGTCGTGGTAACGGTTCTCCGTTTAATTGCTCGAGATAATATGCTCCGGTGCCCGTAGCGCCCTGGACGAGATAAGGTCCCTCCTAGTTTGCGGCCAATTTTCCTTCACGGGAATCTTTCTGGTTCCTTCACAAGACTAGGTTGCCAACCTGGAATTCGCGTCTGATGACCTTATTGTCGTGGCGTAGGGCTACTCGCTGTTTCAGAGTGGCCTCGCGCAGGGCGGATCCCGACTGGATTTCCTCGACCAGGTCGAGCTCCTCCCTCAGAGCTTCGTCGTTCCTTTCCTCGTCAAGAGGCATCTCCGTTCGCCTAGATGGCTCCATGATCTCTACTGGGATGACTGCCTCAGTGCCATAGGTTAGTCGGAATGGAGTCTCGACTGTCGTCGAATGAGGCGTGGTGCGGTAAGCCCACATAACGCTATGTAGTTCCTCGACCCACCCCCTTTTTGCTTCACCCAATCTGCGCTTGAGTCCTCGTAGGATGACCCTGTTGGAGGCCTCGGCTTGTCCGTTGGTTTGGGGATTCTCGACTGAGGTAAAATGTTGTTTGGTGCCGAGTTTGGCGATGAAGCTTCAGAAGCCTTGGTCGGTGAATTGGGTACCGTTATCTGTGATTAGCGCCTGCGGGATTCCAAACCGGGCGAGGACGTTTCGTTTGTAAAAGCGGAGGATGTTATGGGAGGTGATTTTCGCAAGGGCCTCAGCCTCTATCCACTTTGTAAAGTAATCCACGGCCACGATGAGGAACTTGTTTTGGTACATTCCTTGTACGAACGGTCCGAGGATGTCCATCCCCCACCAGGAAAATGGCCACGAGGATGACAATATATTCAGCTCGTGTGGGGGGCGAGATGTATGTCGGTGTGCCTTTGGCATTTGTCGCATCTCTTGACGTGGCATTTGGCGTCTTGTTGCATTGTCGGCCAGTAGTACCCCGCTCGTAGAGCCTTCCTTGCTAGGGATTTTCCGCCCATGTGTTGGGCGTTAATACCTTCGTGTATTTCCCCTAATATCTCGGGGACTATGGATTCGTCGACGCACTTCAAGAGTGGGATGGAAAATCCCCTGCGATATAGTTTATGCTCGATCACCATGTAGGAGCATGCTCGTCGTTTGGTCGCGACTGCTTCTGTTCGGTCCGAGGGGAGTTCTCCCCTTGTTAGGAAGTTGAACACCGGGGTCATCCAGCACGAATTGTCTCCAATGGCATTTACCTCGGGTGGAGTCGAGGTTTTTTCGATGCTCGAGCGAGATAAGGATTCTTGTATGACGGATTTGTTTCCGCCTTTCTTCCTCGTGCTTGCGAGCTTTGAAATTATATCGGCCCTTGTGTTTTGCTCGCGCGGTACATGCGAAATTTCTGCTCGGTCGAACTTTTTCATGTACTCTTTGACTAAGTTCAGGTATTCGATGAGGCTGTTGTTTTTAGCCTGGTATCCTTCTTGGACTTGGGACGCGATGAGTTGAGAGTCAGTGAAGATTTGTACCTCACGGGCGCCTAGGTCCTCGGCTAATTTTAGTCCCGCGAGCAGGGCCTCGTATTCCGCTTGGTTGTTCGAGGTCAGAAAGGAGAGGGTGAGCAAATGCTCTACCACCACACCTTCCTCGTTCTCTAGGAGGATCCCGACACCACTCCCAGATAAGCTAGATGCTCCGTCTACGAAGATGATCCACTTGTGCTCTTTTCCTGCGGGGGGGGGGGGGGGGGGGTTGTGAGCGGTCATCTCCGCGACGAAATTGGCCAAAGCTTGTGCCTTTAGGGCTTTCCTGCTCTCGTACTGGATGTCAATTTCAGAGAGTTCCAAGGACCACTTCAGCATTCGACCCGTCATGTCTGGGCAACCCAGGAGCTGTTTCACGGGCTGATTTGTTCATACTACGATCCTGTGCGCGAGGAAATAGTGTCTGAGCCTTCTCGCTACATTGATGAGGGCTAGAGCTACCTTCTCTATCTGTTGGTATCTAACCTCGGGCCCTTGAAGCACTTTGCTTGTGAAATAGACGGGTTTTTACCCGTCGGGCGTCTCGCGAATGAGGGCTGCGCTGACGGCTTCGACCGAGACGGCCAGGTACAGGAACAAAGGTTTCCCGTCGACTGGTCATGATAACACGGGCGGCTGAGATAGACTTTGTTTAAGATGGAGTAGTGCCGGCTCGCATTCCTCGGTCCATTCGAAGGCCGCTTCCTTGTGAAGAAGCTTGAAGAAAGGGAAGGCGTGTTGAGCGAATTTTGCAACGAAATGGGATAACGAGGTGAGCATGCAATTCAGGACTTGTATGGATTTCTTCGATGTAGGTGTGGGGAGGTCGGAGAAAGCCCGAAGTTTATCGGGGTTGTCTTTGATTTCTTGTTCTGTCAAGTAGAAGTCGAGGAATTTGCCCGCCTTGACCCTGAACATGCACTTCTCAGGGTTAAATCTCATTTTGCATTGCCTCGCTTGAGCGAAGACTTCCCCTGAGATGAGCGGCGTGGTCGGTGTCTGCTCGGGACTTGATGATCATGTCGTCCATGTATATCTCGAGCATATCTCCAATTTGGTTGCGGAAGACTTTGTTCATCATCCGTTGATACGTTGCTCCTGCATTTTTTAGACCAAAATGGCATTACGTTATAGTAATAGTTGCCCAAGATGGTCATGAAAAGCAGTGCAATGCTTGTCGCTTATTGCCATTGGGATTTGGTTATAGCCCTAATAGGCGTCCATAAACAATAGTATTTTATAACTGGCCGAGTTGTCGACCAGCATATCAATATTAGGTAAAGGAAATGCATCTTTCGGGCATGCCCAGTTAAGATCAGTATAATCAACGCACATTCGCCATTTTCCATTATTTTTCTTGACAAGTACAACATTTGACAGCCAGGTTGAATACCGGGCTTCAGAAATAAAATTTGCCTCTAGGAGGTCTTTTACAGCTTTTTTAGCAGCCTCCGTTTTCTCCGGAGACTTCCTACGTCTATGTTACACTATTGCC
This sequence comes from Vicia faba, assembly GCA_948472305.1. Classification (NCBI taxonomy): domain Eukaryota; kingdom Viridiplantae; phylum Streptophyta; class Magnoliopsida; order Fabales; family Fabaceae; genus Vicia; species Vicia faba. Next base: position 981,037,170 of record OX451735.1, read on the forward strand.
CTAGCGGCTGGATCAATGGTGAGTTGGTGACAGGAGACCTTAGGGTCGAGTCCAGGCATCTCCGTAGCGCTCCACACGAACAGGTCTGTGTTCTCGCGCAAGCAAGCTTTGATTTGCTTCCTCGCCAAGTCGGGGAGTCTGGTGCCAATCTTCACTCCTTTGCTTGGGTCTTCGCCGAGGGGGACGAGTTCGAAGTTCCCGTACAGAATTGGTCGAAGGGGGACTTGCTCTCCGCTAGGAGGCTCATCCTGGTCGAAACGGGTGTCCAGGGATATTGAGTCAACCTCTAGAGGGGCTCTCTGCTCTTCCGCTTTGACGGGCTCTGACCTCTGAGGTTTTGGTCGTGTTATTTCAGCTCTTTTGGCGGGACTTGTGCTGGTGTCGACCGTATCGCGTCCCTTGGATGCCGCGTTAAAACAACTTCGGGCAGCTGCTAGGTCCCCTTGGATGGTGGCGACCCGTGCCCACTTGGTGTAAAACTTCATTTTTAGATGAATGGTGGAGGGTACTGCGGTCAGCTCCGCCAGTGTCGGCCTTCCCAGAATGCAATTGTAGAGGGAAGGGAAATCAATGACGAGGAAGCGCACCTTGACTTATCTCGTTGCCATATCCTCTCCGAATTTGACCATGAGCTCGACGTATCCCCAAGGCTTGGAAGTTGAGCCGTTAAATCCCTGCAGGTCCGACCCCATGTAAGGTGAGAGTCATCGAGCTGCAGGTTTTGGAATAGTTGACTGTACATCACGTCGACGAAACTTCCTTCGTCGACGAGGACACGATGTACGTCGAAGTTGGGCATTCTCGCTCTTATCAGCAGAGGGATGACCAAATTGGGGGCTCCTCCGGGGAGCTCCTCGAGATAGAAAGTGATTGGCTCCAACCTGCCCCTCACTTTTTCAAAGGTCACCGTTTGAGGGGGGAGGGGGGGGGGGGGGGGGGGGGGGCGTGGCGACCAATTCGTCCATCTTCCTCTTGGCTGAATTTATGGTCAGATCGTTGAACCCTCCACCATTGATAACCATGGCGAAGGGGAAGTGTTCCCACCTACTGTGCATCAACAGTGGTTCTTGCATGTGATCGGGGACGTAGAAGTCCTCGGGTCTTGTGACTAAGAACGCGGTTTGGATGGGAACTGGCTCGTCAGATGGTCGGGCATCCTCTTCTGCTTCCCTCGTCTCGCGGGCGTCACGACGAGGAGCATCATTTCACCGGTACTGCACGAGTCTCCCCCCTTTTATGAGGGTCTCAATGGCGTCCTTGAGGTGGACACAGTCTTCGGTCAGATGCCCGTGGCTCTGGTGATACTGACAGTATTTGCTCTGGTCCACCCTGGGTTTGGCAGGATCTGGTCGGGGACGTTTGACGCTGCCATCTTTAAAGTCTGTACTCACACACTCCGCTAAGATGCGCTCGCGGGAAGCCGTGAGCGGAGTGTATTCTGTGAACTGTCCTGAGGGCCCCCTCTGCTCCCGGGCGTCCCGGGGTTTATCGTCCTTTCTTTTTTCCCCGGTTCTTCGAGGAGGTGCGATATCTTGTCGCAGATTGCTGCTGGATCCGCGATTCCTGGGGTCTTGGGCTCTGTTTGCCGCTTCCCTCTCCTCGTAGTCCATGTAGGCTCTGGCCTTCTCAAGGAGGGCATCAAACGTTCGGGGTAGTTCGATGCCCACGACTTTCCTAAATTCGGTGCCGGGGAGGAGCCCCCTCTCCAGCAGGTATCTCTTCATATGGTCCGTGCAAGGGACCTGGATGGCTTCCCAGTTGAAGTCGTTGATGAATTCTCTCAAGGTCTCATCGTGCTTCTAGACGATGGCCTCGAGCGCCGCTTCGGTCTTCGAATGTTGCCGCGACGCAGTGAACGAGCTGATGAATTGGTTCTGCAAGTTTCCCCGCGAGGTAATTAACCCCAGGGTGAGACCCTGTACCAGTCCATAGCTTCTTTCCTCAGGGTCGTGGAGAACAACCGGCATTTGATTGGTCCCCTGACATTGTGGTAGTGCAGAATGGCCTCGAACCCGTCTATGTGATCGATCGGGTCGGTGACATCGTCATATTCTTTTAAGTGGGGAGACTTCTCCATGCCTGGGGGAATAAGAGCCTCCATGATAGCTTGTGACAAGGGACCGCGGGGGTCGTCCTCGTCACTCCCTTCCGGGGAGCGGGACGGGGATCTGATGTATTATCGGTCACGATGGCCCTGGTCGTGCGGGACGTTCCTCGAGCGACGTGACAGTTGATAGATTCCTCCGTGTCTGTCCCTGGGAGGTCTTCGTTCTAGCCGTGAAGGGCCGTGGTCGCACCTTCCGGTTTCAATGAGTTGTTCTCTCTCCAAGGGGGGTCACCACCCGACTGGTCGGGGCGACGGGCTTCGAGAGATGTCCCGATCCTGTCTCTGCGGGGGAGATCGGGGACATTCCTTCGTTCGTCGAGGAGGAGGGGATTGAGGCCTCCTGTGTCTTCTAGGGGGCCTTCGGTCGTCTTCAAGTGCTCTCAGTCTTTCCCCCTGGGCAAAGATGAGATAGTTGGTCTGGTTAATTGCCGCGAACAGTGTCCTGGTCGTGGCGTTTGCCCCGGCAGGGACATGAACCTCGTGGAATTGGACGGCTGGATAGTTCAGAGGAACTGGATGATCTTTTTCAATATGAGGAGGGATTGATGAAGACGAGGCCGTGGCTCCGTCTCGGTAGTTGGAAGGCTCGGGGATGTTGCCGCCGGGGACAGTGATATGGCCGATGACGCTGGCGCTGTCGGGGCCGACATTATTATCGACGAGGTTGTTGTTAGCTTCGATGACGCGGATGTTTTGGTTGTCCTGAGTTTGGTCAGCCATGACAGTCGAGGATGGTTTTAGCTTTGGTCTTTTTAAGCGAATAAGACGGGGAAACTTAGTTTCCCACAGACGGCACCACTGATCGTACCTGATCAGAGTTGGACCGTCACAACTAGCTTTGAATGGCGTTCGAAGGAGATGGATGAGGGGTACCTGCAAGACACTCTGATGATAAAGTGAGAGACGGAATGAGCAGGCAAGTAAGTATATAGGTGTGAATGAAATGAATACTTGACCCTCTCGAAATAGAGAGTATTTATAGCCCCCAGCGTTGGGCCAAGGTCCCTTTATTGAGCTTACCAAACAGGCCCAACAAAGGGACTGTCAGGTTCTACGTGAGTAGTGGGGACCTGCACGTGGTCCCCTACCTGGATGATGCTCTCCGCAGAATAGGGAGGGTAAAGACGCGATCTTCCCGGAACCCTGAGGACTCCGAGACATCCGGAGAGGTTGAAAGTCTGCCCTACGAGGAGGGTACTCGAGCAGGGCTTGGATTTGGATGTTCCTCGTCTGGGACGTCCCTCGTCGGAGACGCTCTTCGCGGGCACCGGCGGACGCAGTCGTATTCGACCAGTCACCCATAATCAGAGTGTGCTCGGAAGATCTAATGCTCAACATGGTACGTTGTAAAATTTAGATTAGACCTCATTGGTGATTAAACCATGGACAGACCCAATCCAAAACATGTATATTATAAAATTTATTTTTAAATTGAATATTATAATATAAATTTAGTTGTAGAATAAAAAAATGTGTAATAAAATTTTCATGCACCGAAAAAGTAAATCTATAAGGTTAACATTCTAACGATGGAATTAATTATTAGAAAAATAATATAAAAGTAAATTATGGTTAGGAATTAATTATTAGAAAAATAATATAAAAGTAAATTATGGTTAGACGTGTTTTATCTTGAAATTTCTTATAAGAGAGATGTATTATATACCTAGATGTAATACAAATTTTGGATATCATTTAGACGTTGTTTGTTTCAATATTTGATTCTAGAATAGTATTATATCAGATGTTTGAGATGGTAACACTCTAAGCAATATTATAAATCATAGTTATACAGATTTACAATTAGAAATTACTTGATATATAAGCAAGAAACATAAAAAAAACTAGTGCTCTATGAAACTTGTCACCCCATGAAACTATAAAGACTTGAATAGTGTCATCCCTAATAATTTTTTATTGGGGTTATTATCTTTCCTTCCTTTACTTTTCTGTCTTCTTTTTCTTTATTCCATTATGGGATTCACGGTTTTGGTACCTTTATGTATATTGATATCTCTTTCAAATAAGTTTTGCTTCATTAATAAATTTATAATACAAATATTTTTATTAAAAAAAGGTGTTACTTAGTTACTAGCCACAAAGAAAATTGTGTGACTTGTAATTATGTTTACAGAATTGGATAAAATAGTCACACTGATCAGATGATTTTCACGTTTCACAATAATCATATTATAAAATTTGGCAAAGCTCATCAAAATGTATAACATTCAATTTGACCATAATCTACCGACATAGTTACATTTTTTTTCTTCTCATAGATTAATTTTTATTGGTAAAATTTTAGTTGTTTGTTAAATAAATGTTATGTTAGTTTACAAGCACCCATGAATTCATGTTAGAATTTATTTCCAATATTTTATTGTTGGAAAGTTCAATATTGATTCAATGTATAATAATGGATTTAGGGTTCTATGCCGACATGTAGGGTTAAAGAAATAGAAAATAAAATAGACTTATTGAAAAGTTTTTTTGTCAACAAATAAATGAAAAGGTGCACCGCGAGATTTCTCCAGAAGGTGTATCGTATGATGTGTATCAATTCCTCACATTTTATGTGTATCTCACTTGTAGATAAGAAAATTTGATGAAATGATTTAAGACAAATATTGTATAAAAGAAAAGAAAATTAAAAATTTGTGTACGTTGTTTGAAAGTACAATCGTGAGAGAAGGTGAATATGTTCACGCGGTGATGATGAGATATCTGTTGCACCTTAAAATTTGTCCTTCTAATTCTAACATCTAATTAGTTTATGTTTCTCATCTCATGTACATACCCTCCATTAGATCATTTAACACCTCACACATCATTATTCAATAAATTTAGCATGGGATCAAGGATATTGAAGAATTAGGGTTTCTCCGTGCTTTTAAGCTCTCATCTTCATTCAAGGTTGAATCAATTGGTTTCTTCAACAATCAGAGTTTGTGAATCTAGAGTTTGTGTTCATGATCATTGGGAACTTCTTCTTTCATTAAGATACAAGGTTATTCTTCACCAATGATCCTCAAGATTAAAGGAATTAGGGTTTCTAATCCTTTGTGTTTAGGTTTGGTTTGGTTTTCATCTGAGGTGTCCTTTTAATTACAATCGAGTGGTTTCCTCCAAGGTTTGAATGAAGATGTAAGGACTTCTTTGTGGTTCTTAATTCGGGTAAGTATTCATATACTTGTGTTCATCATTTGGTCGATATGGTGCATCTATTGTGGAATCATCTCTCATCATTCATCAATTGTTTGCTCGTTGCTTGAACTATGAGACATGGATTATGTTTTGTGCAAGACAAGAGATGATTCATCCATTCACCATTTAATCAATTAGGATTGATCTCACAATTGCATTAAATATCTCTCTTTCCTCTTGTGGTGCTTAATGTTTCATCAAGATTTCAATTGAGGATCTCTTGAAGTAGGGTTGGCTCCATGACTATCTTGGGTTTCTCTCCTTCAATATTTCAAATGTGATTTTCATATGAGATTTCCTTCTAATTACATGATATGATCAATTAGTTTTCTCAATTATGTGCATTTGGACTTTCTTTGTGGATTTTGAATCAAATCATTTTCTTTTACCTTCCATCATCACTTCTTGGATTTCTTGTCAAAAACTTAAACTTAGGGGTGAAGTTTCCTTGGGGGTTTATGAATTGAGATATATCATCATGTTTAAGCTTATCATGTGGATTAGGATTTCATTTCATAGATTGCGTAATCTTTTTTCTATACCTCAAGTTTCATCCTCATTTCAAGGCATCTATTATTAGGGTGAGGTCATTAGTTGAAGATGGTAGTTAGGGTTTCCATGTCAAGGTTATTTTGGATTCTTCAAGATATTACTTTTTGAGATTATTGATCATCAAGTTAAGGGTTTTGTCAAGACAGGTTATAAGAAATAAAGTCATGAAGTTTCATTGTTCCCTCGAAGGATTTGTTTGCTTAGGACTTAAGATTGAAGTTAGGGTTCACACATGCTATGGGTCCAAGGGGTTCAAGTAATCAAGATGGCATCAAAAGCTTTGTTCATAATGTTTTGGGTTTCTCAATGTTCAAGGATTGGATAAAGGTTTTAAGCATACAAAAGTGCAAAATTTATTCATGTTGGTTTGTTTGTAATGCAAGTTACAAGTATGAAAGGAAAATCACCATTATTCATTTCATGTTCAAATGTTCACCTAATTCATGATTTTTGGATCCAAGCACTAGAAGAGTTAAACAAAGTTCAAATATGGAAGGTGTGGGGAAAACATAGTCCAATTCACAAGATGTTCATAAAGAGACAAATTCATTACCATCCATAATTACAATATTGGAGACTTTGAACAAAATAAAAGAACATTCAAGATTACATCCATGAATTCAATTTCATTCAAGTGTACCAATACCCTACAAGAAAATTTGATGCTTTCATGGTTTCAGGCACTTTCAACCATAATTCATTCAAAGTAAACCAATGCATTTTATTTCAATCAACATGAATTCAAAGTACAATACAAGTTCAAATGTTTCAAGTTATCACTTACATCCCATCACTTACATACAAAAAGAGTCCTAAACCTAATCTTCAATATAATTCAAGACTTAATCCTAAAAAAAAAGTTCTAATGCTAAGCTTGTTCAAAGCTTCATCAATATTCATCCATGCTTCACCAAATTTTGCATTCCATTTTCCTTGCCAAACATGGTTCAAAACCTGTACGCACATATCACAACATAAACCAGTCTAACAAGGCGATTTTATGACCTGCATATGTACATAACAAAATAATGGCCCTGCACATCCATTCAAGATCAAGTTCAGCAAATTTCCAAGTAAACTGATCCTAAACCAGAACCAACAAAAAAACCAATTTCTATTTGTGAAAACAGAAAAGTGTAAATAAAAGAATTAGACTCACATTCCGTATCGGTTCATGCCAATTGCAGTAACAGAAAGTGAAAACAATAAAATTGGCAAGCTGAATTTCCAAACCATACTGCACTCGCTTCATAATCGTGCCCTTCTCATTAAGAAATACAAAGCCCTGCGTTAGTTCAAAAAATAAGGGAAAAAGAATCAATGCAATGCTTTTGGATTTCTTCTCTTGATTATCATGTTTTTCTAGTCTTCCGAGTTTCGTTTCATATTCTTGAAGTTTTCCAAATAGCTTTGCGAAAGTCCTTATGGATAGACTTTTCTTTTTAGATATTGTCGTCACTTTTGGTTGCCATTCCATGGTTAAAGATCTAAGAAATTTAATATTAAGTTCATTGTTAGTAAGAGTCTTACCAAGTGCCTTTAAATGATTTATCAAATGCACAAATATTTTCTGTAAGTTAAGGATTGATTCTCCGGGCTGCATTCTGAATAACTCATACTCTTGACTTAACATGCTCAATCTAGATCTTTTAACTCCAACAGTTCCTTCACGAGTTTCTACCAATGTATCTCATATTTCCTTTATCATTGTACATGCTGAAATATGAAAGAATCCATCCATGCTAAGATCACTTTGAAGAAGATTTATTGCTTTCTTATCATAAATAACCTTTTTCTCATCATCTTCATCCCATGAACCTTCAAGATTTGGGGTGCCAATAGCATTAACAACACTGGTGGGAAAGAAAGGACCATCTATAACGGCTTTCCAAACTTCTTTTCCTTGAAATTATAAATGCACCTTCATGCGTATTTTCCAGAAATCGAAATATTCACTACAGAACAATAGAGGCTTGTTATTGCTACCGCCGTCTTTGAAAACCAGATTTGAATTTGCGGAAGCCATTATGGATCTTTAGGAATAAGTTACCTATAACCTGCTCTGATGCCAAATGTAAGTAATGAGTGCGTCTAAGAGGGGGGGGGGGGTGAATTAGGCACTTAAATTTTTTACCGATTTTAGACTCAATTTATGCTTATTTTTCTAGTTTGATGTTAAGTGTTTATAAGCAATGAAGTGAAAAAAAATAAAGAACACAAGGATGTATCCTAGTTCCCTTTATAGTCCTAAGGTAAGTTTAGTCCCCTTTCAACACGAAAGAGATTTCACTATTGTTAGAACTTGTACAAGAGAAACACAATCACCAAGAACAATCTTCTTATGATCAACCAAGTTGAAATGAGAACAATCCTCTCAAACTCAACTCTATTGCTTCCAATAATCCTAGACAACAAGGTATTACAACATGTCGCAGTGAAAAATCCGAGATCAAGCTATTGACTAACTTGACTCGCAAAATAAGAGTTCACCACCAAACTTTATTGTTTCCAAGGGAAAGGGGAAAAGATGGAACAAAACCCACAATAAAAATGCAAAGAAATAAACAAGGCTAAAAGCAAAGCAATAAAGAGATTAAAAGTACGTGGATTAGTTATGCAAATGGAATGTGTTAGCATCCTAAACATCTGTGGTACTTCACATGAATTTATTTTAAAATCTATGTATTTGGATAAAAAGATTTGTTTGCTAAAATATTGTGGAGATGGCAAAATAAATGGTTTTTACGATTTCTATTTGGCAAGACTTCAAGAGCCTCATGCCTACGTACCACTAATATGCAATGAAAAAATCAAAACCATGTAGTTCTTCTAAAAAAAGGTTTGAAATTTTGTTTGTTGGTTGATTTTAGAAGAATAAACAAGTCTTCATATTAAGGAGAATACTAAACTAATCCACCACACAAATTAGAAAGATGGATCTTTGCATCACAATGAAAGAAGGGATCCAACTTGGATATAGAATAAAAAAGTATGTCACTAACTCTCTCAAGTGGAAAAGAATAAACACCATTTCAATTAATGCAATGAGGATATGAGAATTACATCTCAACTATGATATGACTCATGTCTAATCCCTTGAGAAAAAAAGTTTTAAAAGAAAGGCCAAAGTGGCAATTTTTTTGAAAGGGTTTTATGTTTTTCAATCTTATGAAAAGAGTCTGAGATGCTTAAGGTGTCTTAGCATTATTAAGAAAGAAAGTTTGAAAATGCAATGAACTGAGTCAAAGTTTTTTATTGAAAGAGGTGTAAGTTTCAAAATTAGGGTTTTAGAGCCAAATACAAAAAAAAGATAGGCAATGAAAGATACAATCGTACAAGAAACAAACACTTGACAAATAGTCAACATATACATTCCCTTTCCTTTGGATTTAAGTCACAAGCATTAGCAAAATAGAATTCACCAACACATATCAAGGTGATCAAACATCATGTAATCATCAAGAATTCAAGTCATGATCAAACAAAAGCATGATAAACAAAGCATGTCATGATCCAACACATCTCAATCTCTAAAGGCATCACAAAGAGGTAACAAAAGAGAAATAACACTTATCAAATTAAGGCATCATGCCATTCAACAAATGACTTAAAAAGAAAACATCTTAAGTAACTTCAAGTTGAAAACCTAAACATGCATCAAGATTAATCATTTCGAAGCTTCAAAAGTATCAACCCAAGCATCATGGAAAAGTATCAAGCACATGGAAATTGGTTCATGTCATTAGGGTTCATGCTTTTAGGGTTTTAAAACAAAAATAAATCATAAAAAGTGAATAGAGAATTCATGTATTTAAACATATCATCATGTATTCAAGTACTAACATGTCATTAAAGCTCAACAAAAGAAATGTCTCAAAGCAATAAGAAGAAAGCATCAATATATGGCATGACATATGACCAAAAGATTCAATCAAAAGATCTCTCAAAGCATATGGAAGTTTCAACGAAGCATGATCACAAATTAGGTCAACACTTTTAGGCAAACATCAACAAGTTGATTCATCAAAGGCATGGTAAAAGATTGATCAAAGCAAACATGATGAAGACTTAATTCAAGTGTTAAGAAGTATCATCAAACACATTGATCAAAACATACCATGGTATTGAGGAACAAGGATTGATCAAATCTTGGCATAAAAAATTATTCAAATCTCATATCAAAATAAAATAACATGAAAATTAAATCGATTCTAGATTTATTCTGATTTAGATTTATTTTGATTCTTTTCCGGTAGACACTTTTTCTAGTTCAGATTTATTTTGATTCTTTTCCAGTCAAATACAAACATATACATCTCCTAGTTCAGTTTAAATCGATTCAAGATTTATTCTGATGCTTCTTCCGGTTGAAGTCGAGCTTAGACTTAGTCTAAATTCTATCAACAATCACCTTTGGATGGCATATATAAGCCCATCTCTGACAACTCTCCATCATATTTTCAAATGGCATCTATAAGCCCATTCCCAACATAATCAACAAACAATTTTCACTCCATTCACAAACGAGTGAAAATTTTTGAGCACTTAAGTTTCAATCCTCTTCTACCTTTAAGTCACGAATGGAGAATGTGTCAATCTAACTTTTAAGGTTTAAGAAGATTGAACAGGGGAAGCTGTTGCACCCCAAAATTTTCCCTCTCTATTCTCAAGATATTTCTCATAAAATATCTCAAATGCTCAAGAAGTTTCAAGAGTTTGATCAGACAAGTTCACCTCCTAAGCATTGAGACCATAAATTAGGGTTTTGACTGAAGCTGACTGATCATTGACTTTTAACCTAATATATAATCTAATGGTTTTAAAAATAATCTCAAGGATTCAAACAAAACATGTTGACCTAATTTCATGACTCAAATCATTTCTCAATATCAAAAGATTGATAGTTGAATTTTTGATCAACTGATAAAAAGTCAACTGATACACAAAAAGTCAAACTTTGACTTTTGGTCAACATTACATTCCAAAGATCAAAATTCATCAAGACATTAAAAAATATTAAACTTGATCATCAATAAAAAAGAGAGTAAAAAAAGTCAACAAAAAGTCAAGATTTCCAAGACTTAGAAAAATTCTAAGTGTTTTCATCCTTGATAATTTCATTACTTCATGACATTTTTTCACCAAGATGTAAGATGGTTCAAAGAAAACTTTCAACATGAAAATTGTAGATCTTGATGAATTCTATAACTTTGTATTAAAGGGTTGAAGTCTAAAAAAATGCTTAGATTTGAATATATAAGCCCATGAAGTCATGACATTTTTATCTAACACTAAAAAATTTTCAACAGGTTTTGGTCAATTTTTATCTCAACTTCTTGGCCAATTTTCACCCATCTCCTTTTTAATTTAGCCAAAATGATAAACATGAAAGTTATAGAAAATGTTTCAAGCTTTCCAAAATGTCCAAGAGCACAAATTTGTCATGCTTGAGCTAGGAGATTTGACGAGATGAAGTTGGGTATCCATTCTTGAAACACACGTCATTTTGTGATGAACATGAGAGTAAATCTTCATGCTATGCTGCATAATCCAATTTTGCAGGCCTCTAAACCTTCAAATCTATCCATAATCAGAAGATTACACATACTTTTTATCCATTACCCAAGTGTTTGAGCCATTGTCCAAATGATCTTTCCACTTATGGCACAAAGGCACCATTGCCATTTACATAAAACATGCTTCAATCACAATGTCAACTCCTTAAGCCTCTCAATGGTTTCTTCTGCACATACACAATGTCAAAGTAAGAAAAAACCATCTACAACCTGCAAAGCACCCCTAAAATCAGGGCATTCCCCCATTAGAACTATGAAAAGGTCATGAACCCCCACTTACAATCCAACCAAGCCATAACTCCATAATTTGTAAACCTGATCAGCTCTTGTCCTCAAACCTCTTGCCTATAAATAGAGGGAGAATTTGAAAGACAAAGGGGGGGGGGGGGAAGAAAATGAAAAATGAAGAGAGAAAACACAAGTGCACAATCCCTCAAAACCCCTTATACTCTCAAAAACTAGAATTGTTCACAAAACCTCCATTTTGAGCTTTGAAATCCAAATCTTTGAACCTCTCAAACCTTGTAAGTTTTGTCCAAACAAATCATCCAAATAATTCACATATATCATATAGAAGTTGTCCAAACACAAGAGCAACTTCTGTAACATCATTATGACCATCTTCCAAACTAAAAAAAAACAGTATCTTGCAACTTGACTTGGTTAAGGTGATTATGCAAATTTTAGCACAAAGTAAGGATTGACATAGCTTCAAGAAGGTCCAAGGGAGCTTAATTAATCATAATATTGCACCTGGAATATCTAGAAGAAACTTCAGACTTTTCTCCAAAAGAGGTAAGTTTTCTCAAACCGTGATATCCTTATCCGTACATCATTTGCTTTCATTTTTTTCCAAAAGAATAAAACAGGACAGATCGGGGAAGTGCAAATATTTAAAATCCCAGAAAAATGCTTTAGGAGCTCTGACACGGGTGGCCGTCTCAACTGACATGGGCCATGTCGGGGAGAAGAGAGGGCAAAGGGCAAGGCAGGAGCTGACACGGGTGCCCGTGTCACACAACATGGCCCGTGTCACACGAAACGACCCGTGTCAACACAGTTGGGGACTGAAAACATGTAAAAGGGCAAGGCAGGAGCTGACACGGGTGCCCGTGTCGCACGACACAACCCATGACAATTCAGCTGGGACAGAAAAATGTGTAGAAGGTAATTGGCAGGTTCTGACACGGGTGCCCGTGTCCGGTGACACGGCCCGTGTCAGCCTAGGCATTAGAAATCCTGATTTTTGAGACTTTTGCTATAATTTTGGATCATTAAGGGTGCATCAGACATTTTGCATTAACATCCAAATTATTTTCTAAAATAATTAAAAACCATTAGACTTAGGTTTTATTTTAACTTCCTTAAATTCAATTAACTTAGTTTTTTTTATAGTTTTTTTTGTTTAAAATAATTAGTTAACTTTTTTTTCCAATTAAAACTAACTAATTTCTTAGGTTAATGATCAAACTTTGTTTTCTATAAAAAAAATCTAAAAAACAATCTTTTTCTTTCTCTTTACATTTTGTACATATTATTATTATTATTATTTATATTAATTAGTTTAATTAGGTTAACCATAAAACATTTTCCATAAAAAATACAAAAACATTTCAATTGTTCCTTTTCTTTATTGTTTATTTATATTCCTAGATCAATTGTATAGGATAAAATATTCAATGGTTTGTAATAGTAATTAGGACTATTATTGCTTTCTTCCCCCTCCTTCACAAATTTGTACCCCCTATTCCTAAAGCATTGTAATAACGTATGATATTTAAATTCCATAATTTTCCACTTTCCTTATGATTGTTAGTAATTATGGTTTGTATGGCAAGATTTAAAACCAACATTAGACAACCCTAATTCAAGATAAAATATTTGAATCAAACACACTTTTCACACATGCACCTCTAGGGTAACTGTAACACCCCAATTCTACCCCGATAAATTATATAAATAAATCAGAGTTATAAAAATCATTCATGCAAACGAATCAGGATGCCACAAATTCTTCCATCAAAATTCATTGTATTCATCGTGGATATATAACACTTTTAAAAACATCGGATGAACCATCATCATAACATCTTTAGTTAATTAATTCAACATCTACGCAACGGAAATTCTTCATAACATCTCTATCATCATTACAACAACTTCAAACCAACAAATACTTAATAATAATCAACTTAAAGTTCAACAACTGAATAATCAACAATCAAAAGCAACAAGCGTTCATTCCCCCGAGTGTTACATATCAGAGCAATGACACCGACTCGAACTACTGAAGGTATACAACCTTCACTCTCGATTACCCGCACGTTACCAACATAAGGGCAGCATTGAAACAAAAGGGGTGAGATATCTAACAATATAATAAAGCGCATGATAATTAATATATTAAATTAGATCACATAACATCACTACTTCTCATCTCATAATCAACAATAATAATACACATTCACCACATCAATACACACTTCTTTATGCAGTCATATAATGCGACTCAAAACTATGCAAATGCATGTGGTACCATTTGGAGCAGAACTCCCATCTCAAAAATTTGTCAATTAATAGAGGCATCAACAAGGCATAAGCCTTCATCTCAATATTCGCCAATACAGACCATCTCAACGAGCATAAGCTCAATCTCAAAATGTAATGTATGCGACACAATCATGAATGTAATAACAACACCATAATTAACAACATCTCAATACATCATCATCGTTGGCCAAAGGCCTACAACTCAAAAGCATCTCAACATCTCTTCATCAACATCTCATATCATTCATAATAATTCATCAAACATCATTTATTCATCAAACATCATTTATTCATCATACATTATCAACACAACACCATTAATAACGTCTCATCAACAACTCAGTTGTACATCAATACGACAATAATTCACACCGCTATTCTGTAATCTTACATCATTACTATAATTACTCCTACTATTACAAATCAAACAGCAGCCTATAAACATTTCATCCTCATCATTCTGCATAAAAACCAACATAACGATCAACACGGGAGCTAACTCTAAATCCTAAATTGGCTACAAGGATTACACTTCCTAATCTTAGTTTTAATCCTCAAGAATAAAGCTCACCGTGTTAGCTATTCAACGCTTCGAATGACATCTCAAACGGTATCCTAAAACTCAAGTTACATCATTTTCTAAACGATTCTGCTAACAACCAGACAACATGGGTCGACACATATCTCCTTGGATCGACGCGTACTGCACTGAACTCGCAACATGAGTCGACGCATTCCCTCATGTATCGACACATGCCCCTATGGATCGACTCATCCTGAGTCTAAAAGCACTCATGTATCGACGTAAAACCCCTTCGTGTCGACTCATACTGAGTCTCAAAACCTTCTTGTATTGACACATAGCATTTGAGATCGACGCATCCTGTTACATCCTGCATAAATTCTGCGGTTTTCTCTGCATTTTCACTACAGGATTCATACTTTAAGCCCTAAAAACTTAATCTAATCATGGATAATCATCACTTACAATTATCCTATAATTCTACGTTAATTAAACAACATCGGAACATCATTATTCATCTATAATTCATCAATTTTTCATCATACAACATTACATACATTCAATTCATGAACAAGACAACAATCACCTCTAACCCCACATACCAATCATCATGAACCCAATTATAGAGTCAGAACCCCACCCTTACCTTGGATTGAAGGTCACTCAATAATCTTCCGGTTGAAACCTCGTTCTGCCGTTTTTCCTCTTTTTCCAGCAGCTTCACATTCTTCTTCTCAATCCTTATTCTTCTACTGCCTCTTCTTTCTATTCCTTCTAACAACAATAAAATAACCTATTATTCTATTTATTCCTTATTGGGCTTAAAACTAATACACCCCCTTATTACTTCTATTCCTTAAAAACAAGCCCACATCAATAATATTATGCTTCTAATATTATTTCACCACTTAATAAAATACTTAAATCCAATTAATCACAACACATCTTCTCAAATATTCCAAAAATAATTTAATTAAATAATTAATTAAATTACGGGCGTTACAACTCTCCCCCACTTAGAATATTTTCGTCCTTGAAAACTTACCTCAATCAAACAACTCAGGATAGGAGTCTCGCATCTTGCTCTCCAACTCCCAAGTCATGCTTTCTCCGACAGCTCCTAGCCAAACCACCTTAACCAAAATAATCTCTTTTCCCCTCAGAGTCTTTATTTCATGATCCGCGATCCGTACAAGCATCGACTCCACCGTAAGATTATCCCGTACTTGCACATCATCCATATGAATCACATGAGATGGATCTGAAATATAATTTCGGAGTTGTGAAACATGAAACACATCATGCAAATTCAAAAGATTAGGCGGTAAATCCACTCTATAAGAAACATTCCCCACTCTCTCCGAAATATGATATGGTCCAATAAAACGAGAAGTGAGCTTCTTAGACTTCAACGCTCGCCCAATACCAGTCACATGTGTAACTCTAAAAAACACATGCTCACCAGCTTGAAATTCTAAATCCTTCCTTCACTTGTTATGATAACTCTTCTGTCTACTTTGGGAAGCTTTCATATTTTCTCAAATCAACTTCACCTTATCAGTAGTCTCACAAACAAGTTCAGGTCCAAGTACTACACTTTCACCAGATTCATGCCAACATAACAGAGTTCTACATCTTCGACCATTCAACACTTCAAAAGGTTCCATCCCAATACTGGAATGGTAACTGTTATTATAAGTGAACTCTATCAACGGAAGATAAGTATCCCACAAACCTCCCTGCTTAAGAACACACGCCCTTAGCAAATCTTCCAACAATTGAATCGTCCGCTCAGTCTGACCATCTGTCTGAGGATGATACGCTGAACTTAGCCTCAACTTGGAACCCAACGCTTCTTGCAAACTCTTCCAAAAATTAGAAGTAAATCTTGGATCTCTATCTGACACAATGCACAAAGGAACACCATGCAGCTTCACAATCACACTAGTGTAAATCTCAGCCAACTTCGACACTGGAAAACTGATGTTAATAGGAATAAAATGAGATGAATTTGTAATCCTATCAACAATCACCCAAATCGAATCATGTCCTCTTAAAGTATTAGGCAACCCTGTCACAAAGTACATTGAAATGCTATCCCATTTCCATTCTGGAACTTATAACGGTTGCATCAACCCTGCAGGCTTATGATGTTCAACTTTTGACTTATGACAAGTCAAACATGCATACACAAATCGAGCCACGTCACTCTTCATCCCAGGCCACTAAAACAAACCTTTCAAATCTTGATACATCTTAGTAGCTCTTGGATGAATACTCAACTTACTCCTATGACTCTCTCCAAGTATCACTTTCTTCATCTCAGCATCATCAGGAATACAAATTCGGTTACGAAACTTCAACACACCCTGCACATCTAACTTAAAATCACTATTCTCAGAATGATCAATTCTAACCATCGAATCTACCAGTTTCACATCCAACTTCTGAGCTTCTCTGATGCTGTCTAGAAATTCATTATTAATCTTCAACATACCTAACATAACACTCTGCGGCGTAACCTCGCAAACTAAGCTCATATCTCTGAACTGCTCAATTAATTCCAACTCTTTAACCATTATTGCTGACATATGTAAAGTCTTCCGACTTAACGCATCAGCTACCACATTCGCTTTTCCTGGATAATAATTCAAATCAAAATCATAATCCTTTAACAATTCCAACCATATTATTTGCCTCATATTCAACTCCTTATGATCAAAAAGATACTTCAAACTCTTATGGTCACTAAACACTTCAAATCTAGAACCATAAAGATAATGCCTCCAAATCTTCAACACAAAGACAACTGCAGCAAGCTCTAAATCATGCGTAGGATAGTTCTTCTCATGAGTCCTTAACTTCCTTGAAGCATAAGAAACTACCTTACCATTCTGCATAAGCACACCTCCTAAACCCATCTTAGAAGCATCACAATACACCACAAAAGATTCTTCTGGATTAGGCAACGTCAAAATCGGAGTCGACGACAACCTCTTCTTCAATTCTGTAAAACTTTCTTCGCACTGAACATCCCACACAAAATCTCTACCTTTACAAGTCAACTTAGTCAACGAAAGTGCTAACTTGGAAAAACCTTCGATAAACCTTCTATAATAACCAGTTAATCCCAAAAAGCTTCTAATCTCAGTAGCTGACTTTGGAGTTTCCCATTGCAACACAACATCAACCTTCGATGGATCTACAACAATGCCACTACCTGAAATCACATGACCAAGAAAACTAACCTCCTTTAACCAAAACTCACACTTGGACAGCTTTGTATACAACTTATTTTCTTTCAAAACTTGCAATACTACTCTTAAGTGTTTAGCATGCTCTTCTTCTGACTTAGAGTAAATCAAAATATCGTCAATGAACACCACTATAAACCGGTCCGAATAAGTATGAAAGATACGATTCATATATTCCATGAATACTCCCGGCGCGTTAGTAACACTGAAAGGCATCACCGAATACTCGTAATGTACATAACGTGTTCTGAAATCCGTCTTCTAGATATCTTCGTCCTTCACTTTGATCTGATGGTAACCCGACCTCAAATCAATCTTACTAAACACACGAGCATCCACCAATTGGTCCATCAAGTCATCTATTCTTGGAAGCGGATACTTATTCTTAATCGTCACTTTATTCAACTGTCTATAATCAAGACAAAGCCTCATACTTCCATCTTTCTTCTTTACTAACAACACTGGAGCTCCCCACGGTGATACACTTGGTCTTACAAACTTCTTCTCAAGTAACTCTTCCAATTGCTTCTTTAACTCTGATAGCTCAGATGCAGACATCCTGTATGGTGCCATAGACACAGGTCTGGTACCAGGTACAAGATCAATAGCAAATTCAACTTCCCTCTCCGGCGGTACATCAGGAATCTCATCAGGGAAAACTTCAGGAAATTCACACACCACCGGCAATTCCTCAATTATAGCTTGAGTATCTACAGATAGCGACGCCATCAATGAGAACATCCTTGCTTCCTCTTGCATCAACTTCCTCAAATGTCTAGCAGACAACATACCATCTTCTTCTGCTTCAGGAGTAGAAAACTTCACCGACTTGTCATAACAGTTAATATGAACACAATTATACTCTAACCAATTCATACCCAAAATCACATCTAAACCTCTTAACGGTAAACAAACCAAATCAACAGCAAAGTCTCTGTCGAAGATCGACAAGGGACACTTTAAACACACAAAATAAGTAGTCACCGACCCCTTGGCTGGAGTATCGACGACCATTTCCCCATTCAAGGAAGACAACACAAGACCCAATCTTTCAACACAATCAGCAGCAATAAAACAATGCGTAGCACCGGTATCAATAACAGTAATTAAAGGAGTACTATTAATGAAACATGTACCTCTGATAAGTCTATCCTCAACAGCTGTCTAATCCTCCACCAGAGCAAACACTTTACCACTTGTCTGAGCCCTCTTCGGTTTTGGACACTGACTACCAATGTGCCCTTCTTCTCTACAATTGAAACAAATCAAATCCTTATGTTCACACTAAGATACAACATGTCCATTCTTGCCACACCGGAAACACCTTTTCACTTCAGTAGTGCACACATTACTCTTGTGCCCAGGTTTTCCATACTAGTCCTCTGACTCTGAGCAACTTTCTGTTTACCTTTACCAGCTGGGGCATCATAAGGCTTACCATGATTCTGTTGGTGCTTACCCCTCTTCTCACTAATAATCTTGTAATGAGCATTATTATCCTCCTCATAAATCCCGCAGCTATCAATCAAATCAGCAAAGACACAGATCTTCTAGTATCAAACTGCCTTCTTGATCTCCGAGCGCAACCCATTCTCAAACTTGATACACTTTGAAAAATCATCTATGCATCAGCGTAATGCGGATAAAACTTAGCCAACTCAGAAAACTTGGCAGCATACTCAACAACCGACATATTCCCTTGCTTCAGCTCAAGAAACTTAATCTCCTTCTTACCACGAACATCTTCAGGAAATTACTTCTTCAAAAACTCTCTACGGAACACAGCCCAAGTGACATTCTCACCCGCAACTTCTAACTCCTGACAAGTCTCTAACCACCAGTCATCAGCCTCGACTGCTAGCATATGAGTACCATACCGAACCTTATGCACTGGAGTGCAATCCATCACACGGAAGATTCTCTCAATCGCTTTCAACCACTTCAATGCTCCGTCAGGATCATACTTTCCCTTGAACGTAGGTGGATTCTCTCTCTAGAAAGTCGCCAAGCTATGAGATCCAACATTCCTGTCAGCATTCGGCTGATTTTCCATCACATGAGCCATTTCTTCTAAAGCAGCAGCAAGTGCTGTTAGACAGTGTGGCAAGTGATCGAGAGGGGGGGTGAATAGATCACCTCTTACTTTTTCAAGGATTTAAAATTGTTTTATCAAAGCGAGTTGAAAGAAGCAAAAATCAATGTCCTGAATCAATCCCGTCTACTTTGAACCGACTACTAGAAAACTTGACATGTGAAAACTTTGCTGGATTTTTATTAAATGAAATGGATGAATGTACAACTCAGAAATCTTGACGTTTCAATGCACTTATCATAAAACAGAATTTCCAATGAATTTAGAAATATGATAGGAATTTTGTCAAACAATTGTCGTATGCTTGTATAATGATTTAATAGTGGTGGTTTGGTGAAAATGTTTGAGCCACTATGTTTATCACTAGACTGTAAAACTTAGCATGCCAATTGAATTGCAAAATTATAGAATATGTAAAATTGTAAAGAGAAAGAAAGAGAGAACGATACGCAGGCAGTTTGGTAAGGAAGTTCCCCACTGTCGTCCTCGCGTGTGGGTACGTCTCCCTCTCAATTTCACAATCGAAACTGAGAACTTTTATATCAATATGCTGAATGTTTGATAGCAAGGTTACTCTACACAGAAATAAAGAAATCCCTATGATCTTCTTCTTCTTGTAAGAACCACCACTTGATATGAGCTGTATCAAGACTCCCTGTAAAGTCACCGAATGATCCTTCGCTTCCACGACCTATTTGTTCAAAATCCTTCTGATTTCCAAACCCCTCGCTACGGCTGAATCCGACTCGCGTGACCGTGGCTGACAAAACCCTCAAGAACACACCCGTTCTTGAAGGACAAACCCTCTGGTTTATTTCTTGAAGCTTCCTCTTCAACCTTCAACTCAGCTAAACTTCTTCAATACACAGCTGAACGTTATCTCAAACCGCTTAATTCAATTCAACAAGGATGTTTGATTTTCTTTGTTGTTGTTGAATGTAAGATGGTTGATAAGATGATGAAGATGAAGGAATGAAAAGCTTCTGGTTGCTCACAATTGTTTTGCAAACAATCTTCTATGTTGCTGTGTTACTTCTGAAGAAATGCTTGCTTATATTTATAACAGAAAACGGTTAGTAAAAAATAAAGTGATATGAGTCGATGCATGTTGGTCATGTGTCGACTCATGTTAGTTATATGTAATAGGATGAGTTGATACATTATGTTTTGAGTCGATACAAAATCATGTTATAGCGTTTTACAGAACCAACACTTTTATACCCATCGACACATAATGCGTATGTGTCGATACATACTGATTGTAAATTTAACTTTTGAATTTAAAACATAGTATGAGTCGATACATGATATTATGTATCGATACATATAAGTTTCAAAACATTTTCCAGGATCATCAGAATGTTTTGTGTCGATACATAATGGGTATGTGTCGATACATACTGATTGTAAATTTAACTTTTGAATTTAAAACATAGTATGAGTCGACACATGATATTATGTGTCGATACATATAAGTTTCAAAACGTTTTCCAGGATCATCAGAATGTTTTGTGTCGATACATAAGGTTTTGTATCGATTCATACAAGTATTACAGGGGCATCAAATATTATGTGTCGATGCATGAAATTTATGTATCGATGCATGCAGTTTTTAGATTTACATTCCAGGATCATCAAAGAGTTATGTATCGATTCATAAGCTTTTGTATCGATACATAATAGTTTTGAGATACAATTCCATGGACTTCAGAAAGCTACGTATCGATACAAAACTTGATGTGTCGACTCATAATGATGCATTATGAGAGAAATGTAATTTTGGCTTATTCAAACATGTTATATTATATTTGAAATCATTCAAAATCAATCTATGAAGGGGTTGCTCACAAACTCCCCCTTTTTGATGATGGAAAATATCTGATGATGTGTCATGATATAGTGTGAATGAAAAAAGCTTTCTCCCCCTGAGTTTGTGTATCTTCTTCCTAATACAAGCACAATCTTCACTGACACACCCTTCTTCTCCCCCTTTGACCATATCAAAAAGAGAATAAGCAACATTTTCAAGAACAATCAGCACATAGGAAAATTTATATACAATTTCAGCGGTTAATGGACTTGGCATTCACACAGAATGTCAGGCATAAAGTTATCAATAAGTGAGTAAATAGCAGAGTAAACATAAAGTAATCACATTAAAAGTAATGCATTGGCAGATAAAAAGTTAGATTACATAAGCACGATAAAATGTTTGAAAGAGACATTTATACAAGCACTTGAAAGAAACAAAATGAGTGAGTCAAGGGAATATGGATTTTGACAGATTTTGCAGTTTTTACACATTTTGTTGCTAACAAGGGAATATGGTATCATACCAAAAAAAAATGACTTATCTGAAGTGTGTTATGCATGCCTAATGATATGATGTAAATTGCATATGTCAAATTCAAACAATTTATGTAAAAGAGATATACGAAGACATTTTCAGTGAACATTTAGATCAACTTATAGGTGATTGAGGGTGAAGATAGGAAGGATATTACCTCGTTTGATTAGATAAGTGAACACACGTACTAAAGCTGAAAAAGCACATCTTAACAGTATGGTGTGACATAGATATATTTCAATTACATATATGTTTAGGACATCACGTATGAGAGATCTAAAATCCCTAGCTCACGGCGGATGTTGAAGAAGAGGTCTGTTGCAAGTGGTTTTGTAAAGATGTCATCAAGTTGATTTTTAGTGTCAACATGCTCAAATGTAACATCCTCCTTTTCAACATGATCGCGTAGAAAGTGATGTCTAATTTCTATGTGTTTAGTGCGTGAGTGTAAAACTGGATTCTTAGTGAGGTTTATAGCACTTGTATTGTCACATTTGATTGTAATACGTTTTAATTGAATATCGTAGTCTTGTAATTGTTGCTTCAGCCATAAGATCTGAGCACAATAGCTACCGGCTGCAATGTATTCAGCTTCAGCAGTTGACAAAGTAACAGAAACTTGCTTTTTGCTATGCCAACTTATTAAAGAGTTTGAAAACAAGTGACATA
Source organism: Vicia faba (assembly GCA_948472305.1). Classification (NCBI taxonomy): domain Eukaryota; kingdom Viridiplantae; phylum Streptophyta; class Magnoliopsida; order Fabales; family Fabaceae; genus Vicia; species Vicia faba. The sequence continues at coordinate 981,060,044 of OX451735.1, forward strand.
TTCTGCTAGTGCTTTTCCTATCTGATTTGCAGCCAGCAAAATCAGAATCAGAGTAACCTACTAAACTGCAATCGCTTCCCTTGGAATACCATAGCCCATACTTAGGTGTATTATTGAGATACCTAAGTATACGCTTGACAGCTTTCAAGTGGGATTCCTTAGGATCCGATTGATATCGTGCACACATGCAAACACTAAACATGATGTCAGGCCTAGATGTTGTAAAATACAAGAGTGATCCGATCATACCTCTATATTTCTTGACATCGACACTCTTACCGTGTTCATCCTTGTCTAAATTTCCGTTGGTAGGCATGGGAGTATCAATTGGTTTAGAGTTGTTCATCCCAAATCGTTTAAGCAACTCTTGGAAATATTTTGTTTGACATATAATTGTGCCTTCATTGAGCTGCTTTATTTGGAGACCGAGAAAGTAGTTTAGCTCCCCCACGAGGCTCATCTCAAATTCACCCTACATGACTTTGGAAAATTCCTCGACCAAGTGTAGATTAGTTGAACCAAAAATAATGTCATCTACGTATATTTGAACTAAAAGGATGTGCTTTCCTTTATGTTTAATGAAAAGAGTAGTGTCCACTTGACCTCTTGAATAGCCATGATCAAGTAGAAATTTACTAAGTCTTTCATACCAGACCCGAGGAGCCTGTTTAAGACCATATAAAGCTCGTTCTAATTTAAATACATGATCTAGATATTTGTTATTTTCAAAACTGGGAGGTTGTGAGACATACACTTCTTCATTTATGACTCCGTTAAGAAAGGCACTCTTTACATCCATTTGATAAAGCTTAAAATCTTTTGCACATGCATAAGCGAGCAAAAGACGTATAGTCTCAAGGCGAGCAACTGGAGCATAAGTCTCCTCATAATCAATGCCCTCCTCTTGGTTATACCCTTGTGCTACCAAGCATGCTTTATTGCGGGTTATCATTCCGTTTTTATCAAGTTTATTTCTAAAAACCCATTTAGTGCCTATGATATGATGGTCTCGCGGACGAGGGACAAGTTCCCAAATGTCATTTCTTTTAAACTGATTTAGCTCATCTTGCATGGCCATTAGTCAAAATTCATCAATCAAGGCCTCTTTGGCATTCTTAGGTTCTACTTGTGAAACGAAAGCAAAATGATAACAAAAATTACTTATCTTGGAGCGAGTCATTACTCCTTTTGAGATGTCTCCCAGTATGTTGTCAATGGGATGGTCTTTAGAGGACTTCCAAGCTAGTGGAAGATCATTTTCTTTCATTTTCTCTTCTTCCTCATCTTTTGAAGGGCTTGTATCTTTTTCTTCCTTATCATCAATTGTTTTGGATTGAACATTTTCTTCAACAGTTTCTTTGAGTATATTTTCAGTAGATACACATGCACCATCAAGAGAAATACCTTTTCTGACACGTTTCAGATAAGATTCATCAAAAGAGACATGAACTGACTCCTCAACTGTAAGTAGAAGTTTATTGTATACCCTATATGTTTTGCTTGATTTTGAGTATCCGAGAAAGATACCTTCATCTGCTTTTGCATCAAATTTTCCAAGATTTTCTTTTCCATTATTTAAGACAAAACATTTGCAACCGAATACATGAAGATGTGACAGGTTTGACTTTCTTCCTTTCAAGATTTCATAAGGTGTTTTATCCAAAATTGGACGAATTAGTATTCTGTTTAAAACATAGCAGGCTGTGCTAATTGCATCAGCCCAGAAATATTTTGGCAATCCACCTTCATTGAGCATTGTTCTTGCAAGCTCCTCTAAGACGCGATTTTTGCGCTCCACAACTCCATTCTTCTGTGGAGTTTGAGGTGCTGAAAAATTATGCTCAATACCATGCTTGTCACGGTACTTATCAAAGCGATGTTTTTGAAATTCACCTCCATGATTGCTTCGAATTGTAATTATTTTCAATTCCATTCTATTTTGAGATAGTTTTGCAAAACTCTTAAAAGCAGAAAAAGTTTCATTTTTGCTATGAAGGAATATAGTCCAAGTAAATCTAGAGTAGTCATCAACAATAAAAAAACCATAATAATTTCCTCCTAAACTTTTTGTTCTAGAGGGTCCAAAAAGGTCCATGTGGAGAAGCTTAAGGGGTCGTGAAGTGGAAATCATGTTTTTGGATTTGAAAGAGACCCTTGTTTGCTTTCCCATTTGGCACGCATCACATAGGTGATCCTTTGTAAATTTTATCTTTGGAAGACCTACTACTAGATCCTTGGATACAACCTTATTAAGAAAATCAAAGTTAACATGCGCTAAGCGCCTATGCCAAAGCCATGAATCATCATTCAAGGTGACTAGACACTTAGTGCTTGTTAAGGATACATAAAAAGGTCAAGCATATAGGCATTGTTTACTCTAATGCCCTTAAACACAATATCTTTTTCAGTATTTCAATTATGCAACAAGTATTTGTGAAGGTAACTTTATAACCTTTGTCACATAATTGACTAATACTGAGCAAATTGTGTTTAAGCCCCTCTACTAAATGGACATTAGAAATAGTAGTGATAGAGGGATTACCTACACTACCTTTACCGAGTATAGCTCCTTTGTTATTGTCTCCATAGGTAACAAAACCTTTCTTCTTTGCCTTTAAGTCAATGAAGAGCGATATGTCACCAGTCATATGCCTTGAACACCCGTTGTCTAAAAACCATCTTCTATCCATGGGTGTGAGGCATTTTTCCTGCAATATCAAAAGAGAGAGGTAGGTACCCAATTTTTATTGGGTCCATGTGGGTAAGTGGTAACATGGTTGCCTTTAGGCCTCCATTGGTAAATGCCTTTAGGAACAAGGAACCTCCTAAACTTGCATTTTTCAATGGTATGTCCAAAGTGACAACAATAATGGCATAAACCATGATGATGATGTATTGTTTTACTTCTGCTCATTGTATCCTTTGGTAATTTTTTAACAAAAGAGTATTTTGAATACGATGGATTTAATGTTTTCTTAAAAATTTTAGGATCGATTGCAAAAGTAACTTTGGGCTGTAAAGCTTTTTCTAATTTGGCATTAAGAGTCCTAACCTCTTGCTGCCAAATATGACAAACTTCACATTCCCTTCTGGGAATACATCCTGTAACATCCTTGTCTTTTGAACTTTCTGCAATACTAGCTTTTAGACTTTTTAAGTCTTTTTCAGCTTTATAGACTTTACTCTCGAGAAATGAAAATATTTGTTTATCGGAGGATAATCTCTTAAAGGCATCTTCAGCTTTGTATTGCAGTTTTTCAAAAGCTAACTTTAGTTCAGAAAAGGTCATAGAAGAAAAGTTGTTAGGATATGCTTGTCTTACTTGTTTGTTGTGGTTGTCTTTCTTGTTGTAGAATTGATTTTTTGTATGTGCCATCCGACATATATTTGCACTTTCATCACTATAACTTGAACTGTCATCGTCTGATGAATCGCTATCGCTTTCCCACGCAATATAAGCTCTTATTTATTTGTTGAACTTGTTTGGTGGATCTTTTTCTTTATCCTTTTTCATCTTTGGACAGTCTAGTTTGTAGTGTCCAACTTTACCACAATTGTAACAAGGTCCTTTACCTATTTGCTTTTTATTTTCTTCTTGCCTTAGTTCTTTGGATTGTTTTCGAAAGCTTATGAGATTCTTATCGGAGTGCTTGATTCCATTCTTTCGGATAAATCTATTGTATCTCCAAACAAAAAGTCCCATTTCTTCATCATCAGAATTTTCATCACTAGTTGAGCCATTTTCATCTTGCTCTTTGGTTGAGGACTTAGAGCTAGAAGTCATTAGAGCTATTGACTTCTTCTCACCCTCCCTGTCTTTGTTCCTTTCTTTCTTACTCTTATTTTCGTATTTTTCAAGACTTTGCAATTCTTGTTGATGTTCTTCCAGCTTTCCAAACAGAGTTGTAATGGTAAGCGTAGTGAGGTCATTTGCTTCCTTGATAGCTGTTACTTTAGGTTGCCATTCCCTGCTAAGACATCTCAGAATTTTATTAGTAGCAATTTCATTGGAAACAGGTTTTCCAAGTGCATTTAAGCGACTCACAAGATGTACGAATCTCTTCTGTATGTCAGATACAGATTCTCCTTGCTTCATGCGAAAGAGCTCGAACTCTTGATTGAGTGTATTAATGCGAGATTGTTTAACTTCAGTTGTACCTTCATGGGAAATTTCTAAAGCATCCCACATTTCTTTAGCGGACGTGCAGTGAGACACCCTATAATACTCATCAACACCAAGTGCTGAGATCATCATATTTCCGCCTCTCCAATCGCACGACCATTTCTTTACATCCATTTCATTCCATTGATCCTCAGGTTTAGGTACTATTGCACCTGCATCATTCCTCATGGTGATTTGAAAAGGACCATTTTGAATGGAAGTCCATACATTCCTGTCAATGGAATTTATGTGTACTCTCATGCAGTCTCTCCAGTAGCCATAGTTTTCACCATTGAAAACATGAGCTCTATTATACGCCCCATTTGGTTCAAAGGCCATAACGTTACGAGTAGATACAAAGCACCAGCTAACCGATGCTCTGATACCACTTGTTAGACGGCGTGGCAAGTGATTGAGAGGGGGGGGGGGTGAATAGATCACCTCTTACTTTTTCAAGGATTTAAAATTGTTTTATCAAAGAGAGTTGAAAGCAGCGAAAATCAATGTCCTGAATCAATTCCGTCTACTTTGAACCGACTACTAGAAAACTTGACATGTGAAAACTTTGTTGGATTTTTATTAAATGAAATGGATGAATGTACAACTCAGAAATCTTGACGTTTCAATGGACTTATCATAAAACAAAATTTCCAATGAATTTAGAAATATGATAGGAATTTTGTCAAACAATTGGCGTATGCTTGTATAATGATTTAATAGTGGTGGTTTGGTGAAAATGTTTGAGCCACTATGTTTATCATTAGACTGTAAAACTTAACACGCCAATTGAATTGCAAAATTATAGAATATGTAAAATTGTAAAGTGAAAGAAAGAGAGAACGATACGCAGGCAGTTTGGTAAGGAAGTTCCCCACTGTCGTCCTCGCGTGTGGGTATGTCTCCCTCTCAATTTCACAATCGAAACTGAGAACTTTTATATCAATATGCTGAATGTTTGATAGCAAGGTTACACTACACAGAAATAAATAAATCCCTATGATCTTCTTCTTCTTGTAAGAACCACCACTTGATATGAGCTGTATCAAGATTCCCTGCAAAGTCACCGAATGATCCTCCGCTTCCACGACCTGTTTGTTCAAAATCCTTCTGATTCCCAAACCCCTCGCTACGGCTGAATCTGACTCATGTGACCGTGGCTGACAAAACCCTAAAGAACACACCCGTTCTTGAAGGACAAACCCTCTGGTTTATTTCTTGAAGCTTCCTCTTCAACCTTCAACTCAGCTAGACTTCTTCAATACACAGTTGAACGTTATCTCAAACCGCTTGATTCAATTCAACAAGGATGTTTGATTTTCTTTGTTGTTGTTGAGTGTAAGATGGTTGAAAATATGATGAAGATGAAGGAATGAAAAGCTTCTGGTTCCTCACAATTGTTTTGCACACAATCTTCTATGTTGTTGTGTTACTTTTGAAGAAATGCTTGCTTATATTTATAACAGAAAATGGTTAGTCAAAAAGAAAGTGATATGAGTCGATGCATGTTGGTCATGTGTCGACTCATGTTAGTTATATGTAACAGGATGAGTCGATACATTATGTTTTGAGTTGATATAAAATCATGTTATAGAGTTTTACAGAACCAACACTTTTATACCCGTCGACACATAATGCGTATGTGTCGATACATACTGATTGTAAATTTAACTTTTGAATTTAAAACATAGTATGAGTCGACACATGATATTATGTATCGATACATATAAGTTTCAAAATGTTTTCCAGGATCATCAGAATGCTTTGTGTCGATACATAATGCGTATGTGTCGATACATACTGATTATAAATTTAACTTTTGAATTTAAAACATAGTATGAGTCGACACATGATATTATGTATCGATACATATAAGTTTCAAAATGTTTTCCAGGATCATCAGAATGTTTTATGTCGATACATAAGGTTTTGTGTCGATTCATACAAGTATTACAGGGGCATCAAATATTATGTGTCGATGCATGAAATTTATGTATCAATGCATGCAGTTTTTAGATTTACATTCCAGGATCATCAAAGAGTTATGTATCGACTCATAAGCTTTTGTATCGATACATAATAGTTTTGAGATACAATTCCAGGGACTTCAGAAAGCTATGTATCGAGACAAAACTTGATGTGTCGACTCATAATGATACATTATGAGAGAAATGTAATTTTGGCTTATTCAAACTTGTTATATTATATTTGCAATCATTCAAAATCAATCTATGAAGGGGTTGCTCACAAGTGCAACATCATTCCTTCCAGCCATCTAAACTTATCACTACAACATAAACAACAGTTAGAACTCAAATTAACAATACTCGATTGTTAGACAACTACGACTCAACGGCAAAGTCTGACCAACCTTTTACTCTGATACCAACTTTGTAACACCCCAATTCTACCCCGACAAATTATATAAATAAATCAGAGTTATAAAAATCATTCATGCAAACGAATCGGGATGCCATAAATTCTTCCATCAAAATTCATTGCATTCATCGTGGATATATAACACTTTTAAAAAAATTGGATGAACCATCATCATAACATCTTTAGTTAATTAATTCAACATCTACGCAACGGAAATTCTTAATAACATCTCTATCATCATTACAGCAACTTCAAACCAACAAATACTTAGTAATAATCAACTTAAAGTTTAACAACTGAATAATCAACAACCAAAAGCAACAAGTGTTCATCCCCCCGAGTATTACATATCAGAGCAATGACACCGACTCGAACTACTGAAGGTATACAGCCTTCACTCTCGATTACCTGTACGTTACCAACCTAAGGGCATCATTCAAACAGAATGGGTGAGATATCTAACAATATAATAAAGCGCATGATAATTAATATATTAAATTAGATCACATAACATCACTACTTCTCATATCATAATCAACAATAATAATACACATTCACCACATCAATACACACTTCTTTATGCAGCCATATAATGCGACTCAATACTATGCAAATGCATGTGGTACCATTTGGAGCAGAACTCCCATCTCAAACATTTTCCAATTAATAGAGGCATCAACAAGGCATAAGCCTTCATCTCAATATTCTCCAGTACATGCCATCTCAACGAGCATAAGCTCCATCTCAAAATGCAATGTATGTGACACAATCATGAATGTAATAACAACACCATAATTAACAACATCTCAATACATCATCATCATTGGCCAAAGGCCTACAACTCAAAAGCATCTCAACATCTCTTCATCAACATCTCATATTATTCATAATAATTCATCAAACATCATTTATTCATCAAACATCATTTATTCATCATACATTATCAACACAACACCATTAATAACGTCTCATCAACAACTCAGCTGTACATTAATACGACAGTAATTCACACCGCTATTCTGTAATCTTACATCATTACTATCATTACTCATACTGTTACAAATCAAACAACAACCTATAAACATTTCATCCTCATCATTCTGCATAAAAACCAACATAACGATCAACACATAAGCTAACTCTAAATCCTAAATTGGATACTAGGATTACACTTCCTAATCTTCGTTTTAATCCTCAAGAGTAAAGCTCATCGCGTTATCTATTCAACACTTCAAACGGCATCTCAAATGGCATCCTAAAACTCTAGTTACAACATTTTCTAAACGATTCTGCCAAAAACCAGACAACATGGGTCGACACATATCTCCTTGGATCGACGCGTACTGCACTGAACTTGCAACATGAGTCGATGCATTCCCTCATGTATCGACTCATCCTGAGTCAAACACACAGCATGTATCGACACATGCCCCTATGGATCGTCTCATTATGAGTCTAAAAGCACTCATGTATCGATGCAAAACCCCTTTGTGTCGACTCATACTGAGTCTTAAAACCTTCTTGTATCGACACATAGCATTTGAGGTCGATGCATTCTGTTACATCCTGCATAAATTCTGCATTTTCACTACGGGATTCATACTTTAAGCCCTAAAAACTTAATCTAATCATGGATAATCATCACTTATAATTATCCTATAATTCTACGTCAATTAAACAGCATCGGAACATCATTATTCATCTATAATTCATCAATTTTTCATCATACAACATCACATACATTCAATTCATGAACAAGACAACAATCACCTATAACCCCACATACCAATCATCAAGAATCCAATTATAAAGTCAGAACCCCACCCTTACCTTGGATTGAAGGTCGCTCTATAATCTTCCGGTTGAAATCTTGTTCTGCCGTTTTTCCTCTTTTTCCAGCAGCTTCACGTTCTTCTTCTCAATCCTTATTCTTCTACTGCCTCTTCTTTCTATTCCATCTAACAACAATAAAATAACCTATTATTCTCTTTATTTCTTATTGGGCTTAAAACTAATACACCCCGTTATTACTTTTATTCCTTAAAAACAAGCCCACATCAATAATATTATGCTTCTAATATTATTTCACCACTTAATAAAATACTTAAATCCAATTAATCACAACACATCTTCTCAAATATTCCAAAAATAATTTAATTAAATAATTAATTAAATTACAGGCGTTACAGTAACCACACTTGTTGCCTCAGATGTAAACAGCCATGTCCCTCGAACGTGGGATGTTTTAGCAAAGACCCACGATCAAAAGATAATAGTTCCTCGATGACCCTTCAATGTTTCCTTCGGTAAATGATCTTAGTCCCTTACGACAATTGCTAAAACATATTACAAGTTGCCTTCTATGACTGTAAGACGACCCACGCCTGTCCCTCACATCCAATGATAAGGCTTTCTACTAACTAATGGTAGAATAGCACTATCTAGAGGAGGAGGAAAAGAATAAAGACTTTCTTTTGAGTAGGTAGAATGCTCGTAGTTTCTTGCTCACAAACATTTTAAAATAAACATCTTTCAACACACCAACACTTTCTTGAAATATTTTCAAAGTAAACACTTTGTAAGCATTCTTATAGAGATGAGAATCATTACAAAGTTTGTCCAACGATGACACTTTTCAAAATATTTTCAAACTCACACAAACACAAAGCATTTCAAAGTGATCAAACAATTAAGAGCCCGTAGATAACTACCGATGAAAAGGGTACTAACACCTTCCCTTTTCATAACCTACCCCTAGAACTCAAGAAAATTCTCAAAACACCAAGTCAGTTCTCCCACCGTATCACACTTACTATTTTATCAATATGACAATCACAATTAACATACAAACCCTAATAAAAATACATTGTAAGTTCCACCCTTATACTAGGGTTAAAGAATTCTTTTTATAACCTTCAATGGACTGGATTTGGGCTTCACGAGCGCAGCTGGATATGAAAGAGGCACTGCAGAATTATATCCTCCAAGATAGGACATCAATCATTAGTTTCCTAAATTATCTCCATAATTAGAAACTAAGAATACTCCTTGAATTCAGCTTGAATCTTTTTAATCTTCAAAATGTGTGCCACATAGGATAGCATAATATTTTAAGAATATTTTGCACCTGTAACAAACTAAAACATTCAATAGACCAGCTGTATAAAATCACGATGTCGAAAGAAACTACATAAGACATCACATTCGACATGTTTCTCTAGTTGATAGAACATCTTATTTCAACATGTCTATGCTAAGTTATTTTTACCAAACATAATGCCAATCACAACAAAACAGAGAATTAACAATCTCCCCCTTTGGATTATTTTGGATAAAACAACTTAGTACTTCTTTCACACATAAACAATAATACAATTCAGGTTTGAAAAGAAACTCAAACACACAAACAATCAGAGGCACACCAGCAGAAGTCAATACATCAAATATCAGAGCAACAACTAGAGGAAGCTACTCAACACAACAAACAAGAGAATACCAAATTCTCAACATGTCAGGACATCATGTTTGACAAATCTTCATAGCAGTCCAGTCCAGAACAAGGACTCCCCCTCAAAACCTGCCAAGTACTAACAAATTCTCCCCCTCAAAAGAAGCAACGAATAATGGTTAGATCACACACAGTTACTCCCCCTTTTAGCCATAATATGACAAAGGCGAGTAGCTAACCAACAACACATTAGTACAAAAGCTAAGCACATCCTGGTCACTTAACCCTTACAAAATCATAAAGCAATAAAAACAAGTACACAAAGCAAAACCAAAAAGGTTTAAAGAGGAAATAATCATGTATCAACCTCAGAAACATGCTCTTCTCATTCTTCATCAGCATCAGCAACAACATATGCAACAACTTTATCATTAGAAGCAACATCATTACTCTTGACTGTAGAGTCCTCACTTGGGAAGGTGTCACAACAATATCTGGAACATGTGTTCCACCAAACAATCCATAATTCAAATAAAATTTCCATTTCTTAGCACTATCCATAGCCAATAAAATACCAGAAAGTAAGTGGTAATATTTATTGAACCACACCAATAGCAATAATTTCTATAGGTCCTCAAGACATAGATCCATAGTCTTCTTCTTAAATTTTCAAACTGAACTGCATCTAGAGCTTTAGTAAAAATATCAGCAAGCTGATTTTCAGTGCTAACATGCTCAAGAGTTATGACTTTCTCTCGAACAAGATCCCTTATAAAGTGATTCCTGATATCAATGTGCTTAGTCCTACTATGTTGAATAGGGTTTTTGGAAATATTAATAGCACTTAGATTATCACCAAATAATGTCATGACATCTTGTGTGACACTATACTCAGTCAACACCTGCTTCATCTATATCAGTTGAGAACAACTGTTACCTGCTGCTATGTATTCATCTTTGGCAGTAGACAAAGATACACAATTTTGTTTCTTACTGAACCATGAAATCAGGTTATTTCCCAAGAAGAAACATCCACTAGAAGTGCTCTTCCTATCATCAACACTACCAGCCCAATCAGTATCACAATATCCCATTAGAATATAGCTTGTATCATGAGAATACATTATTCCATACTCACATGTACCATTCACATACTTTAGAATTCTTTTGACTTGAGTGATGTGACTTATTTAGGGAACAACCCGATATCTAGCACAAACACCAACAACAAAAGCTATATCTGACCTGCTTGCTACAAGATACATAAGACTTCCAATCATAGTTCTATATAAACTTTGATCAACATTAACTCCCTTTTCATATTTGGATAACTTCAAGTGTGTAGGAGCATGCGTTATCTTATGGCCGACATTCTCCAATCCAAATTTCTTCAAAAATTTCTTTGCATATTTTCTTTGACAAATAAAATGGAGTATTCCATATGCTTGATTTTCAACCCCGGGAAGAATGTTAATTCATCCACCAAACTCATCTCAAACTCTGATTGCATCTGTTTGACAAAATGTTGGACCATTTCATCCGATATTGCTCCAAAAACAATATCATCCACATAGATCTGAGCTATCATAAGGTTCCATATTTCTCTTTGACAAAGAGATTTTTGTCAATTCCCCCCTTTCTATAATTATTGTTGTAATACAGTGGGAGAACTGACTTGTTTTGCATTTTATCACAAATGTTGCAGATAGCAAGAGCCGCCACCGACTTTTCTTTTATCCAATAAGGAAAGGGTGAAAAGAATAAGAAAGAACTTGAAGATTTTGAGTTTGGGGGGTAGGTTATGAAAAGGGAATGTGTTATCACCCTTTTCATCCTTAGTTATCTACGGGCTCTTAATCGCTTAGCTCACTTTGAAAATTTGCTTTTTGTGTGTGTTTGAAAATATTTTGCAATTTGAACTTTGTAATGATTCTTGTATCGGTCCTCAAGAATGCATACAAAGTGTTTTCAAAATATCTTTGAAAGTGTTTGTCTAAAATGTTTTGTTTTTTGTGAGTAAGCGATTAAAAGTTCTACCCACTCAAGGTCGTTCTTGTACTTTTCCTTCTTCTCTAGATAGTTATATCTGTACCATTAGTTAGTTGGAAGCCCTATCATTGGATGTGAAGGGACAAGAGAAAGGTCATCGTACGGTGATAACCCGGAAATGTATCTAATATTTAGGTTAATTTATATGAATTTTATCTGCATTTTAATTACCTTTATTATTCTTTATTCGTATTATGCCGGTATTTTCTATGTTGTCAGGAATTTGATGTTACAAGACACATGCGAAGAAAATCGGGAAAAGTTGTGCCAATCATGCTTAAATCCACATAAAGAGTGAACAATTATGAATTTATGGGGTATATGACTAAGCAAAGCGTATCACAAGCAAAAAGCAAAAAGGCCCTGAAGAACAAATGAAGGAAGGCCCAAATTTCCCCAAGCCCAAGGTGTAACGACCATTACACTCCCCTTGCCTAGGTGTAACGACCGTTACACCCTTGCCAACTAAGCCCTTCCTACAAAATTGGGCTACAACGACCATTGTAGCCTTCCCTTATTAATAGGTCATGACGACCGCTTAATCCTCCTTGAAGAGAGGAGCGTAACGACCGTTACGCTGGACAAGTGGGAGGAGAAAATATCTCAACTCCCACGCGCCTCCAAGCCTATAAATAATGGCTCATAATTCCAGTTCGAGAGCTCTTTTTTTTTTGGAATACATTTTTCTTCTCTTTAATCTTAGTGTTACTCTCCCAAAAATATTCTCCGCATTATTTATCTCCGCTTGTTATTTTTCATCAATCTCTGCGAGATACCTGAAGCGAGTCAAATGTTCCGCCATATTATTTTCAGGTTTAATTTAAGTATTTTATTTATCTATGTCAAGATTGTTCAGAATGTTATGTTTATTTAGATTGTTTGATGATAATTATTTCTGTTGCATTGTTATTAAATTGTTTAACATGCTAGGCTAAATTTATTTATCGGTATGTAAGGTCACATAGCTGATGGGATTTTGGCAACACCGATTGATCAGTTCCTTTTTAAAAGAATAACTTTTCTGGTTTCAATTATCAATTCTAAAAACCAACTATTTTTTTACGAGAGTAAAATACAAATAGAAGTTAGGATCAATAAAACGAGAGTTTGAGATAATAATTGGACAGTGATAATTGGGCATTAACTTAAAATACAGAGAGGGAGCTTTTAAGTTGATTAGGGTTTATTTGTTTTCAAAAACTAATTTTAAACTCTATTTGAAACAGCGAGAGCACTCACTTAGGTTTGATAGTAGGATCTGAATCAATAAACACGAGAGTGTGAGAAGAGGGTTTTCAAACTAATACCTCCTACTGAGAACTATTTTATTAATCCGAATTAGGTCATCGAGTTGCTAAATCCCCGAAGTCCGGCCATTACATACCGATATTCCCCCTTGAATCTAAACTAGATATTAATTAGTTAGGTTCCCAAACCCCAATTAATTATATTATTAGCCTTAGACTTACGTAGTAACCTAAGATACCGGTAGTTCGAAATTTAGTCTCTTGGGATTCTATAATCTTTAAAGATACAAGCGGTAGGACTGTATACTTGCGGTCTAGATTCTTTAAGACTCACAAAGTCGCGATCAAGTTTTTGGCGCCGTTGCCGGGGACTAACAAGTCAATATCGTAACTATTTTAGTTACGCTGTAGAGACTAAGGCACCATCCCCAATTGTATGCCAAGCACTCGCTCTAGGTGTGAAGGCTTAGTGCTACCAATTTCCGAACCTGAGCGCTCTATTACTAGGAGACGCCGCGTACGAGTATCTCGTACGAACAATTCCCTCTCTCAATCTTCTGTTCCTGCTGAATCAGTTAAAGAACCAAACATGGGTGAAAAGCCATGTCTGCTTAAATCTGATGCTATTCCTTCGCAGGAAGAACCACATAATAGCATTTCTTCTCCTCTGATCGAGGCTAACAAATTCGAACTCAAAGCTTCCCTGTTATCTGCTGTACAACAAAACCAGTTTTCTAAAGGGTCAATGGATGACCCTAATCTACATTTGTTGATTTTTCTACAATCCACAATCTATTGCTACTTACCTATAATGTATCCCAAATCCGGGTAGAGGATTCAAACCCAAAAAGAGAACCATAATGTAAAGCATACAAGTCAAACAATGTAAGCAAGTAAATGTGATCTATCCCTAAGGTAGCCCCACTTTTGGAATTTCCCCAGCAGATTCGCCAGACTGTGATACGGTGGGAGAACCGACTTGAAGGTTTTGTGTTTGATCGAAAATGTTACGGTTAGAAAGAGTCACCATCGACTTTTATTTTATCCAAAAGGAAAGGTGAAAAAGCACAGGAAAGACCTTTGAGATTATTTCTTGAGTTCGGGGGGTAGATTATGAAAAGGGAAGGTGTTAACACCCTTTTCATCCATGGTTTTCCATGGGCTCTTAGTTACTTACTAGACCACTTGCTTTTGTTTGAAATTGTGCTTTGTGTGGCTTTTGAAAGTATTTTGTAAAGAGGCCATTGTTTAGGCAATCTTTGTAATGATTCTCATTCGTGAGAATGTATACAAAGATGTTTGATCTTTTGAAAATGTTTTCAAGTTTGTAAGATGTTTTTGAAAATGTAGGTGTTTGTTTTGAAAATAGCAAGGAGGTTTTTGTTTTGAAATGGAGCAAGTAACTAGGAGCATTATACCTACTCAAAAGTCTTTCTTGTTCATTTTCTTTTCCTTTGACATTGTTATCTTACATTGATTTGGTAAGTAACCCTATCTTTGGATGTAAATGGGACGGGCGTGGGTCATCGTATAACCATGATGTGAAATGTTGCAAGGTATCTTAGAAATCTCTTTTAGGGACTAATATCATTTGAAAAGCAACATGGATAGCATCATCGAGGGACTATGATCTTATATTTTGCTTGTTTTTGCTAAGATACCTCACAAGCGTAATATGGCCATTTTGTAAAGGCAAACAAGTGGATTTACCCTAGGGGTGCTTATGTGCAAGTGTATTATTTTCATGCTTTTTTTCTTTGATTTTTAGTGGTCTACTTGTTGCTTTTATCTTTCCATACACACCCTAATTACTAGCAATATATGAAAACAATAAAAAGTGCGGAAAGTAAATATCCTACATTATTACAATCGTTTAGGGGAGGGGGTATACAAAATACAAATGGGGGTTGCAAGAAATTAAATTCCTAAGTTACTATTACAACCATATTGAATGGATAAGAATGTACAAGAAATGTAAAGTGGACTTGTTTTGTTTAAATAAGGAAATAAATTTTGTTTAAGAAAATTTATTGATCCTTTTATGCTAAAAGAAATGAATTAAAACATGTGAATATGAAATATTTTTGGTATTTTTAATTAGTGAAAATAGAAGTGATGGAAAAAAAGTAGTAAGGAGAAAAGAAGACAGAATCAGCGTAAATGCTGAAATAAAAGAGGTCAAAAGTTCTGACTCTGGTGTGCTGCACAAACAGAAATAAACATTAGCATAAAAGGGGAAGGTCAGAAGTTCTGGTTGTTGGAGGAATTTGGAAGTTCTGATGTAGTTGGGAACTTAGGAGTTCTAATGTTACTGACAAATCAGAAGTTCTGGTTGTTTGAGAGAGTGAGGTAATAATACTGTTGTCTGGGAGTTCTGGCCCGGGATGGGGGAAAATGTCAGAGGGTGAGCATAAAAAGAATGTTTATGGGACTAGAACTCAGAACCTTTAACACTAATGTCTTATGCGTGTGTTTTCTACCACCGGGGTGGCCATACAATATGGTATTAGAAGCAAAAACGTAAGCATGTAACATAAAGTAAGTCCTGAGGATGAATCTCATCTCTTTCTTCATGATAATAGAACATCTGCAACTTAATCATTTCTTAACAAAAAAAATACAAACATAGCAATTATGGCAGGTTTCCATCACGGTTCAGAAATATAAGATATCAAGACTACAAATCAGAAACAAGCATATATCTGCTAAACCTAATTTCCTTAAGAAATTCTGAACTAATGTACTCCCTACTTAGGCATACAAATACATGAAACCTCAGAATATGTATAGCATCAGAAACATGATGTCTACATTGTATTTTTGAACATGCAAATCTGACAATGCTTAAGTAATATGAGGAGAGTCAGCAAAAGCTTACCTCGCAGCTGGAAAATACTCTGTGAGCTGGAGTCTGGTTCTGACCGCTGGTGATGTTCTGAACAGCTTCCTCACGTGCTCAGCAGGCTGGAAACTTTCAACTTGGGCTACAAATGGTTAGAAAATTCTGGAACAGTCAAGGGGCAAAGTTCTGACTTCTTTGAGGTGGATACAAATGGAGAGTGTGTTACAGTCTGAACACAGAAGTTAGGATGGTTTTTTAAGTGTATACCAAAAATTGTATGGATGGCTTTGGTCAAGAAACACTTGAGGAAAAATGGAGTTTGAACGCAAGAATCAAAAGCAAATAGATATTGTATTTATGTTTACAGTTTTGGACTCTTGGAATTTTAGCAAGGGTTCAAGGCTTTTTCTTTCTCAAAATTTTGACCTTTTTATAGTTTCCAATAAAGTCCAATTTATAGGCAAAGTTTTAGTAGCTTGGAGAGGTTAAGGGGCACAACCATCATATGCTAGGCGCTGACTTGTTTTTGAAGTAAGTTCAAATAGGTATGGTGGTTAGAAGTTTTAACAGCGCCTAAGCTGGATTTGTAAGCAGGAATTAAGGAAAGGTAACCTCAAAAGAAAAAGCAACGTATGGGCCTAACACACTCTTGTACAAAAGTTTACTTTTCTAAGACAGTAAAGGTACTTCTATGCCACACGTGGGGAAATCCTTTGGATAAAGACCCAAAAGTGGTTGTGAGCATTATATGATGATGAGATTTATCAAACCATAAATCATGCAATGTGAGATTCTGCATCATTGCTTAATTCTGCATCAGAAGTTCAGCTTCAGCGTAACTTAGGATGGACATCCAACTTCTGATCTTTGTATCTCCTTGCTCTAGCATGTTCTGAAGGAGCTCTCAAACTTTCTAGGAAGCTTGCAACACGCTTTGTAAACTTTATTTGAATTACCCTTGCAAATTATGACTGAATCTTTATGAAAACTAGTCCAGAAGTTCTAACCAAACTCTGTCTTGCATCATGGTGATAATCTGATCAGAAGTTCTGAGCTTGTCATATTTCTTAAACACTTAGAAAAATTCTAAGTATTTAGAAATTTGACTTTTCCCAAAGTAATTTTGACTTTTGAATATCTTGATGAAACAAATCTCACATTCTAACATGTCTTGATGAAATATGATTCTGGAAACTTGATTTTGATCCAAAAGTCAAAGTTTGACTTTTCAGTATGCAAATGACCATTTTGCCTTTGTGAATGACTTTCTTGGAAAGTTTGTAATTCAAGGCTTGGAATTGGATGGGAACAAACCTGAGGGTCCAGGGTGATCCTTTAGGAAATGAGAGGTTAAATTTTGGGGTACAACAACTGCCCTTGTTCAATCTTCTTACACTTGAAGAGTTAGATTGGCGAATCTACCATTCGTGTCTCGAAGGTGGAAGATGATTGGACACTAAAGTGCCTAGAAATTTACACTCGGTGATGTGATGGTTGAGGGAATGGGCTTAAAGATGCCATTTAGAGAGGTGATAGAAAGTTGTTGGAGATGGGATTGTAGATGCCATCCAAAAATGATTGCTGAATTATATCTGTAAGCTGAAATTGAATGAGTATTAGAGAGGAATCCGTGTCTGGAGCGTATCTGAACTGTATTTGAAAGCTGAATCTGAATGAGTATCAGAATGGCATCCATGTCTGGGGCATATTTGAACTGTATCTGAAAGCTGAATCTGAATGAGTATCAGAGAGGCATCCGTGTCTGGAGCGTATCTGAATTGTATCTGAAAGCTGAATCTGAATGAGTATCAGAATGGCATCCGTGTCTGGAGCATATATGAATTGTATCTGAACGCTGAATCGGAATGAGTATCAGAATGGCATCTGTGTTTGGAGCGTATCTGAACTGTATCTGAAAGCTGAATCTGAATGAGTATCAGGATGGCATCCATATCTGGAGCGTATCTGAACTGTATCTGAAAGCTGAATCTGAATGAGTATCAGGATGGCATCCGTATCTTGAGCATATCTAAACTATATCTGAAAGCTGAACCTGAATGAGTATCATAATGGCATCCGTGTCTGGAGCGTATCTGAACTGTATCTGAAAGCTGAACCTGAATGAGTATCAGAATGGCATCCGTGTCTGGAGCGTATCTGAACTGTATCTGAAAGCTGAACCTAAATGAGTATCAGAATGGCATCCGTGTTTGGAGCATATTTGAAATGTATCTGAAAGCTGAACCTGAATGAGTATCAGAATGGCATCCGTTTCTGGAGCATATATGAACTATATCTGAAAGCTGAACCTGAATGAGTATCAGAATGGCATCCGTGTCTGGAGCGTATCTGAAAACTTTGAACATTGTTAATGGTAGCTGTTAACCTTATCCTGAAAAGGGTAAAATGTTAGCTAAAATGCAAAGTCATGTTGTATGAAATGCATGGTATAATGCATTCGTGTTATCAATGTTTATGATGTATGGATGCGATGTATGCGTATGTGAGCTAGTATGCTGCACTGCTGTTGGATTTGGGGAAGATAAATCCATGAATGTTACTGAGGATATGGAATGTAAGTCTTCATGTTATGAAGTCGAAGTGTTGATGAATTTCTGCTTAGAGAAATAAACTTCTGTTGTGAGGGAAATGCCGTGTACTACTTGTAGAATCCTGTTGGGAAATCCTGAGAAATTCGGCGACTTCTATTGGGGATTGATAATTGGAAGCTTTGTTCTGCTGGGGATAAAACTGCACACTACGGGGTTTTCTGGAAATAGCTTAGGGAGTTTTCCCTATCTCTTAAAGCCATCAGTGGTTGTCTTTCTGTTTTGTTTATTTGTAAACAGTAATTATGCTCAAATGCATATGTTCAAAAATAAATCATTGGACATTTTTGTAAATAAAACACAAGAGTAGAGAAAAACAGATAGTTTTGCATTTTCAAAGGGATGTCTTTGTATTGACTTTGAGTAAGTATTTTTGTACAATGAGACAAACATTCTAGTAAGAGAATGCTGTTGTAAAAAATGAAAATTTTGATACGAAGAAAAGATAGTTATGTGCAATAATCCCATGGGGTTTCCATTCTACTATAGCCTTCGTATCTCTGAGCATCTTGTCTATTTGTTTCCTCGTCCGAAGATGATTGAATTGATCAGAACCTCTGAGTTTGTCAGTTGAAGCCAACGGTTGTCTGTAAAGTGATCCAACGGGACATATTCATACACTTTAATTCCCTAACTTTTTCCTGGACCGCCCTTTCGGGTTTTCAGTCCACCAGGATACCCTTTTTTGCCCAAGCCGCCCTTTCGGGTTTTCAGCTTGCCGGGTGTATAGATTTTTTTGTTTTATCCCTAATTTTTGCCCGAACATTTTTGGTTCGTCGGGATGCCCTTATTTTGCCTAGGTGTGTCAACCTAGCGGGTCTCTTATGCGTAGTATCTTTTGACTATGTCTGCGTTCACAGGGTGCAGTAGGTCGTCGCCATCCATGGTGGTCAAGATCATCGCTCCACCAGAGAATATGTTTTGGATTACAAACGGTCCTTCGTATGTAGGAGTCCATTTGCCCCTAGGATCACCTTGCGGCAGTATGATACGTTTGATCACCAGATCTCCAAGTTGATACACTTGGCATCTGACCTTTTTGTTGAAAGCCTTGATCATCCGTTTTTGATACATTTGACCATGACAGATAGCAGTAAGCCTTTTCTCATCAATCAAGTTTAGCTGATCAAGTTGAGTCTGGATCCAATCTTCTTCATTCAGCCCTGCATCTTTCATAATTCTTAGAGAGGGGATATGGACCTCAATAGGCAAGACAACCTCCATGTCGTATACTAGAGAATAGGGTGTTGCCCCGGTTGATGTACGAGCTGTGGTACGATACCCGTGGAGAGCGAATGGTAGCATTTCATGCCAGTCTTTGTATGTGACTGTCATTTTCGGTATGATCTTTTTAATGTTCTTATTTGCGGCTTCGACAACACCATTCATCTTCGGCCAGTAAGGGGAAGAATTGTGATGCTGGATCTTAAATTGTTCGCACAGGGCAGCGATCATAGTATTGTTCAGGTTCATACCATTATCTGTAATGATCCTCTCCGGGATACCGTATCGGCAAATGAGATTCTGCTTGATGAACTGGGCTACAACATTCTTGGTCAGGAAGTGAAAGAGGCTGCCTCAACCCACTTTGTAAAATAGTCAATGGCTACTAAGATGAAGCGGTGTCCATTGGAGGCTATTGGCTTTATTTCCCCAATCAATCAATCCCCCACATAGCAAAGGGCCAAGGAGCTGTCAAGACATTCAGAGGAACCGGAGGTACGTGCACCTTGTCATCATAAATCTGACACTTGTGGCAAGTTCGAGAGTGTTGATAGCAATATGCTTCCATGGTAGACCAGTAATAGCCTGCCCGTAGGATTTTCTTTTCCATCTTATGCCCACTGGAATGGGTGCCAAAAGTGCCTTCATGTAACTCAGCCATGATCCTTTCAGCTTCAACCTTGTCTACGCACCGAAATAACACGGAGTCATGGTTGCGTTTGTAAAGAATGCCATTACTAAGGAAGAATTTAGTAGAGAATCTCCTTAAGAACTTCTTATCATTGACTGAAGTTCCTTCTGGATATTCTTGGGTTTCGAGATACCTCTTGACTTCGTGAAACCAAGGCTGGTCCACTACTTCTTCAGTATTAATCTAGTGACAGTATGCTGGTTCATCCCTTCGTTCAATGGTGATATTGGGATCCCCATTATCCCATTTAAGTTTAAACATAGATGACATTGTGGCTAGTGCGTCCGCTAGCTGACTTTCTTCTCGCGGGAAATGCTCGAAGGTAATCTTCTCAAAATGGGAGAGCAATGTCAAAACATGTTCTCTGTAAGGGATAAGGTTAGGGTGTCTGGTGTCCCATTCCCCTTTGATCTGGCTAATAACCAAAGCTGAATCTCTGAATACATTCAAAGATTTGATCCCCAAGTCTGTGGCAGCTCTGAGACCAAAGATGCACGCTTCGTATTCCGCCATGTTATTTGTACAATTGAAGCAAAGTCTTGCAGTAAAAGGAGTATGACATCCTTCTGGAGATATGAGTACGACATCAATACCATTGCCGAGTGCGTTAGATGCCCCATCAAAAACCCGGGTCTATCGGGATCCTTGTTCAAGTCTGTCATGTGGCCTGAATTCTTCATAGTTGTTTACCGTCATGATGTCCTCATCTAAGAATTCAAACTCCATGGACTGGTAGTCTTCCACAGCTTGGTGAGCAAGGTGATCAGCTAGTACACTGCCCTTTAATGCTTTTTGGGTAGTATACTATATGTCATATTCTGTCAGGATCATCTGCCATCTCGCTATTCTCCCAGAGAGGGCATGTTTCTCGAAGATGTATTTTATCTTGGATATCAATAAGGTAGTATGGGTCAACATATACTGTCTTAGCCGGCGAGAAGACCATTCCAGAGTGCAACAAGTTTTCTCGAGCAATGAATATCTTGTTTCACAGTCGGTAAACTTTTTGCTCAGGTAATAAATAGCGTGCTCTTTTCGGCCAGACTCGTCATGCTGCCCATGCACACACCCCATTGAATTTTCTAAAACCATCGGATACATGATTAATGGTCTTCCCTCGACTGGTGGCATCAATACAGGAGGCTCTTGCAAGTACTCTTTGATTTTGTCGAAAGTAGTTTGGCACTCGTCATTCCATTTGACTACTTGATCTTTCTTCAGTAACTTGAAGATTGGTTCACAAGTAGCTGTCAGGTGAGAAATGAATCTGGCAATGTAGTTCAAACGTCCCAAGAATCCTCTGACTTCCTTCTCAGTACGAGGAGCAGGCATCTCTTGTATCGCTTTTACCTTGGCGGGATCCACTTCAATACCTTTATTGCTGACGACAAAGCCTAGGAGCTTACTAGACCTTACTCCAAACGTGCACTTATTTGGGTTCAACCTCAGCTTGTTTTTCTTTAGCCTCTCAAACACTTTCTGTAAGTGATCAAGATTCTCTTTTATATGGATCAATATGGTTAAGGCTTGTTTTAATGCATGGAGGGGCCCCATTTTTCGTGTACAACAAGGCCAGCATGTCCACATTCATGCAAGTTTGAAAAATGGACAGAATCCCATCCTTTTGGCCAAGGTTACACATTTGTGTTCATGGAATTCAAGCAATTGATTATGTTTGTTACAAACTTGTTTTTTCATGTCTCCTTATTCCTCTCTATAAATACCAAGACTAGCAAGCCAAATGGACAACAAAAAACAACATAGAGACCATATTCCAAACTTGAAATTCTCAAGAAAAAGTAAAACTTCATTCTAAAATTCCAGGGAAATTCAGAAGCTTCTGAGCCTTTAGAAACCATCCCTGAACACCACTGAAGGATTCACGATCATCCTTGAGCCCTATAGCTTCGCGAAACACTCCCTACAAGTCACAATTTGCTCTTGTCTTTTTCAATTTCGTTTTCATTCATTTATTCATTATAAACATAATTTGACTGCATATTTGTGTTTGTGATCATCATGGGAACATTTATGGATGTTTTATTTTGAGTTTGAGTACAGATATAAAGATCCACCATTGTTAGGGTTCCGAGTTCCCAATTTAGGGAACCTGACTTAAAAGCCAAATTAGATGAAATTGACGGTGCCAATGAATTCAGGAGGAAGATTGCAAGCGATCCATGGCCTTGGTTGATGTTTTTTGTGTGTGTATAATGATTTTGAATTGTAAAGGGATATAGATACAAACGCAATCTATCATTATAGGCTTTAGCAATAGAAGTGTTTGTCACTAAAGGCCTGTTTCAATTTGAACGAAGAAGACAAAGCGTGGCAACTCATCATTTGCTAATTCAAATACAGCGCGCTTTTTTTAAATTCAAATATTCGCGTGGACTTTCAAATATATTTTTATCATTTGATATGTATAAACGAATGCACAATTGGCTCAGTTGGAAAAGCACACTTGTGTGAATGGAGAGGACCTGCGTTCGAGTCCCAGGTCCAGCATTTTATTTTTCTAACATTTCTTGATTGCAGATCCAATGTGCCTTAACTATGTAGGTCCAATATAAGCCCCAGAACATGACCACCAGATCATGATTGATCTAGATCTGAGCGCCCCAATGCAAAGTCTACCATGCACCTTCAAGGCCAGTCCACACTGGATCCAATAGTAGAAATCTGGGCTCCAACGTTTTGGGCCTAACCTTTTTCCAAATTGCACCCCCATTCTACTTCAGCCATCAAGCCCAAATTCTTTTCATTTTTTGATTTATTTAATTATTTAATTTTCTTAATCATTTTTTAATTATAATAATAATTAAAAAAACTCACAAAAACTATTAGACTTAGGTTTTTTATAATTAAACAATTAATTTCTTAAATTAATTAATTAACTAAATTTTAACTATTTTCTTAATTTAAAATGAACTAGAACTTAGAATTTAATTTAATCATTTTCTTTTCATAACAAAAAAATATATTAGGATTAGTTTACTTTTATAACCTAGAATAATTTTCCATTTAATATTTGTTTTTTCTTAATTAAATTTAGAATTAATTTTTCTTTAACAAAACCAAAAAACAAAAAAAGGATTTTTCTTTACTTAGAATTTTTCTTAGGTTTTTAGACGTATTGTTTTATCTTGCGCGCGTTTATTTTACTTTCACATTTTTATAATAATGTAACTTCATATTGGTATGTAATAGATTAAATAGGGCTTTTTTACAATTTCCTTTATTTTTCTCCCCCATTTTGTACAGTGTAAATCCCCCTCCCCGAAAGCCATGTAATAGTATAGATTTACGCTTTCCGCACTTTATTTTCTGTACATATTAACTACTAGTAACTAGGCGTGTATAAAAAGACTAATAATCAAACGTTATCAAACTTAACAAAAAAGACAAAAAATAACTGAATTGAACACAGTTGCACACAAGCACCTCTAGGGTATCCCACTTTGGTTGCCTTTAAGAAATAAAATAGTCATGAGTCAGGAACGCTTTAGCAAAGACCCATAAATCAAAAGATCATAGTCCCTCGATGACCCTACAGTTTCCTTTTCAGTAAATGATCTAGTACCTAAAAGAAAATTGCTAAAGCGTCTCCACAAGTTGCCTTCATGACTGTAAAACGTCCCTTCGATTGTCCCTCAAACATCCAACGACAAAGTTATCTACTCACTAATAGTAGGATAACATTGTCTAAAGGAAAAGAGGAAAAGAACGACCATTTTTCGAGTAACAAAGTAGATAGCTGTTAGAAGTTTGCTCAAACATTTTGCACTTACACAAACACTACTTTTTTAAAAACAATTTCAAAACACTTTGTATATTTTCTCCACTATCCCGAGAAACATTACAAAGTTCTCCCTACTAAGGCGTTTTCAAAACATTTTCAAACACAAAGCACAAAGGTATTTTTTAAAATGAGCAAACCTCTAAGAGCCCGTCGAAAACCACAGATGGAAAGGATGCTAACACCTTCCCTTTCCATAATCTACCCCCCTTACTCAGAAACTCTCGAAAAAGGTCTTTTTCTGTTCTTTTCACCCTTTCCTTTGTTGGATAGAAGAAAATTCAGTGGCGACACTTGCTTACCGCACATTTGCAAATACAAAATGTAAACCAGTATTAACAGTCGGTTCTGCCACCGTATCACAGAACTGGTGACTCTGTTGGGGACATCAAATAAAAAGTGGGGTTTACCTTAGAGTTAGTTCATTAGTAAACTGATTTTTTATGCTTTATATGCTTTATCTTTTGAGGGTTGTTTGGGTTGTTAGTATAGATCCTACACCCGAATCTGGGGGCATCTTTTTTAGGTAAACAACAGTAGATCGTGGAGATTGTATGGTGTAGACCGATATAGTTGAAATGATAGCTGTGTTGGTGTGACACTTTTGTTTGTACCGGTATCCCTTGTGTTGAATCGAGGAGAATACGGGGCCGCCGCGTGGTGTCGTAAAGCACTAACAGACTTTAGAACCTTAGTTGAACAAACTTGGCCATTAGAAAGTAGTGAGATAGCCAGCCTCGGTGTAAAGATGGGGATTGGTTGATACTCGATGCTACACTCATTGAGGTCAAACTTTTGAGATATTTCAGCCGCGAGAAAAGATTGCTAAGCTGAAAGAATGCTCGATAAAGAAAGATCGGTGATATTGAGACTCCTTAGATCCCGATTACTATTTCTAGGACAGGTTTGAACCAACTAAACTTCAAGAGGGTACTTACCTACAAACCTCATGCAAGCCTAAACCTAAGGCTACTTGTGTGATTTGTTTGCTTTCAACTTGAGCTACTTGCAGGGTTTTTATCTAATAACATTATCTCCTTGCAGGATTTGGTTACAGTCATTATCCAGTAACCTGGACTTCTTAGACTCACTTGTCTTCATCACCTTACACTTTTTCTTAATGTATAGCATACACATCATAACATCATGCCACAACATTTCCTTAACCATTTCAAGGATCTCAAGGGTTTGTGATGCAGGTTATGATGAATCAGACGTCTAGCAAGGGGTGAGGGGATTTATTTTTTTTCTAGCCAATGCCGTCAAAAGATCAAAACACAATAACTTGAGTCAGGGGCTATGACCCACTTGATATGGTGAGCTTGATTCTTGTATAAGGACCTTCAACGATATGAAAGTTCTTCAATCAAAGCTGCAATTGGATTCTAACATTTTCTTGTTTATGCCATGAGATCCTTGAAAACATTGCACGCATGTCATTTTCATAATAGGTCTTCTAGTACAGGTCTCCCATTTTCTCATTGTTTATTTCAGCAAGGAAAATGGCTCTCCAACAAGACAAAAGAGATCTTCAAACTCAAGAGGCTCAGTTCATGGAAATGTTCTTAAACCTATCCAAGGGGCAGGAAGAGTTGAAATCACTCCTCGTTGGGAACCTGACCAAGAAAAGTCCTGAAGACAATAAGGACGAACGGTTGGAACAACTGCAAGCTGAGGTAGAAGCAATGAGAACCCAGATGCTGGGGCAGATGGCTCTTATCTAAGGCCTAGCCTGGGGACATGAAGAGTTGAGAACCATTATCAACAAACTTCTTCAAGACTGATACAATCGTATGAAGCAAACAGTCGAGGTTGGGGACCAAGTCATTTATTAACCTCTAAGAAGACAAGAGGTTGGCTTGGTGAAGAGTGGACCTTTCCAAATTTCTGCTACATCACGGGTCCAACAACGACCTCGCCAAAAACAACAGGTTAATTAGAATAAGCAGGATACATCCAACAGGAAATATACCAAACTCAACATGCCACGGTCTCAACTTTACAACACATGTTGAGGATGAACTTGATTACGTTGATAGGACCTCATCCGAATCCCAAGACTTCTTCTCCTAACTACAATCCTTATGCAAGGTGTGCATATCACTCCAACAGTCTGGGGTATGATACTGATGACTGTTGGATGTTGAAATATAAAATTCAAAACTTGATTGATGAAGTAGTGCTGGAGTTTACACAAGATGGTCAGGCTGAGTTCTTCTGCCATCCCTCCAAGGCAAACCATCTGAAGTGACAAGTTAAAATAAAGAGGCTTTTTGTTCATTAGAATTTTCAAGTTGTAATTTCCTTTTGATTGTTCGAGCACTTATTTCATGTCAAACTTTGTTATTTCATCAATGCATTGCATATGTTTGTCTTGAACCAATTCATTCGTATTCATTATATTCAAACTGTGTTTTTAATTCCTTTTTGGGATATTCAACTCCTGATTAAAAATATCTAAGCCTTTAGAGGGAGGATAACGAGAACGATACCACAATCTCTACAGTATGCTTTTGAACAGACCCCGCTGACGATGTATAAGCGTTGTTTCAAATCCTAAACAGTGGAGTTATAAGGAAGATAATCCCTAGTCAAACCCTTTGATCCTAAGAAGTATGAGTTTTATTTTCACACAAATTAAAACCATTAATCATAACCTGGGGCAAGGTAGTTTTCTCAGTTAATTCAAATGTGCATTCAGTCGCAAGCTTTCCCTTCATACACGACAAAAAATGTAGAAGATGCTCTCCAAAAGATGGTGATGGTTCCACATAATTATTAAGAATAGACAGTCACTATCTCTCAAAATAAAAGCCCATTAAGTTAAAACCTATGAAGGAGACTTAAGAAAAAAACGGGGGCATCCCGCTGACTGCATCACAAAAGAAATAGTCCAGGCAAAAGAAGGGATAACAAAATAAAAAAAAGAGGTCCTAAAAATCCTCAACAAAAAATAAAGGTTACAAAAATGATTGCCTTCCCAAAATAAACATTCAATTTCTGAACCATCACTAGAATATCAGAGCAAAAACTCAAGCGAGAGTTAAACGCACAATTAACTGAGCATAGAATTGAAGAACGGGTTGGGTACAAATAAATTTTGAGCCTTTATCCTTTGTTTCTTAAACCGTGAACCATGCCACATTACAACCCTTAAAATTCCTAGCTGAAGTGTGGGTTAGTTCGAAAGCATATTGTTACAAAAGGTGTCCTGACTCCTGTAAGGTTTGCTATACATCCTGAGTCGATATCACATGCTTGCAAAATTTTGTTTTACTAAAAAAAAATGCATTTTCAAAAAAATTCAAGACAGACATAAGCTTTACATCCTTTAAACACCATTTTGTTTGCACATGACTATTTCTTTAACAGTAGAGAAATTCACACGATCAATATTCAACAAACAGAAATCCTCTCAATGGACAGAATTGTCTCGGATGGAAAAGCACTTCCAACCAAGGGGGCATGCCATGGTGCCTAATTAATCTGGGGCAGTTAAATCAATATTCAAAAGAATCTTTCAAAAGTGTTGAATAGCTAGGGGTAGATCTCCATTTGAATCACTCGGGGCATGTTACATCGATCAGGGATTCCAACAGAAAATCACGGTGATCAAAAACCTTTGGTACCACCAAATTACTTGTCTGTCCAGAGTATCAGTTGGTGTCAGTATCATGTCTTTGAATCCTTCCATGACAGTTCTTAGAAAAGATACCTAGGAAATTCAAGACTATCAGAAACTTGATCAAACATCAAGTGCACCAGACTAACCCCGGAGGCAAACAGGCTTCCACATATGAAAGGGCACATGTGATCACATAAACATTTTCTGACATTTCTACAACACTTGTTATCTTAGACAGTGACAACTCTCCACATCCTATGAACGCGGACATAGTCAGAAAATACTATGCATGAAAAAGACCTGCTAGGTTGATGGGCCTAGGCCAAATTAAGGGCATTCCGGCAAACCAAAAGAGTTCGGGCAAAAATTAGGGATATATACAAAAAAAATTGTACACCCGACAAGTCGAAAACCTGAAAAGGCGACTTGGGCAAAAAAGGGTATCCCGGTGGACTGAAAACCCGAAAGGGAGGTTCAGGCAAAAGTTAGGGATTAAAAGCGTACGACTATGTCCCATCATCTTGTCATTTATCTATCAGTAGAAGACTTATCACCCATATCAACATTTACCAAGCACCCCAGGAGTTCGGATGACACTCAAACCATCCACAAAGTCTCCGCAAGTACTTTCTCCACTAGGTACAAAGGAGGGAACATCTTACTAAAATTTGCTGCCATATCCTCAGCTTACAACCTAGTGATATCAGGTGTTCTCGTATCCCCGACAGAATAGGAACTTCCAACTACTGCTCTGACATCAGGTTTTCCCCACTAAAGTTGTCAAACTTCTCAGGATTCCCCAATAGGATTTCACAAAATCCTCAAGCAGTGCACATTGTTTTCCTTCCCCAACAGAGTTTATTTCTCTAACAACGAAAGATCATCTCCCAACAGTTCAGCTACAATGAATTTGAAGACATACATTCTTCATCCCCAACAACAATTAGGGATTCATTTTCCCTAGTTCAACTACATTGCAGTAGAACGACTGACACGTTCATACATTACATTCATACACCGTTTCTACAAACATCATAGCATATGCAGCACAAAAGCATATATCGCAATCTCATTTATTTTGAGAACATCATTACACAATGCATTTCATACATCATGACATTGCATATGACTAACTCTTTACCTTTTCAGGAAAGATCAAATCAACAAACATCATTGACTACTTATATGACCTGACAGTCTTCTCAAAGGCTACGTCTAACGAAGGGCTATTTCAACATTTTCCTCAAAAAGATCATTCTCAAAAGACCTCTACTGGTTCAGTTTAAATCGACCAATGATTTATTCTGATTCTTTTCTGGTGGATACTTTCTCTGGTTCAGTCAAATCGACCCAAAGATTTATTCTGATTCTTTTCCAGTTAAAGTTTATTCAAGACATCTGCTGGTTCAGTTTAAACCGATCAATGGTTTATTCTGATTTCATTTTGGTAGACACTTTCTCTGGTTCAGATAAATCGCTCCAAATATTTATTCTGATTCTTTTTCAGTTAAAGTTTATTCAAGACCTCTGCTATTCAGTTTAAACCGATCAATGGTTTATTCTGATTCTGTTCCGGTAGACACTTTCTCTGGTTCAAATAAATCGCTCCAAAGATTTATTCTGATTTATTTTCCAGTTAAAGTTTATTTAAGACCTCTGCTGGTTCAGTTTAAACCGATTAATGGTTTATTCTGATTATGTTCTAGTAGACACTTTCGCTGGTTTAGATAAATCACTACAAAATTTATTCTGATTCTTTTCCAGTTAAAGTTTATTCAAGACCTCTGCTGGTTCAGTTTAAACCGATCAATGGTTTATTCTGATTTTGTTCTGGTAGACACTTTCTCTGGTTCAGATAAATCGCTCCAAAGATTTATTCTGATTCTTTTTCAGTTAAAGTTTATTCAAGACCTCTGCTAATCAGTTTAAACCGATCAATGGTTTATTCTGATTCTGTTCTGGTAGACACTTTCTCTAGTTCAGATAAATCGCTCCAAAGATTTATTCTGATTTATTTTCCAGTTAAAGTTTATTTAAGACCTCTGCTGGTTCAGTTTAAACCGAGTAATGGTTTATTCTGATTCTGTTCTAGTAGACACTTTCGCTGGTTCAGATAAATCACTCCAAAGATTTATTCTGATTCTTATCCAGTTAAAGTTTATTCAAGACCTCTGCTGGTTCAGTTTAAACCGATCAATGGTTTATTCTGATTTCATTCTGGTAGACACTTTCTCTGGTTCAGATAAATCGCTCCAAATATTTATTCTGATTCTTTTTCAGTTAAAGTTTATTCAAGACCTCTGCTATTCAGTTTAAACCGATCAATGGTTTATTCTGATTCTGTTCCGGTAGACACTTTCTCTGGTTCAGATAAATCGCTCCAAAGATTTATTCTGATTTATTTTCCAGTTAAAGTTTATTTAAGACCTCTGCTGGTTCAGTTTAAACCGATTAATGGTTTATTCTGATTCTATTCTGGTAGACACTTTCGCTGGTTCAGATAAATCACTCCAAAGATTTATTCTGATTCTTTTCCAGTTAAAGTTTATTCAAGACCTCTGTTGGTTCAGTTTAAACCGATCAATGGTTTATTATGATTCCGTTTCGGTAGACACTTTCTCTAGTTCAGATAAATCGCTCTAAAGATTTATTCTGATTCTTTTCCAGTTAAAGTTTATTCAAGACCTCTGTTGGTTTAGTTTAAACCGATCAATGGTTTATTCTGATTTCGTTCTGATAGACACTTTCTATGGTTCGAATAAATCGCTCCAAAGATTTATTCCGATTCTTTTCCAATTAAAGTTTATTCAAGACTTATGCCGGTTCATCTTAAGCCGATCAATGGTTTATTCCGATTACGTTCCGGTAGACACTTTCTCTGGTTCAGTCAAATCGACCCTAAGATTTCTCTAATTCTATTCCAATTAAAGATAATTCAATACCTCTGTTGGTTCAGTTTAAATCGACCAATGATTTATTCTGATTCATTTCCGGTGGATACTTTCTCTGGTTCAGTCAAATCGACCCTAAGATTTTTCTGATTCTTATCCAGTTGAAGATAATTCAATACCTATGCTGGTTCAGTTTAAATCAACCAATGATTTATTCTAATTCATTTCTGGTGGATACTTTCTCAGTTTCAGTTAAATCGACACTAAGATTTCTCTGATTCTTATCCAGTCAAAGATAATTCAAGACTTATGCTAGTTCAGCTTAAATCGACCAATGATTTATTCTGATTCTTCTCCATTAAAGATACTGTAAAGCCTGGAGTCCGACCATATAGAAGTTTATTAATTACTATGAAACCTGGACCCGACTAGATAACAACTTAATTTCTTCAAACCACTGAAGCCTGGATATGACCAGATAACAGTTCATTGTCTATAATTACTGCGAAGCCTGGAACCAGGCAGATAGCAGTTAAATTCATATTCCCCAATAAGTCGCTGTGAATCCTGGAATATGACCGGATAACAGTCAACCTTATTATCCTCGACAAGTCGCTGTGAAGCCTGGATCGCGACCAGATAACAACTCTCTTTCGTCTCTCCAATCAAGAGATAACTCCCAAGTAGAGTAATGGACAACTGAAGCTCCTAGACTCTATTCCCCTAAGACATTCCCCAGAGGCCTCCTCCTCAGACAACAGGAATAGGAATCCCCATAAAGAGACTTCTTATGAAGTCATCATCTACTTTAGATGGCATCTTTAAGCCCATCTGTAACGACTCTCCGTCATATTCCTTGGATGGCATCTTTAAGCCCATCTCCGGCAGTCTTTTGTCATCTTTTCTAAATGGCATCTGTAATCCCATTCCCGATATTATTCACCAAGAGTATCACTTCTGACGAGTGCAAATTTCTGGGCACTCTAGTGTTCAATCATCTTCCACCTTCAGATCACGAAAGGCAGACAAGCCAATCTACATCCTAAGATCTAAGAATATTGAACAGGGGTAGCTGTTATACCCTAAAATTTTCCCTCTCATTTTATTCAACACATGCCCATTGAGGTTCCAAACTTTCCCTAAGATGACTAAGAATTGACCAGACAAATTCTCCTCCTAAGGCAATGAACCTCTAACTAGGGTTCCAGTTTTCATCAAGATGTGTGAGCTCTAATGGCCTAAAATGTTTTCCATGGTCCTAATATGTCCTCAGGATTATCCATGCCAAATTCCATGCCTTGCACACCAAGTTTGCTTAGTCAATTGCTCAAATGCTTGAAAATCAATTGTGCTAGGTCAAAAGTAAATTGTGGCCTATATACAGTCAAACTTCAAGATTTTTGGTCAACATCAATATTTTGAAGTGATTTCCATCATTTGATCAAGGGTTGATCATGATTCCTCAAGAAATGCTCCTAATTCGTCAAAAGTTAAAAACTACTAATTAGGGTTTCTATAACAAAAGTTAACCAAACTTTGACCAGGCATAACTCTCACATGCTTCATCCATTTCCCCCCAAACAAAGCTAATTTTGAACAGAATTCAATTCCCTACAATTTACCATCATCCCTTAAGTCCAATAAATTCACCATTTGAAAGATACAAGTTCATACATTACATGTCATTTTTAGAAAGTCAATAAAAGCAATTTTTTTCCAAGACCTTTTACATCAAGATAACATATTCAAATTCAAAATTGATCAAAATAGGGATTGGAGTAGACATATTAGGCTTTTCAAAAAGTCTAGGATCATCATCATGAGATGAAAATTGAGCCAGTTACGACTTACCCAAGTTGGGAAAATTTGGGAAATTTCAAGAAATGTGCATTGAGCAAATTTGAGCTTTTAAGGCAATGGCTCATTTTCTTGGAAATTCAAACATCTTTCTAAGAGTATAGAGGACTCCTAAAACCATTTTTGGCATAGTCTTGATTTTATTTGCAGTTTATATTAAATTTATTTAATTAAAAATCAAATAAATCAAAATTATTGCAAATTATATGGATCAATATGGTTAAGGATTGTTTTAATGCATGGAGGGGCCCCATTTTTTGTGTATAGCAAGGCCAGCATGTCCACATTCATGTAAGTTTAAAAAATGGACAAAATCTCATGCTTTTGGCCAAGGTTACCCATTTATGTTCATGGAATTCAAGAAATTGATTATGGATGTTACAAACTTGTTTTTTCATGTCTCCTCATTCCTCTCTATAAATACCAAGACTAGCAAGCCAAATGGACAACAAAAAACAACATAGAGACCATATTCCAAACTTCAAATTCTCAAGAAAAAGTCAAACTTCATTCTCAAATTCCAGGGTAATTCAGAAGTTTTTGAGCCTTCAGTAACCATCCCTGAACACCACTGAAGGATTCACGGTCATCCTTGAGCCCTATAGCTTCGCGAAACACTCCCTACAAGTCACGGTTTTCTCTTGTCTTTTTCAATTTCGTTTTCATTCATTTATTCATTATAAACATGATTTGACTGCATATTTGTGTTTGTGATCATCATGGGAACATTTCTGGATGTTTTATTTTGAGTTTGAGTACAGATATAAAGATCCACCATTGTTAGGGTTCCGAGTTTCCAATTTGGGGAACCTGACTTAAAGGCCAAATTAGATGAAATTGACGGTGCCAATGAATTCAGGAGGAAGATTACAAGCGATCCATGGCCTTGGTTGATGTTTTTTGTGTGTGTATAATGATTTTGAATTGTACAGGGCTATAGCTACAAATGCAATTTGTCATTATAGGCTTTAGCAACAGAAGTGTTCGTCACTAAAAGCCTGGTTCAATTTGAACGAAGAAGACAAAGCGTGGCAACTCATCATTGGCTAATTCAAACACAACGCATGTTTTTTTTTTTGAATTCAAATATTCGCGTGGACTTTCAAATATATTTTTATCGTTTGATATGTATAAACGAATGGACAATTGGATCAGTTGGCAAAGCGCGCTTGTGTGAAGGGAGAGGACCTGGGTTCGAGTCCCAGGTCCAGCATTTTGTTTTTCTAACATTTCTTGATTACAGGTCCAATGTGCCTTAACTATGCAGGTTCAATATAAGCCCCGGACCATGACCATCAGATCATGATTGATCTAGATCTGAGCGCACCAATGCAAAGTCTACCATGCACCTTCAAGTCCAGTCCACACTGGATCCAATAGTACAAATCTGGGCTCTAACATTTTGGGTCTAACCCTTTTCCAAATTGCACCCCCATTCTACTTCAGCCATCAAGCCCAATTTCTTTTCCTTTTTTGCTTTATTTAATTATTTAATTTTCTTAATCCTTTTTTAATTATAATAATAATTAAAAAAACTCACAAAAACTATTAGGCTTAGGTTTTCTATAATTAAACAATTAATTTCTTTAATTAATTAATTAACTAAATTTTAACTATTTTCTTAATTTAAAATGAACTAGAACTTAGAAATTAATTTAATCATTTTCTTTTCATAACAAAAAATTGGATTAGTTTACTTTTATAACCTAGAATAATTTTCCATTTAATATTTGTTTTTTCTTAATTAAATTTATAATTAATTTTCCTTTAACAAAACAAAAAACAAAAAAAGGATTTTTCTTTACTTAGAATTTTTCTTAGGTTTTTAGACGTATTGTATTATCTTGCGCACATTTATTTTACTTTTGCATTTTTATAATAATGTAACTGCATATTGGTATGTATTAGATTAAATAGGGCTTTTTTACAGTTTCCTTTATTTTTCTCCCCCATTTTGTACAGTGTAAACCCCCTCCCTGAAAGCCATGTAATAGTCTAGATTTACGCTTTCTGTACTTTATTTTCTGTACATATTAACTGCTAGTAACTAGGCATGTATGAAAATACTAATAATCAAATGTTAGCAAACTTAACAAAAAGACAAAAAATAACTGAATTGAACACAGTTGCACACAAGCACTTCTAGGGTATCCCACTATTGTTGCCTTTAAGAAATAAAACAGTCATGAGGCAGGAACGCTTTAGCAAAGACCCATAAATCAAAAGATCATAGTCCCTCGATGACCATACAGTTTCCTTTTCGGTAAATGATCTAGTCCCTAAAAGAAAATTGCTAAAGCGCCTCCTCAAGTTGCCTTCATGACTGTAAAATGTCCCTTCGATTCTCCCTCAAACATCCAACAACAAAGCTACCTACTCACTAATAGTAGGATAGCATTGTCTAAAGGAAAAGAGGAAAAGAACGACCCTTTTTCGAGTAACAAAGTAGATAGTTGTTAGAAGTTTGCTCAAACATTTTTCACTTACACAAACACTACTTTTTCAAAAACAATTTCAAAACACTTTGTATAATTTCTCCACTATCCCGAGAAACATTACAAAGTTCGATGTACTAAGGCGTTTCGAAAACATTTTCAAACACAAAGCACAAAGGTATTTTTTTAAATGAGCAAACCTCTAAGAGCCCGTCGAAAACCACAGATGGAAAGGGTGCTAACACCTTCCCTTTCCATAATCTACCCCCCTTACTCAGAAACTCTCGAAAAAGGTATTTTTCTGTTCTTTTCACCCTTTCCTTTGTTGGATAAAAGAAAAGTCAGTGGCGACTCTTGCTTACCGCATATTTGCAAATACAAAATGCAAACCAGTATTAACAGTTGGTTCTGCCACCGTATCACACCAGTGAGTCCAGTAAGGAATGCTCTGGAAAGTGCATGGTGGTCTGCGCATTGGAGGTGCTGGATCTGGATCAAGTGGTGATCTGATGGCTTGGATTGATGGTTTATGATGCATGTGTTTGAACTTGAAACACCAGATCTGCATATAATATGTTAGAAAAAAACAAAATGCATGACCTGGGTGTCGAACCCAGGTCTTTCCCCTTAATTTGAACCCTCCCCTAATTCGAACCCCCTAAGTCCGAATCTGGGTTGTTTTGGCCTGAAACGGCATGTACCAGAGCTTCGTAAGCAATCAATTTCGAAGGCCTTAACAATGGTATCTTTTCATTTGGGCACTGCAACTTACATGTATTACATTAAATCATTCACAAAAAACAATAATAACATGAATATGCAATCAAAATGAGTTTGAATGAGTTTGAGATTGGGAATTTTTTACCAAAACGAATGTGCCTCGATCTGTAGTTCTGAGCGTGGGATGGCTTGTGCAAGGGTTGGTATACGTTCCTGGATGTCTCAGGAATACAAATATGGTATTTTTTTGGACTGAGGGAGCTTGCAAAGATGGTTTTGAATTTTGACAACTTATGATATTTTTGAGAGTTTTAAGATAGTTTTCATGAGGCAGTGTGTGCGTATGGCTCTTTGGGGCAATTCATGTGTCCCTTTTGCTTCTGATTTAGTCTTGTACTTATAGGGGTGTGGTGATGAACACATATGGCATGAATCAGCCATTAACCATGGATTTGAAAGCAAAATCTAATGATTTGAAGAGTTTCCATTTTTAGATATTTCATGCCATTTTGAACTTTGAGTGAACCTGGACAAGCTTCATCCCATTAGGTGTTCGTTTCGACTTGCATCTCCATTTCACATCAATTGATTCTTTCGACAAGCTCCCAAGCTTTGTTCTTTTTGATGGCTCTGAGTTCCAATTCGAATTGCTCAAGGCTTCATCATCATGGTTTCTTTGATTAAGTCACCATCTACATGGATTGCTTGATCTGGAAACACCAGCCTAATCGAATAGTTCTTGTTCCTTTCAATATCCTTCCCTTCAATTCGACCAGTCGAAGTATCACCTCTTCATCTTGACTTGTCTAAGCATCATTCTGTTCTTTTCGATCTCCTTTTATTCAATTCGACCAATAGAAGTATCACCTTTTCCTTTTGACTTGTCAAAGCTTCATTCTGTTCATCTTATTGTCGAACTGAACTTTGACTCTAATCCCACCCTTTTATTTCGTCTACAAGACCATCTTTACTGATCACTAGTTTATCTCCGATTGGTGAATAAAGCTTGTATGCACCAATCGAATGGTAACCTATGAGCACCAAGACTTCACTTCGATCATCCAACTTCTTCCTTGCCTGTTCAGGTACATGCTTGAAACACATTGATCCAAAAAAAAACTCTAAGATGATTTATATTTGGCTGATTCGACCCTAATAGTCCTTCTATGAAATCATGCCACGTTCGAAGGTTGCATGTCCTTCGAACCATCAGACTTCCACGTGTTTCTTAAAAGCTTTTGAATTCAAAATCTTCTTCCTTTTGAAGCACCAATTCAAATCAACATGACAGTCGAAATGCCTTCCCTTGAAATGCTTCGAATAACTTATATTTCAATAGTTCGAAAACGAAACCTTCGATAACGGTTCGACATAGTGAAGCTCTTTACTAGCTCTTTATCAATCAAAGACTTCATAAAATCCTCCCCACACTTTATTTCAAACTATTCTTTCTTCGATCATAGTTTCAATTATTCAAAACTTGTGTAATCGAAATTCCAAGCTAACACTGCTTCGTTGGGCATCTAATTAGAATGCATACTGCTGTCGAAGCTGCTTCAGCCCAAAATACACCTCGTCATGTTTTGTACACTTATTTTCTTTCTTTCAGCTATGCCATTATGATGAGGCGTATAGGGTTCCATAACCTCCTGTATGAGCTTGTACCTTCCAAATGATGCATTTCTTTAGCTTGAGGATAAAAGAGAAGTTGTAGGGCATGAAACTTGGCATGGACAAACTTGAAGACATATTAGGACCATGGGAAACATTTGAGACCTTTGGAGCTCACACATCTTGGTGAAAAGTGAAACTAGTTAAAAGGTCATTGCTTAGGAGGAGAATTTGTCTGATCAATTCTTAGTCAACCTTGAGCAATTGAGGACCTTAATGAGAATGTCTTGAATAAAATGGGAGGGAAAATTTTGTGGTGCAATAATAGTCGTGCAACATCTAAACCAATTTGCTCTTGACATTGTCTTCCAAGTTGGCGCCAATCTTGAATTCTTTCTTATCTTCCTCAGTACCCAAGTATATCACTTTGACCGATTCTTCGTGCGGTTGGATAGCCTTTTCCTCTTGTATCAGGAGTCTGACGAGTTCTCCAGGTATCTCACAATCTTCTTCACCTTCGTCTTCGGCTTGATAGATTGGATTTTCAAAGTCATAAACGACAATAGCAAAATTATTGTCAATGAGATCCAGAGTGCATGTGGATCTGCAAATGTGTGTGTGTGCATGTAAGGTCACATGGCTATTTTGAAAATGCAGTAAAGTAAAAGAAAGACAAGGAGCGTAAAATTTGAATGCAAAATCGTCCAATGTTTTAATTAAATGAGCATATGATATATGAAATGATAACCCTTAACAAATGGACCATTGTACCCCGGGCAAGGCACATGGTTTAAAGTCATTGTTTTTAAATAAATTATATAGACAAACTTCTTAAAGCAATAAAAATAAGAAATAGCAATTACTCCTAGCTGGGGGAGATTGAGATGAAGTCTTTATCCATCCAGTTGTTGAGTCCACCGTCAGCAGTTAGGAATATCCAGTCGTCTAAGTTACCATCACTATTAGTGTCTTCCAGAGCATTGACTTCATTGTTGCTAATACAGAGAGGTGGTCCCCCAGCACGAACATGTTGAACCTGTTTCTGAGCCTTTGAAGTGAAACCCAACTCAAAATTTTCAGATTTGTAGGGGATATCAGGAAGTTGTCCCCAGATAGTGCAACCTTCGTCTTCTATAACAGCCCTATTTAGAAAGGCCATTCTTTGTGTGCCCTTAGATATTTCAAGAGTAGCAACAACAATCATTGGAGGGATTACTTCAAATGTCTGACAAGGAGTTTTAATGAATTCTCCATCCATTTCAACATATTTGAAAGGATTCAAATGACTGACCATATATTCTTCCTCTCTGCAAACTGTGATAATCTTCCCTTTCACTGGATATTTCAGCTTTTGATGCAATGTAGAGGTGACCGTACCTGCCACATGGATCCATGGGCATCCTAGCAAACAAGAATAGGCCGGGAAAATATCCATTACATAAAATGTAGAGTTGAATATTTGAGATCCCACCTTGATCGGAACATCGACCTCTCTATGGACCATCCTCTTTGACCCACCAAAGGCTCTTACCACGATGTTGCTGGGTTTCAGCACCAACCCTTCACAGTCCAATCTATCCAAAGCACCTTTGTCTAAAATATTGAGAGAGGACCCTGTATATACTAACACATGCACCAAAGTAGTGTCTTTGCATTCAATAGATATGCGTAGAGCTTTGTTATGATTCTTCCCTGTCGGAGTTAAATCTGCATCATAAAAGCCTAAACCATTATCAACAGTTAGGCTTGCAACACAAATCTCAAATTGATCAGCAGTGGTTTCTTGTGGTACATGGGAATTCTTTAGGAATTTCAGCAGAGCTTGGGCATGTGCTTCAGAGCATAATAACAAGGAAAACATGAATATTTTTGAGGGCATCTGCCCCAGTTGCTCAACTATTTTGTAGTCACTTTTTCGGATAATCTTCAGAATTTCTTCCATCTCTTGTCTAGATGGGACTTTAATTGTAACATCTTTTGAGGGCCCTCCATCAGGGAATGATCAATTACTTTCTCTTTACCTCGGGCATTGGCAGTTGGCCCAACAGCAAGAATACAGATAGATGTTATAGTAGTTGTTGGATAAGAGATCTTCGGAGAGAAGATTCTCCCTGTCCTAGTGACCTTACTATTTATGGCAATGTTTGTAATTTTAAGATCTTCATTTTAGGTAATCCATGGCTCTTCCTTGACACCATGATAATAAACTTCTGCCCCATTGTTCCAGGGCACAACTTTGTTAGAGGAATATAGGACTGGCCCCAGTGTAGTGATAATCAGGGGAGCCACTCTTGGCTTAGCAGGAATCCATATAGGGCTTTTGGAGGTGATCCTAATAGGAGTATTTGAAATGGTGATTATGGAAACATCTTTAAGTCTCAGCTCTTGGAAAGTACTTTCAGGAAAACTCTTCACGGACGGAGTTTTATCGAACAGAATTTCATGGCTATCAATCAGGTGTTGGATACCTTTCTTCATCCATATACAACCATTAGTTTGAGAAGCACAATGGTAACAATTTTCAAGGAAGCCCGAAAATAAACTTACTCTTACAGATTCTTCTTAACAGTCATTAAGAGAGTAGTCAAATCACTGATGGAGGAGACATAGGAAACATCGTTAATAACATTAACACCTTTACCATGATTGGGAATGGGTGCGGTAATCACATTATGGGTTTGTGGAGGGTCAAACTCAATCACGTTGTTGTCAATCAAATCTTGGATTTTGCTTTTTAGGGCCCAACAATCATTAGTGTCGTGCCCAGGGCTATTGGAATGGTATGCACACCTTGCATTTGGGTTATACTCTGGAGATGATGTATTGGGATTTTGAAGAGGATCCTGCAGCGTTACTAAATCCGCCTTCAACAGATTTTGTAAAGCTTGAGACAATGACATGTTAATCCGGATGACTTGTCTCCTCGGAGCATGCGCCCTATGCTGATTGTTTTGTTGTTATGGTCGTTGAACTGGGGTTGGGTTAGAAATCAATACTATATTTACCCAATGATAACGATCATTCTTGACACAGCTCCTTTGTCCATAAAAAACATTAGTCTCTTTCTTACCAACAAATGGTTTCTTTACAGCAGTAAAGGTTGAGGCCATATGGATCTTCCCACTTTCGATTCCCCTTTCAACTCGTTCGCCAGTCAAAATTAGCTCAGTAAATCATGACGAAGAACTCCTAATCAACAAATTAAAGAATAGACCAGTCAAGGTGCCCATGAACATGTCCGTTAATTCTGTCTCAGTCAAAGGG
Organism: Vicia faba; assembly: GCA_948472305.1. NCBI lineage: Eukaryota > Viridiplantae > Streptophyta > Magnoliopsida > Fabales > Fabaceae > Vicia > Vicia faba. Next base: position 981,100,894 of record OX451735.1, read on the forward strand.
GGCTGTATCCTTAAAGCCTTCATTTGAACCCATAGTCATATTTTGTAATTGCATGCGAGTTGGTGCAAGGTCAACATTGTATTGGTATTGTCTGTAGAAGGTAGCAGCCAAATCCTCCCATGTGTGGATATTAGTCCCTTCAAGTTGATAGAACCATTCCAACTGTGTTCCAGATAAACTCTCTTGGAAGAAATGAAACCATAACTTCCTATCAACAGTGTGTGGTTAAATCTTATGGACATAAGACCTCAGATGCATCTTGGGACAGGATACCCCATCATACTTGGCGAAGACTGCGACCTTGAGTTTGTATGGGATGACCACTCCAAGGACCAAACCTAAATCACCAAAGTCTAAACTAGGCACTATTTGGATCTCTACAACCTTAAGTTGGTCTTCTAGTTGTTTATATTTGTCATCCACCGGTGGATACTGCTCATTGGAGTAGTCCTCATCCTCAGAAATATGGTTATTTCCACCCCCAACCCTGGTGCTTCTAACATCCTTGTCTTGATTGTATTCTCCCTCAGAAGAAACCTCTTATATTTGAGCCAGTCGGGCGAGCCCCTTGAACCTTCTTCCCATGTTGAGGATAACAACCCATTTCTTGGTCTTATTTTTGGTGGCAAGGAGTGCCATCATCTCTTGTTGTCCTTTAGCTAAGTTGAGGAGAGTCTCTTGGAACTGTGCATGTTGAGGTTTGCAGATCCTTGACGGTTTTCTCTAGAGCCATCTTATACTGAAATAAACAGTAAAAAGATGAGGAAACTTGTATCGTAAAATCTGCTTATGACATGATGCAAGCTATGTGGATGCAATGTTTTCAAGGACCTCAAGAGATTTAAATTTTCTAGCCAAAAAGGAAACATAAACAATAATTGTATTAATAAGTTCAAAAGTTACAATTTCCCATTGGGCTTACAATAGGAAAGCCAAAAGGTCTTAAAGAGAGAATAAAATGAACTCATAAAACAAAAGACTCAAGTCTCCCACGGGCGTTTCCTCTTTGTGTCGAGGTAGGCATTCAGGCTTTGCTCTTCGTGAAGTTTCTTGGTGAACTCCAACATTTTCTTCTCGCTTGCATAGAGTCGAGCTTCAAAGGTGTTTCATTCTCCCTTGAGTTGAATCCACGACTTTTGCAACTCTTTGAGGTCAGTAGGCATGTCCAAATGGATAATGGTGTAAGGAATATCCCCCTCGACAACAGGCTCCACAATTATTGGTAGGATAGATGGATATGGCATCATGAGGTTTTGAGCGTGAGCTCGCACCCATTTGAGATAAGTCTCCAAAGGAATAGAGTTCTTACGTCCCAAAGTCTTACTATCAACCTTGTTTACCATGCCCCAAGCTCGTACAAACCTTTGACGATAACCTTGGACATCGTTCTCGTAGTCGAATACAATACCATGGATAAGTGCATCATGAGGACCATCTCTTCGAGCGTAATCAAATTGTCGTAGGGCCAGATAAGGGTTATAAGTAATACCTCCCCTAATTCCCAAGAGTGGAACATTAGGGAACTCCCCACAACCGGCAATGATAGTAATATTCTCTTGAGATTGAGATCACAAAAATATATATATATATATATATATATATATATATATATATATATATATATATATATATATATATATATATATATATATATATATATATATATATATATATATATATATATATATATGAGAAAGCGACATCATCCTTTGAGACCAACTCAAGCCTCGTTCATTCTTCAATACCGACCGGGGAAGGTGTGAAATAAACCACCTAGATAGCAACGATATACAACACATAAGAGCCCCTCTCTTCCTCATGGTATGAGTGTGAAGAGTATGCAAAATGTCTCCAAGCAAAGTAGGCACAGGGTTACGAGAAAGGAAAATTTTGACATCATTAACATCTATAATTTGGTATGGATTATGGAACAGTACTAACCCATAGATTGGAAAGGCCAAGACTTCTTCAAAATCTTTCAAATCCATAGCCTCCCAAAACAGTCGAGGCTTCTCTTACAGAAACTTAGATAGAAAACCCTTGACTGCACTCCTTGTTTCCCAATTATTTACAATGTCAGACCTCTTCAAATGTAAAGCCCTGGCAATAACTTCAGGTTTTGGAGTTTCCTCTAAACCAGTGAATGGTATTTGATCAAGGACTGGTACTCCTAACAGTTGAGAGAACTCTTCCATTGTAGGCACCAATTGATAATCAAGAAAGGTGAAACAATGATGTATAGGATCAAAGAATTGAAAGAGCACACACATCATGTCTTCTTTAAAGCTTGAGGTAAATAGATTGAGAAGTCGACCATATCTTTTAGTGAACAGAGAATCTTCAGGAACTTTTGATGCTAACTCTTTAAGTTGAGGAGGCGCCTTTACAAAGCTGATTCGGATGGTATTTCTGCCAGCGGAAGCTATGATCTACAAAACAGAATAAAGATGAATCCCTAGGTCCTTGAAACGGTTAGTGAAAATTCTATGGCATGATGTTATGATGTCATGAACAAATAATCATACACAAACAAAACACATAAGGCCTTAGGTTTAGGCTTGCATGGGGTTTATAGGAAAGTACCCTCTTGAAGTTTTAGTTGGTTCAACCTGTCCTAAAAGAAGTAATTGAGTTCTAAGGAATCTCAATATCATTAATCTTTCTTCATCGGGCATTGTTTCAGCACAAGCAATCTATTTTCGCGATCGAAATATCCCGAAAGTCCAATCTCAACGAGTGTAGTATCGAGTATAAACCAACTTCAATCTGAACAAAATCCATCTATCTCACGACTTTCTAATGGCCAAGTTGTTCAACTAAGGTTCTACAGTCAGTTAGTGCTTTATGACACCACTCAGCGATCCTGTATTCTCCTTGATTTAACTCAAGGGACACCGGTACCCACAAATGTGTCACACTAACGTAGCTATCTCTTCAACCATATCGGTCTATGCCGTATAGTTTCCACGATCTATTTCTACTTACCTAATATACCCTAGATCCGGGTATAGAATCTATACAAGAAATAAACCCAAGCATAACCCAAAATGTAAAGAAATCAAGGAAAACAAGTAAAGCAAATAAAGGTGATCTAGCTCTTAAGGTAACCCCACTTTTAGATTTAAATTCCCCAGCAGAGTTGCCAATTCTATGATACGGTAAGAGAACTGACTTGGGTGTTTTGTGTTTTATCGCAAATGTTGCAGATAGCAAGAGTCGCCACCGACTTTTCTTTTATCCAATAAAGGAAATGGTGAAAAGAACGGGAAATACCTTTTGAGATATTTTCTTGAGTTCGGGGGGTAGGTTATGAAAAGGGGAGGTGTTAGCACCCTTTTCATCCGTAGTTATCTACAGGCTCTTAATTGCTTGATCACTAAAAAATGCTTTGTGTTTGTGTATGTTGAAAGATGTTTTTTTAAGATGTTTTGAAAGTGGTAAATTTGCAATGATTCTCATATCATTGAGAATGAATACAAAATGTTTGCTTTTGGAAATATTTTGAAAATGCCTTAGTGCGGCAATTTTGCAATGATTCTCGTATCATTGAGAATGTATACAAAATGTTTTGTTTTGAAAATATTTGTCAAAAGGGAGTGTTTGGAAAGATGTTTGTTTTTGAAAGTGTGAGGTGTGAAATGGTTTTAGTTTGTGAGCAAGCAATCTACCTACTCAAAAAGTCTTTGTTCTTTTCCTCCTCCTTTAGATAATATTGCTTTACCATTGGTTGGTAGGGAGCCATATCATTGGATGTGAGGGACATGCATGGATCATCGTACATTCATAGAAGGCAACTTGTAATATGTTTTAGCAATTATCTTAAGGGACTAAGATCGTTTACCGAAGGCAACATTTGAAGGGTCGTCGAGGGGTTAGGATCTTTTAATCGAGGGTCTTTTGCTAAAACATCCCAAGTTCAAGGGACATGACTGTTTAAATCCGAGGTTACCCTAGAGGTGCATGTGTGCAAAATATATTGATTTCAAGTATTTTATCTTTGAATTAGGGTTTTCTAATGTTTGATTTTAAGTCTTGTCATGCAAATACTAATTACTAGCAATAATAACGAAAATGATAAATTGCAAAGTTTAAATGTCCTACGCTATTACAATGCTTTGGGAATGGGGGTACAATTTGTGAATAGGGGAAGAAAGCAATAAAGCCTAATTATCTATTACAAACCATTGAATAATTAGTAATGCAAAATAATAAAATGCACAAGAACGTAAAAAGAAAAGAAATTGTTTTTTAGGGTTTTTTTGATGGAAAATATTTTAGTAATTTAACCTAATTAAACTAGTTAATTTTAATTATAAGAAAAGTTAATTAATTATTTAACAAAACCTAAAATCTAAGTTAATTAAAATTAAGAAGAAAATATAACCAAAGTCTAAGTAATTTGTTTAGAAAATAATTTGAATATTAATATTAATTTAGAAAAATATTTTAAAGTATAGAAAACAAACAAAATCTAGTTCTAAATATTAACAAAATATAAAGCAAATGTTTAAATTTAAATGTTTTTAATTTAATTATTTTAAGAAAATATATTTTTATACGTTAAAGAAATCGGGTCTGGGTGTCAATAAAGAAAAGGGGGCTTGAAAAGAAAAACGGGGCATTGGGCCCAAATATATTTTTTGTTTGAAATCCGAGAAAAATAATATAAAAAATGGAATGGGCTTGGTTGCTGAAAGTAATACGGAGGGCGTATGAAATCAAAAACAAAAAGGCCCAAACATTTCTAGCCCATCGCCTGTTTTGGGGTTCCATGTGACTAGCCTATGAGAGTGCATCATGGTCTCTCCATTATGAGCATTTGATTTGATTTCCTGGAAGATTTGATGGTGTGGATGAGATAAGTATCATGTGCATCCTTAGCTTGCTTGCATTGAATATGAAATAGCAAAATATGTGAAAAAACAAAAAGGGTACCATTGGGGCTCGAACCCAGGTCCCTATATTCTAATGCCTTATGCGCGTTTCCTCTACCAGTGGGGTGACTGTTTCATTAGTTTATAGAACAAGTTGCAATAAATTTAAAATAAACTCATTCCTAATTATAACTTCATCTTCTTCCTCGCGCTAACATTTCCATTGTTACATTTTTTAATTTCTGAACTTGCTCATTTCTCAACCATTTTCAAAAGTGTAAACATGAAACTTGCTCCATTTTTCAACACGAATTCAACCATGTAAGTAACTAAAGCTATAAATCAAAGATGAACACGAATTTTGTTTGGTACTAAATAAAACCTAATTTTTTTTCAGAATGTTCAACTTCAAAATTCACATCACTCAGGCAACATAAATGAAAACTAAAAGGCATGGTAAGCTTCAGGGCAATGATGTATACATTTTTCATTCACAAAGTAACCATTAATGATGCATGTAGAGAGAGTTCAAAGTTTAGAAAACTTACCTCAAAATTGGAAATCATGTATGGAGTTTGAGCACCCTTGGAAGTGTGGTGATGATCTGGATAGCTTCACTGGACTCCTAGGAAGCTAATGCAACTCTTACTTTATGTTGAAAGTTCTTGAATCGTGCTGGAGAAGTCAAGTTGCAGATTTGAATATTTGGAAATAGAGGATGATGAAGATGAAGTTACAGTGTTGAAACAATGATGGGGACGAGTTATATATGAGGTATGGAAGCTTTGTGATTGATTAAAAGTGAAAACGCACGAGTGGATTGTGAGATTGGTGTTCAAAGTCAGAAATGACAAGTTATGGAGATTTTTGTGCAAATTCTGGTTTGAGGGAGTTTTTGAGTGTTGCAGGGCTTATGAATTCGTGTGTTGGATTGCAAACGACTCCTCCATTTATAGAGGAAAGGTTTTGAAGGCTCTAGTGATCAGAAATCAAAGATCACATGTTATGGTTATGTGACTTGATTTTAAAGCAATCTTGAAAATCATGGTTTCAATGCATAGTACAAGGGCTAGTAGGGTTGTTAGAGGCTTTAGATATGTTTATTCTAAGCATATATATTGAGTGTATGCAGAAGGAACAAGTGCAAAGCTCAAGGAGAGTGGACTTTGTGATTAAAGCCACTTTTCTAAAATGACAATGTTACCTTTGTGCCAAAAATGGATTAATCACTTGGACAATGGCTCAAATGTTGGACAATGGTCCAATCAGTTGTGTAAACAATTAATTATGGAGTGATTTGCAAGTTAGAAGCCTGCAAAGCAAGATTTATGCAGCATGGCTTGAGACTTGATCAAGTGTTCTTCATGAAAATGCCTTGTAATTCAAGAATGGATGCTCAACTTCTTCTCTTAGATTCTCCTAGATCAAGCATGATCTCTTCAAGTTCTTAGACATTTTGAAAAGCTTAAAACATTGTCTACAACCTTCATGTTGACCACTTTGGCTAAATAAACTTAGAACTTGATGAAAATTGGCCAAGAAGTTAGGACAAAAAATATGCCTAAACTTGTTGAAAATTTCACATGTCATTACTTAATGAGCCTATATCTTCAAATCCAAACATTTTTTGGACCTCAACCCTAAGGGATAAAGTTGTAGAAATTATCAAGATCTAAAACTTTCATGTTGAAAGTTTTCCTTGAATCATCTTGCTTCTTGGTGAAAAATTATCATGAATTAGAGAAATTATCAAGGTAAAAAATACTTAGAATTTTTCTAAGTCTTGGAAATCTTGACTTTTGTTGAATTTTCTTGACTTTATTGATTCTTAATAATCAAGTTTGATATTTTTGAATGTCTTTATGAATTTTGATCTTTGAAATTCAATGTTGACCAAAAAGTCAAAATTTGACTTTTTGTGTATTAGTTGACTTTTCATTAGTTGATCCAAATTTCAACTATCAATCACTTGATCTTGAGAAATGATTTGAGCCATGAAATTAGGTCAATATATTGTGCTTGAGTCCTTGAGATCATTCTTCAAGCCATTAGGTCACGTACTAGGTCAAAAGTCACTGATCAATCATTCTCAGTCAAAACCCTAATTTTGACAATTTTACCCCTTTGATGATTTGAATGCTTTGCTTGAGTAATTATGGTCAACCCTTGATCAAATAATGAATATGACTTCAAAATGTTGATATTGGCCAAAAATATTGAAGTTTGACTGTATGTTGACCACAATTGTCCTTTTACCCAATACAACTGATTTTCAGTCATCGGAGCCATTGACTGAGCAATTTTGAGATGCAAGACTTGAAACTTGGTATGAGCACTCTTGGAGACAAATAATGAACCATGAAAGTCATTTTAGGCATCAAAAGTCCAATTTTCCTTGAGAAGAGAATATCTATCAAATCCTTCAAGAGAACAAGGAACAATTAATGTTCCAGAATTCTTCTATCCCCAAGCGGAAGTCAAACGTCCACGACGAAATATCGTAAAACAAAGTGGGAATCCCTAGAAAAATTAGTCCCAGCAGAGGGAAGATTCATATCCTTCACCCCCAGCAATAGTCAGGGATCTATTTTCCCAAGCCTAAGATGTTATACGAAGCTACCGTTGTCGTCAGCAACATCTCACATCCATACATCATTTACAAAACATCATAACATATGCATACGAAATGCATATGACACTCTCATTTATTTTGAGAACATCATTACGCAATGCATTACATACATCATGACATTGCATAAAACTAACTTTGTTTCTTCCAGATTAGTTCGTAAACATGTGAATATCATCAACAATTTTCAAAGCGGGTCAGAGATGAATTCCTGAAACAGGACGGGGAAACTATCTATACGACCAAGTGGTATGAATTCCTGAAACAAACGGGTTTACCAACAAAAAATAGGTCAAAGATTAATTCCTGAAACAAGACGGGGCAACTATCTATACGACCAAGCGGTACCCGAAACAAGACGGGTTTACTAACAAAAATAGGTCAAGGATTAATTCCTGAAACAGGACAGATCAACTATCTATACGACCAGACGGTATGAATTCCAGAAACATGACGGGTTTAACGATAAAAGCGGGTCAGAGATTAATTCCTGAAACTGGACGGGGCAACTATCTATATGACCAGGCAGTATGTATTCTCGAAACAAGACGGGTTTACCAATGAAGAACAGATTACAGATCAATTCTCGAAACAGGACAGGGCTACTATCTGCATGACCAAAAGATTTCCCTCAGAGACTGAATTCTGAAAAGCATCTCCCTTTAGAGACTGAATTCTGAAAATCATCTCCTTCAGGGCCTTCGTTCTGAAAAGCATTTTTCTTTGAAAATTTTCATTCCATCAGATCAAGTCGAGCGTAGACTCATTCTGATACTCTTATCAACAGTTACTCTAGATGGAATCTATAAGCCCATCTCCGAAAATACTCTATCATCTCCCCGAATGGCATCTTTAAGCCCATTCAATCAATACTATTAACCAATAGTGTTACTTCATGCTCCGGCGAGTGCAAATTTTCGGGCACTTAAGTGTTCAATCCTCTTCCACCTTCAGATCACGAATGACGGACATGCCAATCTAACTCTTCAGTTTTAAGAAGATTGAACAGGGGCAGCTGTTTTACCCCAAAATTTTCCCTCCTATTTTCTTCAAGACACCTCCTCATGCTCCTAGGGGTTTCAATTTCTCAAGGCTACTCAATGATTGATCAGACAAATTGTCCTCCTAAGCAGTTGACCTACAACTAGGGTTTCACGTTTCTCAAAGAAATTTGAGCTTAATATTCCTCAAGTTGATTTCATGGTTCCTCATATGTCCCAAGGAATGCTCATGCCAAATTTCAAGCCTTGCATCACAAGTTTGCTCAGTCAAATGCTCAGATGTAAAAATTAATTGTATTGGACAAAAAGTCAACTATGGTTAACATACAGTCAAACCTCAAGATTTTTGGTCAACATGAATATTTTGAAGTCACATTCATAATTTGATAAAGGGTTGATCATGATTCGTCAATAAAACTGCCAATTCACCAAAAGTCAAAAGTTACCAAATTAGGGTTTTCTTAAGGAGAAGTCAACTGAACTTTGACCAAGCACAACTTTCCCATGCTTCATCAGATTTTTCTCAACCAAAGCTCATTCTGAAGGAAATTTAATTCTCTACAACTTAGTTTCTTTAAGTTCAAGTCCAAAAAATGCATCATTTGAGAGATACGGGACAAAACATTATAGGTCATTTCAAAAGTCAACAAAAAGACATTTTTTTGTCAAGGCAACTTACATCAAGATATATTCTTCAAATGCAAAACTGGTCAATATAGATATTGCAGAGGACATCTTTAGCTTTCTAAAAAGTCCCAGATCACTTTCAAATGATAAAAATTGAGAGAGTCATGATGGATGCAAGTTGATAAATTTTGAGAAAATGCATGAAACCAAAAGTGATCAAACTTGGATTTTTGGGCTAATGGGCTGATTTTTCGAGGTCCAAACGTGCATAAGTCCTCAATATGAACCTCTGAACTTATCCATACACCCCTGGAGCTTTTATTCTTTTTATTTTTTATTTTTTAATTATTTTAAGTCAAAATAAATTAGATAAAAGTCAAGGCTTTCTTACAAAGGTCCAAGACCAAATCTTTTTGACCTAATTATGCCTATATATACTATTTATTCAGACAACAACAGGACATGAGACCCTTGTGTTGTACCCCAAAATTTTCCCTCTCATTTTCTCAAAGATTTCTCTCGCATGTGTAATTACAAAAACATGTTTAAAAGAAATAAAGAAAATGTAAAATTTTGAAGATGTAAATGTGCCTTTCGATTAGGTAAAAAAAGAAACAAGTTGGCTTCGATTTTACAAGTTTCAAACTGGCCATGTGTTTTCCTTTGAAGTAACCTCCTTCGATTTACAAGCTGGGTAGCCTCCTTCGATTTGCAAGCTGGGCAGCTTCCTTCGATTACAAGCTGAGTAGCTTCCTTCAATTTACAAGCTGGGAAGCTTCCTTCTATTTACAAGTTGGGTAGCTTCCTTCGATTTACAAGCTGGGCAGCCTCTTTCAATTTACAAACTGGGCAGCTTCCTTCGATTTACAAGTTGGGCATCCTCTTTCAATTCACCTGTTGGGAAGTTAAACCCTTTGAAGAAACGTACTTAGATTACACCTCTAAAACTCTTTAAAACTATCGATCATGATTGGTGGATTCGAAGAACCTATAATGGGTCCATTCGAAGGGCACACATTGTTGGAAACGAACGCTGTTGTCAAAGGGATCAAAACAAAAGTGTGGAGTATTCAAGGTACTTGTTAACTAAGTCTCATGCTCTTCCAGGATTAAGCCTGATAACACTGGCCATAAAACTCCAAAACTGCTGCACAGCAGTCCTGTATTGCTGCCCTATTCCTTGCACTAAAATGACAATAAAGCACTGTCCCTAGAAAGCTACAAATACAACATATCCCTTTTTGTTTGAACTTTTTGTTTTCCCTCCCAAAGCATCAACTCAAGACATCTATAAAAAGGAGGCATCACCATACGTATGAGGGGCCTGAACGATTTCGAAAGAAAACACTTATGAAATTCTCAAAAATTCTCAAACACTTCTTAACATTCTTTTTTTTCAAATATTTCTGTACACTAAGAAAAAACCTTCGATTCACCCTCCAAGTGACCATCAAACCACCCTTGGACCCACTCACCCAGCTGTCATACAATAGGCTTTTGAGTTGTCCCATCACTTGTGTTAAAATATATTTCGATCCACTCACACAACCTCTTTCGACCCAGTCACCGCTTTCACAAAGTAGTAACTGGACTAGCCTCATGAGGGTCCCAACGAACTCTCATTTTCCATCAGAGAAAGCAAGTACATCTCCCTTCGATTTAAGGACCTCAAGAGGTAAGTTTTCTTTCAAGCTTGAGTCTATTCTATTTTAATATCATGTGCATATGCCAATAAAGAAAAATGTAGACATTTCTAGACTATGTTTTAGCTTTCGATTTTGACTGCCTGTATGTTGAAAACTCAACCTTAGTTTAGTTATGCTTTGGACTTTGAGACTTATTAGTTTTCATACTAACCCCTGGATTGTAGTTATATTTGGATATTTCATTTTTAGACTTTAAGAAAGGTTTGTTGTATCCTTCGATTGGCTAGTTGCACAAGCCTTTCGAATCATACTCCGAGGACCCAATATGCTTACAAAGGGTCAACAAGGAACCTGTGGCAAAGTATGAATGTTGCTGCTTCTGGGCCTCAAACGAAGGCCCGAACCTTGTTGTTTCCAGGCCTCAAACAAAGGCCAGAACCTTGCTGTTCCAAGTCTCAAATGAAGGCCAGAACCTGACTATTTCCAGGCCTCAAGTGAAAGGTAGAACTATGTTGATTTCCAGGCAGAATTGAAAGGCGTGACCATCTTGATTCCAACTCTTAGTCGAAGGAGAAAGAAAAGCAAATCGAAGGGACTTCAGAATCCAAATTGAAGGAAGCCAGGAAATGTAGAATCGAAGGGTGTTTCAACCCAAACGAAGGGTCCATTTTTCTTGCATTTATTTTATTTTTGTCTTTATATTTCCATGCAATTCGATATGGTTGTAATAGTGTAGGTTTTATGTCTTGCATCTTTTATTACTTTTGTAAAAATGCTTGTAATTATGTGTGTATGGATGGATAAAAACCAACAAATAGACAACTTAAAAATCAAATACAAATGCATGCAATCAAACACACTCGATAAAAGATCGTAGTCCCTCAATGACCCTAGATGTTGCCTTCGGTAAACGATCTAGTCCCTAAACGATATTGCTAAAACGTCCCATAGGTTTCCTTTTATGACTATACAAACGTCCCACGCCAGTTCCTTCACATCCAACGATGGGGCTTCTTACCAAAATAATGGTAAGATAGCAACATCTAAAGGAGGAGGAAAAGAATATTTAAGACCTTTTGAGTAGGTAGGTTACTTTTAGTTGTTCGCTTGCTCACAACAAAAACATTTTATACACCAACACTCTCATTTGAAACATTTTCAAAAGACAAAACACTTTATACGCGTTCTTATAGAGACGAGAACCATTACAAAGACATTATTTTAAAAAAATACTTTCAAAACCCACATCACAAACACACTTTCAAACAAAAAGCAAGTAATATAGAAAACAACTAAGAGCCCGTAGATAACTACAGATGGAAAGGGTGCTAATACATTCCCTTTTCATAATCTACCCCCCGAACTCAAGAAAATATCTCAAAAGGTTTTTCCTGTTCTTTTCAGACTTTCCTTATTAGATAAAAGAAAAGTCGGTGGCGACTCTTGCTATCCGCAACAATTACGATCAAACGCAAAACAACCAAGTCAGTTCTCCCACCGTGTTACAGATCTGGCGACTCTGCTGGGGAAATTACTTAAAAGTGGGGTTACCTTAGGGCTAGATCACCTTTACTTTCTTTCTTTGATTAATTTGTTTGCTTTACATTTTTGGGTTTTTGCTTGGGCTTTTGTTAAAGATCCTACACCCGGATCTGGGGCACCTTTTAGGTAAGTAGAAATAAATCATGGAAGTTGTACGGCATAGACCGATATGGATGAAGTGATAGCTATGTTAGCGTGACACTTTGGCTTGTACTAATGTTCCTTGAGTCAGTCATGGATAACATTAGGATTCCTTAGCGTCATTAAGCGCTAACTAACTTTTAGAACCTTTTAATTGACTCATCCTAAGCCACTAGAAAGTGGTGAGATAGTCGGCTTTGGCTCCGACCGAAGTTTGATTGATACTCGATGCTACACTCATTGAGATTGGACTTTTGGGATATTCTGGCCACAATACTTTGGTGCTTGAGCTAGAACAATTCCTAAAAGAAAGTTCAGTGATATGAGACTCCTTAGAACCCGCTACTTTTAATAGGACAGGTTGATCCAACTAAACTTAAGAGGGTACTTACCTTTAAAGACTCATGCAAGCCATTAAAACCTAGGGTCTTTTGTGTGACTTGCTTGATATGTCTGTGATTTCAAAGCATAGCCATAACATCATGAACATCATGACATACATGCTAACCGTTTCAAGGGGCTAGATATTTATCTTTCCTTTTTGTTTTGTAGGTTATGTATTCAACTCGCAGAAAGACCATACGAATCAATTTTGTAGAAGTCCCTTCCAAGCTCAAAGAAATGGTCATGAGAGTTCCCAAGAGCTCATCGTTCAACAAGAGATATGGTCATTTTCTCTGTTTGGTTACTACCAGATTCGACAAAGGTCTCATGAGTGTTCTTGTTGTACCCCAAAATTTTCCCTCTCACTTATCAAGAATCTTCTCACAAGATCTCCTTGGGCTCAAGACTGCACTAGGGTTTGATCAGCTCAAGACACCTCCTTAGGCACTGATGACCAAATTTAGGGTTTGAGTTTGCACAAGGATTTTTGAACTATAAATGATTAATATGACTTTCATGGATCATTATGGACCCCCAATATTACTCATGTCAAGTTTCAAGCCTTAGATCACACTTTTGATCAGTCAATTGAACAGTTGACCTAAAAATCAGTTGTATTGGGGAAAAAGTCAACCATGGCCAATTTACAGGCGAACCCCATAATTGTTGATCCAAATCATCATTTTAAACTCATATGTATCATTTTATCAAGTTTGGACCATAATTCCTTAAGAAATTTGATCAAATCTTCAAAAGAGCAAAATGGTAAAAATTAGGGTTTTGACTAGGAAAGGGCAATTTCTGATTTTTGACCTAGCAAATGGTTAATTGGTTTAAGGAATGATCTCAAGATTCCAATTGCATCATTTTTACCTAATGATAGGGTTCAAAACATTTCAAGTCCATTAGATTGACAAATGAATTTTGCAGTCAACTGATCAAAAGTTAATTGTATACTGAAAAGTCAAACTTTGACTTTTTGGTCAAATTCAAGTGCCAAAGATCATAATTCATCAAAACATGTCAAAATATGAAAATTATTCATCAAGAAATCAAAAAGTCAAGATTTCATTTTGAAAAGTCAAAATTTCTAAACTTAGAAATTTTTCTAAGTGTTGGAAATTTCATGTTTTTTCATAACTTTGAGCCAGATTTTCACCATGACATAAGATGATTCAAGAGAAACTTCCAACATGAAAGTTGTAGATCTCCATGAAATCTACAACCTTTCTTCACACAACTTCTTCCAAAAGTTCTTGGATCTCAAGTTATAATTTTATGAACATAGGGTCATGAAACTAAACACTTAGTGAAATTTTGCCCTAATTTGACCAGGATTTTAACCTAACTTCATGACACTTTTTCATATAGTTCCAAGGGGAATATTTAAAATAAATTAAAAGATAGGTTGTAGAGAACATTTCAAGATTTCCAAAATGTCCAAGAACTCCTTGAGATCATTCTTGACTAGGGAGAATCGAAGAGATGAAGTTGGTGTTTTGTCACTTGAATTACAAGGTATTTTGTGATGAAACAAAATCCAATTTCAAACCTATGCTGCACAATCTTGTTTTGCAGGCTTCTAAACCTCAATATCTCTCTATAATCATAAGATTACACTTTCTTTTGAGCTATTATCCAAGTGTTCCAAGCATTGTCCAAGCCAATTTGCCATTTTTGGAAGAAAGCTACCATTTCATTCTTGAAAAGTTGCTTTAATCACAAAGTCAACTTGTCTTGAGCTTCTAACTTGTTCTTTCTGCACACATAACTCCTATAAACCAAAAGAAATGTGTCTAAGACCTAAGAAAGCTCAGAACATGCTTGTATAATACTTGATATTTGTCATTTCACTTTTCTTCAAAAGCAAGTTATAGAGACATAACCCTATAACTCAGAAACCTGGAGTGATTTTATGCTCTAATCTTTTCCATACATATTAACAAGTTCATTGCAAGATAATACATGATTTCAAGCATCCTAAAACTATCCCAAACACACTTGCTGCACAAGACTGCTCAACTTGACAGTTTTAAGCCAAAACTCTCCATCTCCATTTCCACTCGTGCGTTTTAATTCTTAATCATTCAAACACCTTACATACATCATACACAAGTGATTCAGGCCCCTGTTTCAAGGCTATAACCCCTCCATCACTATCCATCATTTTCAAATATCAAGCTTGCAGGTTGACTTGAGTAGGGAGATTCAGGGACTTTCAAAGCAAAGTAAGAGTTGGAATACACTCAAGGAGGTCCAGAAAAGCTAAACAGATCATCAGGCCATCTCCAAAGTTTCTCAAACTCCATTCACGACTCCAGTTGCAAGAGGTAAGTTTTCAAACATCCATCTCTTCATACATGCATCATTTGTTTCTGATTTGTGAGGATAAAATGTAGATATCATTGCTCTATAACTGACCATGTTCATAGTTTTCATTTATATTGATTATATTTAGAGAATTTCAGATTTGAACTTTCTGAAAAACTTAGGTTTCAATTTAGGGCCAACAAAAATTAATCTTCACCTTTGACTTTTAGCTTACATAAGTTATATGGTTAGATTCGTGAGGGAAAATAGCACAACTTTCATGTTTGCATTTTCCATTTTTGTTGAGAAATGAATGAGATACAGATGGTTCGGCTGGCTGAAGGTTGAAGACGAAGTACAGGTCATGGAGACGTTTTACCTTATGTATTTATTGTTTCATTTGTATTAACGGATGTACAGCCACCCCAGTGGCAAAGGTAGCGCGCGTGTGTATGGAAGGTCATGGGTTCAATACCCAGCGCTACCTTTTGCCATTATTTTTTTAGCATTTTTCTCATTTTTGTTCAACTAGGCGCTTGGGCTTCCAATAAGTGGGCCTTGTGTTTTTTTTTTGCTGACTCCTAATCCCTGCTTTACTTCAGCATCCCCCTGACCCATTATTTCTTTATTTAATTTTTTTTATATATTTTATTTTACTTTCATATTTGCTTTTATTATTTTTATTATTACTATTAACAGTACTTTTATTATTATTAACAAAAAATCCAAAAATATTTTTTTATTATTTTTTGCATTCATATTTATTTTATTTTCTTATAAAACAAAAAGGCCAAAAACATTTTCTTTTAACAAATTAATTTCTTTTTTTAATAATTAATATTTAGGTTTAGGTTTAAATATTATATTATTTTCTTGTAAATAAAATTAATTTAGAACTTAGTTTTTTTAATTAATCAATTTCCATATTATTTTATTAATTTAAAACCTTTTCATAAAAAACCCTAAAAATACTTTTTTTAATTAAATTTCTTTCTTAATTAACTTAATTTTAAATAATCATTTTTATTAATTAGATTTAGGTTAAGACCTTTTCATGAAAAGCAAATAAAAATCATTTCTTTTCCATTTGCATTTGTGCATTTTTATTCAATTCTTGTACATTTATTCAATATGGTTGTAATAGTTAATTAGATTTAATTTTCTTTCAAAATCCCCATTTGTAAATTTGTACACCCCCTCCCCTAATGATGTAATAGCTTATTATATTTTAATTTCCGCAATTTATCGCTTTATATACAATTGCTAGTAATTAGGGTTTGTATTGGAAAGATTAAAACTAACCAAATAGCAAACCCTAATCAAAGACAAATCAATGCATGTAAAGCAACACATTTGCACACATACACCCTTAGGGTAAACCCACTTTGTTGTCTTACAAAAATGGCCATATTACACATGTGAGGTATCTTAGCAAAAACAAACGAATACAAGATCATAGTCCCTCGATGACGCTATCTAAGTTGCCTTACAAAAGATCTTAGTCCCTCAAAAAGAATGCTAAGATACCTTGCAACATTGCTAATCATGGCTATATGATGACCCACGCCTGTCCCATTTACATCCAAAGATAGGGTTACTTACCAAATCAATTGTAAGATAACAATGTCAAAAGAAAAGGAAATGTACAAGAAAGATTTTTGAGTAGGTAGAATGCTCTTAATTACTTGCTCAATTTCAAGCAAACATCCTTGGTATTTTCAAAAACAAACACCTACACATTTCAAAACATCTTACAAACTTGAAAACATTTTCAAAAGATCAACATCTTTGTATACATTCTTACGAACGAGAGTCATTATAAAGATTGCCTAAACAATGGTCTCTTTACACAATACTTTCAAAAAACCACATAAAGCATAATTTCAAACAAAAGTAAGTGATCTAGCAAGTAACTAAGAGCCCATGGAAAACCATGGATGAAAAGGGTGCTAATACCTTCCCTTTTCATAATCTACCCCTCGAACTCAAGAAACAATATCAAAGGTCTTTCCTGTGCTTTTTCACCTTTCCTTTTAGATAAAAGAAAAGTCGGCGGCGACTCTTGCTAACCGCGTCATTTGTAATCAAACGCAAAACCTTTAAGTCAGTTCTCCCACCGTATCACAGAATTGGAGACTCTACTGGGGATTAAACTAAAAGTGGGGTTACCTTAGGGATAGATCACATTTATTTGCTTACGTTGTTTGACTTGTATGCTTTACATTATGGTTCTTTGTTTGGGTTTGAATCCTCTACCCGGATTTGGGATACATTATAGATAAGTAGCAATACATTGTGGAAACTGTGTGGGGTATACCGATATGGTCTAAGCAATAGCTACGTTAGTGTGATATATTTGTGGGTACCGGTAGCCTTTGAGTTAATCAAAGAGAATACGGGGCCGCTGAATGATGTCCTAAAGCACTAATGACTTTTAGAACCTTTACTTGACCAACTTGGCCTTTAGGATGTAGTGAGATGACCGACTTTGGTGCAGTCCGAAGTTGGTAGATACTCGATACTACACTCATTGAGGTTTGGTTTCTTGGGATATTTCGGTCGCCATTAAAGAGGCTTGTGCTGAAACAATGACCAAGGAAACAAACCAGTGATATTGAGCACCTTAGAACCCGATTACTATTACTAGGACAGATTTAAGCCAACTAAACTTCAAGAGGGTACTTACTTATAAAACTCCATGCAAGCCTAAACCTAAGGATTTGTTTGTTTTGTTTGTATATGCATACTTTGTACATAACATCATGAACATCATGAACATCATATACATCCACTAACCATTTTAGGGATTTTGGGATTCATCTTTGTTCTTGTTTTGTAGGATATGGATTTACTTCGCAGGAAAACTATTCAAGTCAATCTTATAAGGATCCCTCCACAACTCAAGGAGCTAGCTTCAAGGATTCCTGAAAACTCTCCATTTACCGAGGGACATGGTGTCCTACTCAACTTGGTCACGTCCAACACATATGAGGATATGATGAAGGTGCTCTTTCAGTTTTTTGATCCTTTACACCATTGCTTCACATTTCCCGAATATCAACTTGTGCCCACTTTGGAAGAATTCTCCCAACTCTTGAGGATTCCCATTCTCAATCAACTACCTTTCAACGGTACGGAAAGAGAGCCAAAGCCAGAAGAGATTGCTCAAGCTCTACACTTGCACTCATCTGATATCACAACTTATTGGGAAACAAGGAGCGGTGTCAAAGGTTTCCTAGCAAAGTTCCTGTTTGAGAAAGCCCAAAATTGTTGGAATTCCTTGGACTTGCAAGCCTTTGAGGAAATTGTAGCTCTCCTCATCTATGGGATGGTTTTGTTTCCAAATCCTGACCAACTCATAGATGTCAAAACCGTTAAAATCTTCATATCCCGAAACCCGATTCCTACATTGCTAGGAGATATCCTACACTCTTTTCACACCCGCACAATGAGGAAAAGAGGTGTCCTTATGTGTTGCACTCCTCTCTTGGCAAGATGGTTTAGTTCACATCTTCCCAAATCTGTATTAAAAAATGAGCAAGGTTCAAGGTGGTCATAAAGGTTGATAACGCTCAAACATTCATACATTCATTGGTGTTCCTGATCCATAGAGAATGTTACTATTGTCGACTGTTATGGAGAATTCCCTAATGTCCCTTTACTTGGCATTAGGGGAGGTATCACCTACAACCCCTGCTTAGCCTTAAGACAGTTTGGTTATGCCCAAAGGGATGGCCCTCATGAGATGCTCATCCAAGGTTTGGTATTTGACTACGAGAACAACGATCAAGGTCTTCGCCAGAGATTTATCCGAGCTTGGAGGATGTTAAACAAGGTGGATAGCAAGACTTTGGGGCATAAAAATTCCATCCCTCTTAAGCCTTACCTCAAATGGGTACGAACTCGTGCTCAGAGTCTTATGATGCCTTACCCTTCCATTCTCCCGGTAATCATTGAGCCTGTCATGGAGGGAGATGTTCCATACACTATACTACATCCTGATATGCCCACCTCTCTTGAAGACCTACAAATAGATTGGATACAACTCAAGGGGGAGCGAGATACTTTCGAAGCCCAATTCTACGCGAGCGAGAAGAAGGTTTTGGAACTCCCTAGGCTACTTCATGAGGAGCAGACTCTCAATGCCTACATCGTGCCAAAGAGGATGCACACTACCTTTTTATCTTAGAGCTTTTGTATTTCCTTATAAGCCCAAGAGGCATTGATGTACTCAAGCTTTAACTTATTAATATAACGTGTGTTTCCTTTTTGTCTAAAACAAATTTGAATCTTTGAAATCCTTGAAATCATTACATATGCATATATCATTCGTCATAACATAAGCAGGTCTTTTGCAACAAGTCTCCTCATCTCTCTACTGTTTATTTCAGTAAGATGGATCTCGAGCAAACAGTGAAGGACCTCCAAGCTTAGAATACCCAGTTTCAATAGTTGCTCTTGACCCTAGCCAAAGGACAAGAAGAGTTGAAGACTTTGCTGGCTGAGGAGAAGAAAAAGAAGACAGAGAAGGTAACCGGATCCTAAACATGGGAAGAAGATTTCATGGGCAGACAAGAAGGACCCTAGACTTTGCAACAACATCCGGTGAGAGAGACAATCAAGATGGGAAAGGCAAGGAAACAATTGTCTCGTCAGAATCAGAAGAGGAAGATGAAGAGGAAGACTATTCTGAAGAACAATACCCTCTATTTGATGACAAGTATAAACATCTCGAAGAGTGATTGAGTGCGATGGAAATCCAAAAAGTGCCTGGCTTGGAATTTTGAGGAATTGAGGTTAGTGTCGGGGATTGTCATTCCTCCCAAATTCAAAGCACCTGTGTTCGCCAAGTATGACAGAGTCTCATGCCCTAAAATGCATCTCTGGTCCTATGTGAGGAAAATCCAGCCCCATACCGCTGACAAAGACTTATGGGTACACTTCTTCCAAGACAGCCTGCCTGGAACTCAACTTGATTGGTTTTACCAGTTAAAAAGAGCCAATGTTCATAAATGGGAAGATCTTGTTGCAGCCTTCTACAAACAATACCAATACAATCTTGACCTTGCACCTACCCGTACTCAACTTTAGAGCATGGCCATGGCTTCAAATGAAGGCTTCAAGGACTATGCACAAAAATGGAGAGACTTGGTTGGAAGAGTTCAACCTCCTCTATCTGAGAGAGAGTTGGTAGACATGTTCTTGGGCACCTTGTCTGGTCCCTTCTCAATCACCTAATTGGGAGTTCATCGGCGGGTTTTACTGAACTGATATTGACCGGAGAAAGGGTAGAAGCCGAGATAAAGAGTGGAAAGATTCAGAAAGATACATCCTCTGCTGCTATAAGGAAGCCATTTATCGGAAAGAAAGAAGTGGTGGCCGTTTATCCTCAGAGAAATCAAGATAGGGCCAAACGCCGTCCAATGGTGGGGGCTGTTATGATTCCTAAGCCTGTGCCTAATCAGCAAAGAAACAACCAACCAAGGATGGAAAGACCAGTCAGACAATTCACCAGAATTAACATGACCCTATCTCAAGTATTGCCACATCTGTTAAGATCCAACCTGGAGACTTCGAAAGAATCTCCAAAGAATCCTAATACAACATCTCCTCACTATCATCCTAATGCCCGCTGTGCATACCACTCTGAAAGTCCTGGTCACGATACTAATAACTGTTGGGCTCTAAAGAACAAAATACAAGACCTCATTGAAGCCAAAGAGATTGAATTCAATGCGCCCGAAAAGCCAAACATCATTTCTGCCCCTATGCCCAAACATGGCCATAATACCAATGCCATTGAAGAAGAAATGTTTGTTACTTCAGTTGATGAACTTATGACCACACTTCTAATTATTAAAGTGAACTTGTTGAATGCCGGTGTGTTCCC
Organism: Vicia faba; assembly: GCA_948472305.1. Classification (NCBI taxonomy): domain Eukaryota; kingdom Viridiplantae; phylum Streptophyta; class Magnoliopsida; order Fabales; family Fabaceae; genus Vicia; species Vicia faba. The sequence continues at coordinate 981,121,938 of OX451735.1, forward strand.
GGGATGTAATGAAGGCTGTCATTTCTGTTTGTCCTCACCAACCAACTGTCCTTTGTTGAAAGCAGGCGTTCAATGCCTAATAGATAACAAAGAAATTTTGTTTAAAAAGACTTCTGCTCCACCTGTTCCTTTTGAAGATGTTTCTATCATTACCATTTCCGCCAATTCTTCCAGGGTCTCCACCAAAAGACCCGTTAGAATTACATCAGTTCTGAAAGAAACTCCTTTGATAATTACAATTCCTGGACCAGTCCCGTATTCGTCAGTCAAAACCATACCATGGAATTATGGAGGGGATGTCTACTACCACGGTATCAAGCAAGATTGGCCAGTCGCCGAAGATTCAAGTTCCTAGAAATATAACTCTGGTATCAGTAACATTGCCGGGACTAGTAAGATTACCCGAAGTGGAACGATATTCTCTCCAAAAATTGCTCCCCCAAAAGCAGTTTCTGGACCCGTAATCATTCCTGTTGTTACTCCTCCAAAAGTTGTTCCCAGTCCTACAATCATCTCAACCAATATTCCAACTGACAAAGCTGATACAATCCCTGCTATCACTCCGACTGAAATTCCTACTGCCGAGTTAACCGAGACTCGAGGTAAAAGTATTTTGATTGAGCCTATTCAGACGAAGGCTCAGTCATTGGCTGTCCTTGAGACCTCCCGGAAAGAGATGGAGGAAATTCTGAAGCTCATAAAAAGAAGCGACTACGATGTAGTTTAACACCTGGGGCAAACTCCATATAAAATATCCATGCTGGCTTTATTGCTGTGTTCTGAGGCGCATTCAAAGGCCTTGGTAAAGTTCTTAAAAATCGCCCATGTACCTCAAGAAACATCTGCCGATCAGTTCCAAGACTGCGTAGCCAGCTTAACTGCAGATAATGTCTTAGGTTTTTCAGATGTTGATCTAACGCCAAGGGGAAGGAAGCATAATGAGGCATTGCATGTCTCAGTTGAATGTAGGGGCACGACGTTGGCTTATGTTTTGGTGGAACTGGCTCATCTCTGAATGTATTGCCTAAAAAAGCTCTTGATAGGCTTGACTGTGAGGGATTGACATTGAAGCCAAGTAACATAGTAGTAAGGGCTTTTGACGGCTCGAAAAGGATGGTACATGAGGAAGTGGATATCCCCATAAAGGTTAGAACCCAAACATTTGATTCAACTTTTTATGTAATGGATATCTGCCCCTCATATTCTTGCTTGCTAGGTCGACCATGGATTCACAATGATGGCGCTGTCACTTCTACGTTGCACCAAATGCTGAAATATCCAATTCAAGGGAAGATTATCACTGTTCATGGAGAAGAATAGTATATGATCAACCATCTCGATTCCATCAGATATGTGGAATTAGATGGTGAATTTATTGAAACTCCATTCCAACACTTTGTAGAGGTCCCGCAAGATGTGGCAGTAACCAAGGCTTTTCCCAAGATCACAAGGCCTCCACTCCGGATGTCATCTCTGAAGGATGCCAAAGCAATGGTAGAAGAAGGTGGGTGCACTATCTGGGGACAACTCCGAGATATCCCATATAAGTCTGACATGTTTAGCCTGGGTTTCACTTCAGGTGCCCATAAGGCTGTGGCGTCGCGCTCGTGCCAGAGGACCACCCTTGAAGATCAGTGTGATCGGTGGATCTGGAACTGACTGTTTAACGCTGGTTCGCGAAATGTCGCGGTAAGCAAGAGTCGCCACCGTCTTTTATTTTCTCCAAATGGAAAGGACAAAAGCACAGAAAAATTCCTTTAAAGAGATTGCTCTCGGTTCGGGAGGTAGGTTATAGAAAGGGAAGGTGTTAGCACCCTTTCTATCCATGGTTATCCATGGGCTCTTAGATACTTGCTCAATGTGTTTTCAAAATTATTTGTTTGCTTTTCAATGGGGGTTTAAAAAAAGTTTCTTTGAAAAAATTCAGATCGACTCATACGTCAGAGTGTTTGAAAAATTTGCTTTGAAAGCTTTTGAAAAAATGTGTTGGTGAAAAGATTTTTGTTTGTTTTTGAAGAGAGCAAGTATCCATGAGTCGTCTACCTACCCTAAGGAATTCGTCTGTGTAAATGTCCTTTAAAGCAGTGCCATCCCACCATTGAGAGGTAGGTAGCACCACCGTTGGAGGTGTTCGGGTCAATTCGATATTCGGGACGTGGTGATCACCGGAGCAATGGGAAGACACCTTAGAAGCTACCCTCATGCCAGGTTCCCGGATCATGAGGACTTACTAAGACATCCTCTACTCGACGATCACCTTTCGAGGCAAGGCAACAGTGAGGCGTACCCTAGGGGTGGTGTGTGATTTGTGTGTCATGTTTCAGTTATTTTTGTCTTGTCATGTTTGTCGTGTTCTACGCTTGATTTTAATTTAAGTCCATTCATTCTTTCATGCTTGGTTAACAGTTAATATTTTGCGAGGAAAATAAATCTAAGATTATTACAAAGGCGCGGGTCCACATCGCCAAAATTAAACCGGACCCGATTTAGCGGAAAAATAAATAATGCGAAGAAATAAAGTGCGAAAGGTAAATTACATGGCTTAGGGACAATTACATAATTATAATAAGCGATAATAAAATAAAAGTGCAATTAAATGATTAATGACGGGCGTTGGACCCTTTTTGCAAATAATTAAAAGCTAATGAGAATTAAAAATAAAATAATAAAAAGAATTAAATGTTTTTGATATTTTGTGATTTTTTTAGATTTAATGAAAAAAGGAAATTAATTGAGATTAAATTAGACGGCAAACCCTAATTCTAATATTTTTTAAGTATTTTAAGAAAGAATTAAAATAAGATCTAAATTAACCTAAAATTTATGTACAATTTAATTGGAAAATAAATAAATAAATAATAATTATTGTTGTGCTAAAAAAAAGGGAAAAATATTAAAAGGAATAAAAAAATAGCAATTAACCTAATTCTACATATTTTTGGATTTTTTATTTAAAAAGAATTATTGTTATAACCTAATTAAACTAAATATTGACATATTAATTTATTTATAAAAATAATTATTATAAAATAAATATTATGTTTTTGTGTTTTTCTGATTTTTTTATAATGTTTTTTTATATTTTATAGAAAAATAAATTAATTAATTAAAGCAATAAAAATAATATAATACAATAATTAAAAATAAGATAAAGAAAGCAAACCAGGGTGGGGTGTTGCCCCAAATAGGGAGGTTCAAATCTGAAAAAGCCTGGCCCAATAAGCCTTGATTCATTGACTTTTCTGATCATGTACCAATGCGTTGACTGGCTTTATGGTGGACTTTCAATGTTAGCCCTTGATCTGGGATCCTCAGGCAGGTGTACGCTTAGATGAGAAGGCGTATGGTATGCGCACAGTCCTGAAGCTGCATGGAATTTACAATTGAAAAATAATATGGCAAATATGTAGGACCTGGGACTTGAACCCAGGTCCTTGGGGTTACAACCATAGCGTGTCACCACTGAGCCATCACGTTCATCTTTAATATATAATATAACACAATTAATATAAAAAGAAAATGTTAATGCTGTTGAAAATTCGCGCGCAATTCAAAACGTCCAATGGCTGATGGACACGCCATCTTCTTCCTCACCACCCCTGTAACACAGAACTAATGGGCAACGGTTTTCATGCGTGGTTTAAAGAGGTCTTTCAGAAAATAGCGAATAGGACCAGGGCATTGATAAATTGTTCGCGAGGTGTGTGCTTGCTTCGTTTTAACCTGCTCAATTCAACCATGCTACTCACGAGCCACAATTTTACGTCATCTTAAAAGCCCTAAATCATCAATCCTGCAAACCCTAGTATCGTTCATGGTGAAATCATATTTATGCCACAAAAATTCAATTAACTATCATGGTTAGTTCACAAACTTCACAAGGAGTAAGAATATACAAATAAAAATGCAAAAGGATGTCTAAATCATGCTATGCGATTTCAAGATGTTCTTGACACGGTTTGAGTTCCAGATACCAGTTCAAGGCGTTTGAGTTGATGCCAATGGTTGGAATATGTCCAGGAATGTATGAGAATGCTAATGGGATCGAAATCGAAGCTTGAATTGACCTCTAATGCACTTTTCAGTTTTGAGTTTTTTGTGAATTTTCAAGAATGCCAAAGCTTGTTCATGCGCAGCTTTTCAGTCTTGTGCATTAGGGTTGTGATGTAGTATTTGTATGGAATGGTTTTAGGTCAAAAGATTGAACAAAATCTCCTGCATTCAAAGATTAAAGATTTGATTTTCTTCCATTACTCTTTCAATCTTTTTCACATGGTTTTTGTGCAAATCATATCCAATTCAATCTAATTCTTCCCAATCAGCATGTGCACGAGTTATAGAGGCCAAATCATGCATAAAAAGATTTTTCCATGTTAGGTTTATATTTTTCATGAATTAAAATCATTTAAATGAATATAAATTAACATTAATTCAAATAAATAATTAAAAAATATGAGAATACTTCCCTTTGGGCCTAGTGGTCGTGCATAGGCTTGGCATGAAGAAATTTGGAAGAAAATTGGGCCCATTTGCATCATAGTTGACTTTCAAAAATTTCCAAAAATTTCCCAACTTCCACAAGGCATAACTTGGTCAATTTTTAAGCTTTTCACATGTTCTTGGACATTTTGGAAAGGTCTTTGAGTCCTTTAACCAATGCCTTTGGTCCCATGTCATTTTGATTTACCAATCTTAAGTTATGGCCTTTGACTTGAAGTCACTTTTTGTTGACTTTTGAAAATGACCTATAATGTTGAAATTGATAACTTTTTGTGAGAGCATTTCTTGGACTTGGAACATGAAGATGAATTGTAGGAAATGTCTTTCTCTTCAAAATGAGCTTTGGATGGGAATTTTCTGATAATCCATGTGAAAGTTATGCCCTGGTCAATTTCAGTTGACTTTTTCAGCTGTCCAAATATAGCAACTTTTGCATCTTTGATGATTTCTGAGCCAAATTTTGAGAATCATGATCAAGCATTGATCAAATGATGTTTGTGGCTTCAAAAATGATATGTTGACCAAAAATTTGAACTTTTGACTGTCAAATGACCATTTTGCCCCTACAGTTGACTGTAGTGCAATCTAGGGTTTTGACTGTGCAATTTTGAGCTGAATGCCTTGAAACTTGACATGAAGACACTTGACCATCTTTGTGAGCATATGAGACTTGATTGGGCCTTTGAAAAGTTCATTTGCTTGATCAGAACTCAAACCCTAGTTTTGACTGTATGGGAGACAGTTGAGCTGCACAACCCTTGGGGCATTTTGTGACCTTGACTTTGACAATTCTTGATGAATATGGGAGGGCAAATTTTGGGGTACAACAGTTGCCCCTGTTCAATCTTCTTAGACCTGAGGATGCAGATTGGCTGACGTGCCTTTCGTGATCCGAGGGTAGAAGATGATTGGACACTAAAATGCCCAGAAATTTGCGCTCACATAGTGACGGTGATGGGGGAATGGGCTTATAGATGCCATTTAGAGATTGCTTGGATAGGATGATGGGCTTATAGATGCCATCTGGACGTTGATTGCATAGGAGATTCCTTAGCAAGAACCTGCATACCTGCAAAACAGAAAAATGAGTACCTGACACGTCGCAGGAGCTGATTTTAGATGCTTGATATAGATATGTCCTGATTGGTTACAGGAGCTGAGTCTGGAGCTTCAAACGCTGATGAATGAACCAGGAATGGTTACTGCCTTAATCATGAATGGTAGGAGAACCTTGGGTGATTTTAACTTCAACAACGCTCGTTGAGAAAAATCTTGGTGAGAACTACCATCTTTGTAGTGTCAGGAAGAGAACCACAGGATATTATAATCTCAAAGGGAGTCACCTCACTCACGTTGGAGAGGGAACTATAGGAAATTATAATCTAAAAGGAGATATCACCTCACGCTCATGCCGGAGAGGGAAACATCTGAAGAAGGAATTACCACCTCACACGCCGTTGGAGAGGGGACCATAAAAGACTATCACCTCACGCTCATCGTCGGAGAGGAAAACATCTTGAAAAAGGAATTACCACCTCACGCGCCGTTGGAGAGGGGACCACAAAAGAATATCACCTCACGCTCATGCCGGAGAGGAGAACATCTTGAAAAAGGAATTACCACCTCACGCTCACCGTCGGAGAGGGGACCACAAAAGAATATCACCTCACGCTCATGCCGGAGAGGAGAACATCTTGAAAAAGGAATTACCACCTCACGCTCACCGTCGGAGAGGGGACCACAAAAGAATATCACCTCACGCTCATGCCGGAGAGGAGAACATCTTGAAAAAGGAATTACCACCTCACGCTCACCGTCGGAGAGGGGACCATAGGAGAATATCACTGAGTCTTTATCAGAAAAATCTGTTTGGAGTCGATTTAACTGGGCTAGAGACATCCTTGAAATATGTTTGAGAATTTCAACTGCATCTTCCCTGAAAGGTAAAGGTCAGTTATATGCAATGCATGATATGGATCAAGCAATGACGTTCTCAACATAAAATGAGATTCGTATGATATGATGCAGTGCGTTATGCATGTTATGACGATGTATGTAAAGTTTTCGTCTAGGAAAATAAATCCTTGACGGGTGCCGGGAAGCCATATCCTGGGCTGATGTTGAGGAAGAGATTGTGCTTCCGCTGTGGATGATTGTTGCAAGAATACCGATAGGAGAAGATAACTCCGTTGAGGAATAAACTTGGCAAATGAAATAATTCTGCGGGAGAAAAGATACTCTAGCGATCATGCTGGGGAGTGTTACTCTGTGGGGATAGCGATGCTTTGCTGAATTGATGAAGATAACTCCGCTGGGGATACCGTTGATGGGTTATGTTGGGAATATTCTTGTTGTGCTGGAAGTGTTGATAGACTTCGCTGGGGATAGGAAGATACTTTGCCGAGGACGCTCTTTCCGTGGCTTTTGGCTGAGGATAACCCAGTTATATCCTGTTACGGAAATAACTCTTCAAATCAAGCCGGGACGACGTGTTCGTGCTCTGCGAGGGATAAGCTTCCAGAATCTACTGGGGATAAGCTTGCTGCTTGGGGAGATATGAATTCCAACTTTCCTGGGGAACCTGGATTGGACTCTCCTGGGGGAAGTTTTGAATTGCAGGGAAGTGATTCCTTTGAATAGTGGTATACCGCCGGGGAACAATCTTTAGACCAAGACTGCCGGGGATGTTTGTGTATTGCTGCTGGGGAAGTATTGAGATCCACGGGAGGATACTCAATTTCCTTGATATTTGATGACTTGCTTGGAGGAGAATGTATTGACTTTGTTGAACCACTCTCTGGGGGATTAAGATACACTTGGCCGTGTTCTTTAGCTGAACCTACCTTAGTACCTTGGGGGATAGAACAATTAGCTGCTCGGACAACTTTTTATTGCCCCTGTTTCCAGTGTCACCTGCAATGAATTCCTTTGTTTCGTATGCAAATATTTATGAGTTAGCAAATTATTGTCAATGCATACATCACAAATTGAACCTTGGACGTTCTTCGCAAAACAAAACAGAGAAAGGAAAAATACTTGGCACGTTTAACTGAAAATATATATTTTTATTGAGTTTTGAATGGCCTGAATAGGCGTTTTGTATACAAGAGGCTGACGTCCTAGTAAGAGGTACGTCGCCGATCAAAAGAATTTATACAAGTTTTGTACAAATGAAAATAAAACAGCTGTGTGAAAGATGAATGATCCACTGGGTTTCAACTCTGCTATTGCCCTTATAACTCCGAGCGTCTCATCACTTGATGACCTTGGTTGAAGGTGAAGCGGATTGATCGATACCGTTTGAGCTTGATGCAGATACCGGATTCTGGATGCACAGTGATCAATGAGACATAGTTTTACGCTTTATCCCTAATTTTTGCCTGGACCGCCCTTTCGGGTTTTCAGTCCACCGGGATACCCATTTTTGCCCAAGCCGCCTTTTCAGGTTTTCGACTTGCCGGGTGTACAGATTTTTTTCATTTTCATCCCTACATTTTGCCCGAACCCTTTTGGTTCGACGGGAAGCCCTAATTTTTGCCTAGGCATGTCAGCCTAGCGGGTCTTTTTCATGCGTAGTATTTTTTAACTATGTCTGCATTGGCGGGGTGAGGAAGGTCGTCACCATCCATGTTGGTTAAGATCATTGCTCCTCCTGAGAACACATGCTTAACCACAAATGGCCCTTCATATGTAGGGGTCCATTTGCCCCTTGGATCACTCTGAGGAAGGATGATTCTCTTGATAACCAGATCCCCAACTTGATATTCCTGTGGTCTGACCTTCTTGTTAAATGCCCTGATCATCCGTTTCTGATACGTCTGACCATGACAGATAGCAGCAAGTCTCTTCTCGTCAACGAGGTTAAGTTGGTCAAGTCGTGTCTGAATCCAATCATCTTCGTTCAGATTTGCATCCTTCATTATCCGGAGAGAGGGAATTTGCACTTCGATCGGCAAGACTGCCTCCATACCATAAACCAGAGAGAAGGGAGTTGCCCCGGTTGACGTCCTAGCTGAGGTACGGTACCCATGCAAAGCGAACGGTAACATCTCGTGCCAATCTTTGTACGTTACTGTCATCTTTTGCACGATCTTCTTGATGTTCTTATTTGCTGCTTCTACAGCCCCATTCATCTTCGGTCTGTAAGGAGAAGAATTATGGTGATGTATCTTGAACTGTTCGCAGAGCTCAGCAATCATCTTATTGTTTAGATTGGTACCGTTGTCTGTAATAATCCGTTCAGGGACGCCGTATCGACAAATCAGATTGTGCCGAATAAACCGTGCCACAACAGTCTTGGTTACTGTAGCATAGGATGCTGCCTCAACCCACTTTGTAAAATAATCAATCGCTACTAGGATGAAGCGATGTCCATTGGATGCCGTAGGTCTTATCTCCCCGATCATGTCTATGCCCCACATTGCAAACGGCCAAGGCGCAGTCAGAACATTCAGGGGAACCGGAGGAACATGCACCTTATCTGCATAGATCTGGCACTTGTGGCATGTCCTAGAATGTTGGTAGCAATCAGCTTCCATGGTGGACCAGTAATATCCTGCCCGTAGGATCTTTTTAGCCATAGTATGTCCACTGGAATGTGTGCCGAAGGTCCCTTCATGTAGCTCTTCCATGATTCTTTCCGCTTCAGTTTTGTCCACACAACGCAGTAAGGTTGAATCATGGTTCCTCTTGTACAAGATGCCGTTGCTTAGGAAGAACTTGGCTGCGAACCTCCTCAGGAATTTCTTATCATTGATAGAGGCACCTTCAGGGTATTCCTGAGTTTCCAGATATCTTTTCACTTCATGGTACCAAGGCTTCTCAGTTACCAGTTCAGTTTCGAGATCACAACAGTATGCCGGTTCGTCCAGTTTCCAGATTATGATCCGGGGAGCTTCATTATCCCATTTAACCTTGAACATTGAAGACATTGTAGCTAACGCGTCCGCTAACTGATTCTCTTCTCTTGGAAAGTGCTCGAAGGTTATCTCTGTGAAGTGGGGAATCAGGGTCAACACACATTCTTTGTAAGGAATCAAGTTTGGATGTTTCGTATCCCACTCTCCATTGATCTGATTGATCACTAGAGCGGAATCTCCGAAGACACTGAGGAACTTGATTCGTAGGTCGATAGCAGCTTGAAGACCCATGATACACGCCTCATACTCCGCCATGTTGTTGGTACAGTTGAAACATAGCCGGGCAGTGAGTGGAGTATGAGTACCCTGTGGAGATATGATGATGGCGCCGATACCATTTCCCAAAGCATTGGAAGCTCCGTCAAAGTGCATAGACCATCGGGATCTTGGTTCAGGTCCTTCATCCGGTCCAGGCACTTCACAATCAGTCACAATCATGATGCTTTCATCCGGAAACTCGAAGTTCATTGATTGGTAGTCATCTACAGCTTGATGAGCTAAGTGGTCTGCCAATACACTCCCCTTGATGGCTTTCTGGGTTGTATACTGAATGTCGTATTTCGTCAAGATCATCTGCCATCTTGCAATTCTCCCAGACAGAGCAGGTTTTTCAAATATATACTTTATTGGATCCATTTTTGAGATCAATAAAGTAGTGTGAGTCAGCATATACTGTCTCAGCCGGCGAGCAGCCCATACCAAAGCGCAGCAAGTTTTCTCAAGCAGTGAGTATCGGGTCTCACAGTCGGTAAACTTTTTGCTAAGGTAATAAATGGCATGCTCTTTTCGGCCAGACTCGTCATGCTGCCCCAGCACACACCCCATTGAATTGTCAAGCACTGTTAGATATAGGATCAGAGGTCTCCCTTCAACCGGTGGCATAAGGATGGGTGGTTCTTGGAGATACTCTTTGATTTTGTCGAAAGCAACCTGACATTCATCGTTCCAACGTACTACCTGATCTTTCTTCAGCAGCTTGAAGATTGGCTCACAGGTAGCAGTCAGATGAGAGATGAATCGAGCGATGTAATTCAGGCGTCCTAAAAAGCCTCTGACTTCCTTCTCTGTCTTAGGGACTGGCATCTCTTGAATAGCTTTGACCTTAGCAGGGTCCACTTGAATACCTTTATCACTGACCACGAAGCCTAGCAACTTCCCAGATCTTACCCCGAAGGTGCACTTGTTCGGGTTCAATCTCAGCTTGTACAGTTTCAGGCGGTCGAACAACTTCTGCAGATGATCTAGATGCTCTTCCTCAGTCTGGGACCTAGCGATCATGTCGTCCACATACACTTCTATCTCGTGATGGATCATATCATGAAATAAGGCAACCATGGCACGCTGGTAGGTTGCCCCAGCATTCTTTAATCCGAACGGCATGACCTTGTAACAGAAGGTGCCCCACTGAGTAACAAATGTAGTCTTTTCCATGTCTTCAGGTGCCATCTTTATCTGATTGTAGCCTGAGAAGCCATCCATGAAAGAGAATACCTTGTGCTGAGCTGTATTATCAACAAGGACATCAATATGAGGTAAAGGGAAGTCGTCCTTGGGGCTGGCCCTGTTTAGATCCCTGTAATCAACACACATTCTGACCTTGCCGTCCTTTTTAGGTACCGGCACCACATTAGCAACCCACTGAGGGTAAGAAGTTACTGCAAGGAACCCGGCATCAAACTGTTTCATGACCTCGGCCTTAATCTTCTCTGACATCTCTGGACGCATCCGACGGACCTTTTGTTTAACTGGAGGGCAGTCTTCCCTAGTTGGCAAATGATGGACAACAATATCGGTATCCAACCCTGGCATGTCTTCGTAGGACCAGGCAAAGATCTCCATATAGTCATGCAGCATCTTGGTTAACCGTTGCTTCACGCTGAGCTCTAGGTTAGCACCAATCTTTACCTCTTTTCTGTCTGCCTCTGTACCCAGGTTTATAGTTTCCACTGGCTCTTCATGGGGTTGAATTGCCCTCTCTTCCTGAAGCAACAGTCTTGCAAGCTCGCCCGGTACTTCGCAATCATCTTCACCTTCGTCTTCGGCTAAGTTGATCGGATTTTCGAAGTCATAATTGGCATTAGCAGAACTGTTATCAGTAAGATCCAGAGTGGATTGGAACCTGTATGAGTGAGTGTGTGTGTAAATACAGCTGTTTTGAAAATTATGTAAAGGAAATAAAAGACAGAAAAAGGAACACAATATTTGCAATGCGAAAATAGTCCAAGATTTTCATTTATGATGTATAAAATGACAGTTCATATGCCCTCACAAATAGAACCACGGTGCCTCGGGTAAGACACCGGGCCATAGAGTTTATCATAGTTTATTACAAAATGAAACAAAGAAATTTATTACTTAGTGTCAAAAGAAACAGAGAGATTGTCCTTGGCGCTCCAATTGTTAAGTCCACCATCAGCAGCCGGGTAGATCCAGCTATCAAACTCAGCTTCGTCAACTTCCTCATCATCTCCAATAGCATTTACCCCATGAGCAGGCAGGGGAGCTGTCACCACATTAGGCTTGTCAGATGCCTCAAATTGTACCTCCTTAGCATCAATGAGGTCCTGCAGCTTGTTCCTTAGTGCCCAACAGTCATCAGTGGCATGCCCCGGGCTATCTGAATGGTAAGCACAACGGGCATTCGGGTTGTACTTAGGAGAGGTAGTGTTAGGGAACTTTGGTGCCTCCTTGACAGATACCAAATTGGTTGCGAGCAGCTGTGGCAGAATCTGCGATAGGGTCATGCTTAACCGGGTAAACTCTCTCCGGGGTCTATCAACCCTTTGAGGATTGTTTGGCCGGGGAGCGGCAGCAGGTTTAGCGATCATTACCGCACTGACAGATTGGCGGTGTTCATTTCTTTCTGATTTTCTGGAGCCATACACAGCACTAGACTCCTTCTTAAATGGTTTCTTGTCCGAACCAGATGATGATGCAGCCTTTGCAATCTTCCCAGACTTCAACCCAGCTTCAATTCTCTCTCCAGTTAAGATCAAATCAGTGAAACCAGCAGAAGAATTCCCAATGAGATGATTAAAGAACGGCCCAGATAGGGTCCCCAAGAACATATCCACTAACTCTCGATCAGTCAAAGGTGGCTGCACCCTGCCAGCCAGATCTCTCCACTTCTGCGCGTACTCTTTAAAACCTTCGCTTACGCCCAACGACATACCCTGGAGTTGGGTACGCGTGGGGGCAAGGTCGGCATTATACTGATACTGCTTGTAGAAAGCAGTAGCCAGCTCCTCCCAGTCACGAACTTTGGTCCCATCCAGCTGATAGAACCATTCGAGGTGAGTCCCTGAAAGACTCTCCTGGAAGAAGTGGATCCATAGATTCTTGTCCGCAGAGTACGGCTGAATCTTTCGAACATAGGACCTCAAATGCAGCTTGGGACAGGATGCCCCGTCATACTTGGAAAAGGTTGGAGCTTTGAACTTGTGCGGGATAATTATACCAGTCGACAAACCCAGATCTCCGAAATCCAGCCCAGGCGTCTGTTGCACCTCCATAGCCTTCAACCTGTCCTCCAGTTGTTTGTACTTATTGTCTTCAGGAGGGTACTGCTCTTCATCAAAATCTGTCTCGTTGTCGGAGACCACCGGACTAGGAACCCTTGCTTCTGCCTGAGAAGGACTCCTGCCAACAGAAGAAGCAACCTCTTCATTGTGTAGAGTATTACCCAACCTTCGGCCCGTGTTGAATAGAACAATTCTTCTTTTCTTCTTCTTCTCCTTCTTCAGGAGCATGGTCTTCAGTTCATCTTGGCCTTTAGCTAGACCCAGGATTAATTCTTGAAACTGCGCATTCTGCGCCTGGAGAGCCTTGATTGAAGCCTCAGTTGATTCAGATCCGGAATTCATAATGCTGAAATAAACAGCGAAGAACTGTAAGCAACCTGAAAAGGGAAAAACCTGCTATGCACATGATGTATGAAAATGCGTATGCAATGCATTCAAAGACAATCGGGAATCAACTTTGTTAAACAAAAAAAAGAACACACTTCATTAGATTCAACTTTGTAACTGAGATTATTCAACAAGTAGCCCTTAGGCGTTTACATGAAATGGAACAACTGGAAAGGAAATAAAAACTGTAAAGGCACATTCAGAATTCCTCATTGATCCCATGGTCTCCTCTTCTCAATACGGAGGTAGGCATTCAGGGCTTTCTCATTCTCCAACTGCTTTGTCAGCTTCTGGATCTTTGATTCCTGCTCGTTGAACTTTTCCCGGTAAGAATCCCGTTCTTCTTGCAGTTGCGACCAAGATCTCTTCAATGTCTCATAGTCAGTAGGTATCTGAGGAGGAAGGACAGTTGGAGGAACACCATCTTTATCAGGACACTCAAGAATGACGGGTCTGACAGCTTCATATGGCATACCTAGCTTCTGAGCACGGATGCGGACCCATTTGTAGTAGGCTTCCATAGGTAGAGAAGTCTTTGGCCCTAGCTCTTGTGGGTCAGCTTTATGAACCTTCTCCCAAGCCTTGATGAACCTACGACGTAGCTCGTCACTATCCACTTGAAACTCGAAACTGATGTGGGGCACCAACATCTCATGGGGGCCTGTTCTTCTTGCTCTTCCAAACTGACGGAGTGCTAGACATGGATTGTACGAGATCCCTCCTTGAGTACCAATCAGAGGAACATTAGGATACTCCCCGCATCGATCAATAATAGCTATCTCATCCAAACCTCTGCAAGTCCAAATGATGTCTTTATCTGTGAGAGACATCAACCTGTGAGCCCAACCTCTTCCTTCTTGGTTCTTCAGTACGGACTTAGGGAGGTGCGAAATAAACCACCTCACCAACAAAGGGATACAACACCATAGGGTTCCTCGTCTTCGGGTAGTACGGGCATGAAGTTGTTGCAAGATGTCACCCAAAAGAGTGGGCACAGGATTCTGAGACATAAAGATCCTAATGGAAGTGACATTGATGAAGTTGTCAGGATTAGGAAACAGGACTAACCCATAGATTAGGAGAGCCAAGATGTCTTCATATGCTCTAAAGTCCAAGTCATTCCAGAAGCTGTTAGCTTTACCAATCAGAAACTTGGCCAAGAAACCCTTAACTCCGCTTCTAGTTACCCAGTTGTCTGTTACCTCTTGATGGGTCAAAGGAAGAGCTGCAGCAATGTCCTCAAGCCTGAGGGTCTTTTCCCAACCAGTAAAGGGAGTCTGATCCAAGATAGGGATACCAAGCAGATTAGAGAACTCTTCCAGGGCAGGGACCAGCTGGAAGTCTTGAAAGGTAAAACACTGGTACTGAGGGTCATAGAACTGGGTCAGAACACTCATCAACTGTTGATCCCGCTTTGCAGTGACTAAACTGAGAAGAGAACCATGCCTCTGAATGAAGGAAGTGGTATTTGGAATTCTGCTAACCAACTCATCAAGCAACTCGGGTGAACGGACAAAGTTGAACCGGATAGTATTCCTTCGTACAGGCATCATAATGTCCTACAAAACAGAGCAAAGATGAAACCCTCTTGTCTTTGAAATGGTCAGTTCTTATGCAGGATGCATGCAATGCTCATGATGCTATGATGTTATGATAAAGCACACCACATACAGATACAAAGGCAAACATAGTAAGGCACACAAGTCACACAAGGCAAGCCCCTAAAGTTTAGGCCAGCATGAGGTCTAGGTACTACCCTCTTTTAGCTTGTTGGTTCATACCTGTCCTAATCAAAAGTAACCGGGTTCTTAGAGGATCCCAATATCATTGACTACCCTCAATCGGTCATAACTCCAGCATCGCAATCTTTTCTTGCGGCCAGAACCATCACGAGAGTTTAGCCTCAATGGGCGTAGCATACTGCTACTGTTCTAAAGGCCAAGTTGTGTCAATTAAGGTTCTAAGGTTGTTGGTGTTTAATGACTCCTTAGAAGACCCATATTCTCCTCGTTGCGACACAAGGGATATCGGTACAGACTAAGGTGCCACACCAACGTAGCCACTGCTTCACCTGTGTCGGTCTACGCCGGACAGGTCCCTCACAGCTTATGCTACCTAAACAGGGTATCCCCAGATCCGGGTTAGGATCTATGTAACTCCGATGCAACCCACAATAGTAAAGCAAGCAAAACAATACAAGTGAAAACACAGTTTAGACTTAGCCCTAAGGTACACCTCACTTTAAAGTGTCCCCAACAGAGTCGCCAGTTCTGTGATCGGTGGATCTGGAACTGACTGTTTAACGCTGGTTCGCGAAATGTCGCGGTAAGCAAGAGTCGCCACCGTCTTTTATTTTCTCCAAATGGAAAGGACAAAAGCACAGAAAAATTCCTTTAAAGAGATTGCTCTCGGTTCGGGAGGTAGGTTATAGAAAGGGAAGGTGTTAGCACCCTTTCTATCCATGGTTATCCATGGGCTCTTAGATACTTGCTCAATGTGTTTTCAAAATTATTTGTTTGCTTTTCAATGGGGGTTTAAAAAAAGTTTCTTTGAAAAAATTCAGATCGACTCATACGTCAGAGTGTTTGAAAAATTTGCTTTGAAAGCTTTTGAAAAAATGTGTTGGTGAAAAGATTTTTGTTTGTTTTTGAAGAGAGCAAGTATCCATGAGTCGTCTACCTACCCTAAGGAATTCGTCTGTGTAAATGTCCTTTAAAGCAGTGCCATCCCACCATTGAGAGGTAGGTAGCACCACCGTTGGAGGTGTTCGGGTCAATTCGATATTCGGGACGTGGTGATCACCGGAGCAATGGGAAGACACCTTAGAAGCTACCCTCATGCCAGGTTCCCGGATCATGAGGACTTACTAAGACATCCTCTACTCGACGATCACCTTTCGAGGCAAGGCAACAGTGAGGCGTACCCTAGGGGTGGTGTGTGATTTGTGTGTCATGTTTCAGTTATTTTTGTCTTGTCATGTTTGTCGTGTTCTACGCTTGATTTTAATTTAAGTCCATTCATTCTTTCATGCTTGGTTAACAGTTAATATTTTGCGAGGAAAATAAATCTAAGATTATTACAAAGGCGCGGGTCCACATCGCCAAAATTAAACCGGACCCGATTTAGCGGAAAAATAAATAATGCGAAGAAATAAAGTGCGAAAGGTAAATTACATGGCTTAGGGACAATTACATAATTATAATAAGCGATAATAAAATAAAAGTGCAATTAAATGATTAATGACGGGCGTTGGACCCTTTTTGCAAATAATTAAAAGCTAATGAGAATTAAAAATAAAATAATAAAAAGAATTAAATGTTTTTGATATTTTGTGATTTTTTTAGATTTAATGAAAAAAGGAAATTAATTGAGATTAAATTAGACGGCAAACCCTAATTCTAATATTTTTTAAGTATTTTAAGAAAGAATTAAAATAAGATCTAAATTAACCTAAAATTTATGTACAATTTAATTGGAAAATAAATAAATAAATAATAATTATTGTTGTGCTAAAAAAAAGGGAAAAATATTAAAAGGAATAAAAAAATAGCAATTAACCTAATTCTACATATTTTTGGATTTTTTATTTAAAAAGAATTATTGTTATAACCTAATTAAACTAAATATTGACATATTAATTTATTTATAAAAATAATTATTATAAAATAAATATTATGTTTTTGTGTTTTTCTGATTTTTTTATAATGTTTTTTTATATTTTATAGAAAAATAAATTAATTAATTAAAGCAATAAAAATAATATAATACAATAATTAAAAATAAGATAAAGAAAGCAAACCAGGGTGGGGTGTTGCCCCAAATAGGGAGGTTCAAATCTGAAAAAGCCTGGCCCAATAAGCCTTGATTCATTGACTTTTCTGATCATGTACCAATGCGTTGACTGGCTTTATGGTGGACTTTCAATGTTAGCCCTTGATCTGGGATCCTCAGGCAGGTGTACGCTTAGATGAGAAGGCGTATGGTATGCGCACAGTCCTGAAGCTGCATGGAATTTACAATTGAAAAATAATATGGCAAATATGTAGGACCTGGGACTTGAACCCAGGTCCTTGGGGTTACAACCATAGCGTGTCACCACTGAGCCATCACGTTCATCTTTAATATATAATATAACACAATTAATATAAAAAGAAAATGTTAATGCTGTTGAAAATTCGCGCGCAATTCAAAACGTCCAATGGCTGATGGACACGCCATCTTCTTCCTCACCACCCCTGTAACACAGAACTAATGGGCAACGGTTTTCATGCGTGGTTTAAAGAGGTCTTTCAGAAAATAGCGAATAGGACCAGGGCATTGATAAATTGTTCGCGAGGTGTGTGCTTGCTTCGTTTTAACCTGCTCAATTCAACCATGCTACTCACGAGCCACAATTTTACGTCATCTTAAAAGCCCTAAATCATCAATCCTGCAAACCCTAGTATCGTTCATGGTGAAATCATATTTATGCCACAAAAATTCAATTAACTATCATGGTTAGTTCACAAACTTCACAAGGAGTAAGAATATACAAATAAAAATGCAAAAGGATGTCTAAATCATGCTATGCGATTTCAAGATGTTCTTGACACGGTTTGAGTTCCAGATACCAGTTCAAGGCGTTTGAGTTGATGCCAATGGTTGGAATATGTCCAGGAATGTATGAGAATGCTAATGGGATCGAAATCGAAGCTTGAATTGACCTCTAATGCACTTTTCAGTTTTGAGTTTTTTGTGAATTTTCAAGAATGCCAAAGCTTGTTCATGCGCAGCTTTTCAGTCTTGTGCATTAGGGTTGTGATGTAGTATTTGTATGGAATGGTTTTAGGTCAAAAGATTGAACAAAATCTCCTGCATTCAAAGATTAAAGATTTGATTTTCTTCCATTACTCTTTCAATCTTTTTCACATGGTTTTTGTGCAAATCATATCCAATTCAATCTAATTCTTCCCAATCAGCATGTGCACGAGTTATAGAGGCCAAATCATGCATAAAAAGATTTTTCCATGTTAGGTTTATATTTTTCATGAATTAAAATCATTTAAATGAATATAAATTAACATTAATTCAAATAAATAATTAAAAAATATGAGAATACTTCCCTTTGGGCCTAGTGGTCGTGCATAGGCTTGGCATGAAGAAATTTGGAAGAAAATTGGGCCCATTTGCATCATAGTTGACTTTCAAAAATTTCCAAAAATTTCCCAACTTCCACAAGGCATAACTTGGTCAATTTTTAAGCTTTTCACATGTTCTTGGACATTTTGGAAAGGTCTTTGAGTCCTTTAACCAATGCCTTTGGTCCCATGTCATTTTGATTTACCAATCTTAAGTTATGGCCTTTGACTTGAAGTCACTTTTTGTTGACTTTTGAAAATGACCTATAATGTTGAAATTGATAACTTTTTGTGAGAGCATTTCTTGGACTTGGAACATGAAGATGAATTGTAGGAAATGTCTTTCTCTTCAAAATGAGCTTTGGATGGGAATTTTCTGATAATCCATGTGAAAGTTATGCCCTGGTCAATTTCAGTTGACTTTTTCAGCTGTCCAAATATAGCAACTTTTGCATCTTTGATGATTTCTGAGCCAAATTTTGAGAATCATGATCAAGCATTGATCAAATGATGTTTGTGGCTTCAAAAATGATATGTTGACCAAAAATTTGAACTTTTGACTGTCAAATGACCATTTTGCCCCTACAGTTGACTGTAGTGCAATCTAGGGTTTTGACTGTGCAATTTTGAGCTGAATGCCTTGAAACTTGACATGAAGACACTTGACCATCTTTGTGAGCATATGAGACTTGATTGGGCCTTTGAAAAGTTCATTTGCTTGATCAGAACTCAAACCCTAGTTTTGACTGTATGGGAGACAGTTGAGCTGCACAACCCTTGGGGCATTTTGTGACCTTGACTTTGACAATTCTTGATGAATATGGGAGGGCAAATTTTGGGGTACAACAATCAGCAACCGCGAGGTCAACACCATAGAAGATGATGAAGATAGTTGTGACTTGGAGGACTAGATATTCCCAACTGTCAGTGGAGGGCTCAACAACTGGGAGGCTAAAGATTTTGTCCCGATCACTTTTATCCCACAGTAATCTGTCTTTACATTTTGTTGGATCTGTAATATTAAAAAAATTTGCACTCTTAAAACCTTGTGTCTTACCCGAGGCACAATGGTCCATTTGTAAGGGTTATTATCTCATTTTCATATGACATCAATGAATCATGGACGTTTTCGCATACAAACTTTTCTGCTCATTGTTTTTCTTTTTACATTTTTATTTCTTTCAAGGATAGTTATACCCTTACACACACTCACACTCACAATGCAGGTATACATCCATTCGGGAATCCATGGGTAACGATACTGCTATGGCCTTTTGTGACTCTGAGAATCTAATCTACCAATCCGAAGATGAAGGTGGTGAAGATTGTGAAGTACCAGGGGAGCTTTCCAGACTACTACAACAAAAAGAGAGAACCATCCAGCCTCACGAGGAACCCGTGGATACAATCAACCTAGGTACTGAAGAAGACAAAAAAGAGGTCAAGGTGGGTGCCAATCTGGAACCCAGTATCAAGGAGCGTCTTATTCATTTGTTACACGATTATGTTGAAGTCTTTGCCTGGTCGTATGAAGACATGCCAGGACTTGATGCATATATTGTGGTACATCGTCTGCCTACAAAAGAGGATTGTCCGCCAGTAAATCAAAAGGTTCGCCGCATGATGCCTGATATGTCAGAAATGATTAAAGCAGAAGTCATGAAGCAATTCAACATTGGATTCTTGGTTGTCACCTCTTATCCCCAATGGGTTTCTAATCTTGTTCCCGTTCCCAAGAAAGACGACAAAGTGCGAATGTGTGTGGAATACTAAGATTTGAATAGGGCAAGCCCTAAGGATGATTTCCCACTTCCCCACATTGACATCCTAGTTAACAATACGGCACAACACAAAGTGTTTTCCTTCATGGACGGTTTCTCAGGCTACAACCAAATCAAAATGGCGCATGAGGACATGGAGAAAACAACATTTGTCACATAGTGGGGCATATTCTTCTACAAGGTGATGCCATTCAGGATGAAGAATGTTGGGGCAACCTATCAGTGTGCCATGGTAGCTCTATTTCACGACATGATACATCACGAAATAGAGGTTTACATGGATGATATGATAGCCAGATATCAAACAAAAGAAGAGCATCTTGATCACTTACAAAAATTGTTTGAGAGACTGAAGAAGTACAAGCTGAGGTTGAATCCAAACAAATGCACATTTGGGGTATGGTCTGGTAAACTCCTAGGCTTTGTCGTCATCAATAAAGGTATTGAAGTAGATCCTGCCAAGGTAAAAGCGATACAAGAGATGCCTTCTCCTCGTACTGAGAAGGAAGTCAGAGGGTTCTTGGGACGTTTGAACTACATTTCCAGATTCATCTCTCACCTGACAGCTACTTGTGAATCAATCTTCAAATTGTTGAAGAAAGATCAAGTAGTAAAATGGAATGACGAGTGCCAAGTTTCTTTTGACAAAATCAAAGAATACTTACAAGAGCCTCCTGTGTTGATGCCACCAGTCGAGGGAAGACCATTGATCATGTATCTGACTGTTTTAGAAAACTCAATGGGGTGTGTATTGGGGGCAACATGACGAATCTGGCCGAAAAGAGCATGCTATTTACTACCTGAGCAAAAATTTTACCGACTGTGAAACCAGATATTCAATGCTTGAGAAAACTTGTTGCGCTCTGGCATGGGCTGCTCGCCGGCTAAGATAGTATATGCTGACTCATACTACTTTGTTGATATCTAAAATGGATCCGATAAAATACATCTTTGAGAAACTTGTTCTCTCCGGGAGAATAGCAAGATGGCAAATGATCCTGACGGAATATGACATACAGTATACTACCCAGAAAGAAATAAAGGACAATGTATTAGTTGATCACCTTGCTCACTGTTGCACCCCAAAATTTGCCCTCCCATATTCTTCAAGAAATTGCCAAGCCAAGTCACAAAATTCCCCAAGGGTTGTGCAGCTCAACTGTCTCCTATACAGTCAAAACTAGGGTTTGTGTTCTGATCAAGAAAAGGAAGTTTTCAAAGGTCCAATCAAGTCTCATATGCTTAAAAAGATGGTCAAGTACCCTCATATCAAGTTTCAAGGCATTCAGCTCAAAATTGCACAGTCAAAATCCTAAATTGCACTACAGTCAACTGTAGGGGCAAAATGGTCATTTGACAGTCAAAAGTTCAAATTTTTGGTCAATATATCATTTTGAAGCCACACACATCATTTGATCAATGCTTGATCATGATTCTCAAAATTTGGCTCAGAAATCATCAAAGATGCAAAAGTTACTATATTTGGACAATTGAAA
Source organism: Vicia faba (assembly GCA_948472305.1). Taxonomy (NCBI): domain Eukaryota; kingdom Viridiplantae; phylum Streptophyta; class Magnoliopsida; order Fabales; family Fabaceae; genus Vicia; species Vicia faba. The sequence goes on from OX451735.1 coordinate 981,143,659, forward strand.
AAGTCAACTGAAATTGACCAGGGCATAACTTTCACATGGATTATCAGAAAAATTCCATCCAAAGCTCATTTTGAAGAGAAAGACATTTCCTACAACTCATCTTCATACTTCAAGTCCAAGAAATGCTCTCACAAAAAGTTATCAATTTCAACATTATAGGTCATTTTCAAAAGTCAACAAAAAGGGACTTTAAGTAAAAGGCCATAACTTGAGATTGGTAAATCAAAATGGCATGGGACCAAAGGCATTGGTTAGAGGACTCAAAGACCTTTCCAAAATGTCCAAGAACATGTGAAAAGCTTAAAAATTGAGCAAGTTATGCCTTGTAGAAGTTGGGAAATTTTTGGGAATTTTGAAAAGTCAACTTTACTTCAAATGACCTAAATTTGCTAATGGGCCCATTTTTCTTCCATGATTCATCATTCCAAGCCTATGCACGACCACTTGGCCCAAAGGGAAGTATTTTCTCAATTTTTATTTATTTACTTGAATTTATATTAATATTAATTCATTTAAATTATTTAAATATGTGAAAAATATCTACTTTGACCTAAAAAATCTTTTTATGCATGTTTTGCTTTCAAAATCTCGTGCACATCCCAAACATGGAAAGAATTGGACTAATTGATCATAATTGATACAAAATGCACATGAAAAAAGATTCAAAAAGATCCTTGAAATCAAATGTTCAAAATCCATAATTATGAGAGATTTGATTGAGTTTCTTAACCTAATTGCTTCTATACATAACCAGGAACACAAAACTAATGGCATGAGACAAAAAGCTGCGCTCAAGAATACATCACAAACTTGAAAAATTATCAAAAAAAGGCAATTCTGAAATCATTGTTTCAGGTGGATTCAAGGCATAATACTGATCCCATTAGCTTCCTTGGGTAACATAGAACGCATTCCAATCAATAACAACAGCCAAAGCTCCAAGAATCGGTAACATGAACTCAAACTGTATAACAAAAAATTCATAATCGTATATCATCTTTTAAGCATTTTTACAGCATTCTATTCATGGCATCATGTTTGTTTTGAGCTTCTGAAACTAACCATGGTGTTTGATTGAATTTTTGCAAGCCATACGCGATTATGCCATAACTGCTTTTTAGGGTTTACAAAGTTTGAAAATTGGGGTTTCCCAAACCAAGTAAAATTAGGATTCCAGACCCATGCCATTGCAATCAACGCATCTGGACGAAGAGATCTTGACCTTCGCGATCAATTTATATACATCCTAGCGCTAGTCGCTATTTTTTCAAAAGCCTTCTAATGAAACGCCTGAAAAACGTTGCCTTTGTGTTTTGTTTACAGGGATGGTGAGGAAGAAGAAGCCGTGTCAAAACGTGATAGGCACATTTGAATTCTCGCGCGCTAATCCACTAATGCTTCGTTTTTCTATTATATTATTTGTTTGTTAATTATATTACAAAAGCGTGAATTGGCACAGTTGGTTGGGGACAACGCTGGTAACCCTCGTGACCTGGGTTCAAGTCCCAGGTCTGTACAATTTATCATGTTATTTTTCTATACATCATTCCATGCAGCGCTCACAGTGAAAAACACCATATTCCCTCACCATCAAGCCATACACGCGTCTAGCTCCATCCATCCAAAGGCCATGGATTGGAGATCATGAAGAACTCCAGTCAACGCTGAAGCAGGCTAGCAAAAAAGTCAAAGAAGGCCATGCTTAATTGGGCCAGACTATTCCAAATTACACCTCCATGTTGGGACAGAAAACTCCCTTGGTTTGCTTCTCTATACATGTTTTTTTTATTTTATTTTCAATAATGATTTTATTTTCCTTATTTGTTAAATCAATTAATTATTTCTTTTACAAATTAGAAAATATACAAAAAAAATCAGAAAAGACCAAAAAATAATAAATATTTTTATTATAATTATTTTCTTGTAAATAAATTAACATATAATGAATTTAGTTTTAATTAGGATTTTTGCAATTTTAATTCTTTTCATATTAAATATAAAAAAGGTAGAATTAGGTTAATTGACAATTTTCATTCCTTTTAATTTTTCCTTTTGATCATAATATTATTAGTTATTGATTTTCATAATTAATTGTACATAAATAAAATTAGGTTTAAATTAGGTTAAAAACTTTAATATTTTCTTAAAAAAAACTTAAAAAATAATTAGACTTAGGTTTAGCTTTTTATTTTACTTTTAATTAATTCTTTTCCATTAAATCTTAAAAAACACAAAAATACTAAAAACATTTTCTTTTAATCTTTAATTCTAATTCCGCATTAATTCTAATTAATTAATTCATTAACTTTAATTTTTTGCAAAAGGGTCCAACGCCCATGTTTTTAATTCCTTTATTTCGCGTATTTATTTATTTCGCTCAAATAATTATGTATCTCTCCCAAAGCCGTGTAAACAATTGCTCGCACTTTTATTTCTTTTGCTTTATTTACTTTCCGTCAAATCGGGTCCGGTTTAATTTTGGCGATGTGGACCCGCGCCATTTGTAATAGTTTTAGATTTATTTTTCCCGCAAACTTTTAACTGTTAAATAAGCATGCAAGAATGAATGGACATAATAAAATCAAGCGTAGATCACAATGAACTTGACAAAAGACAAATACAAATGAAAACGACACACGAATCGCACACACCACCCCTAGGGTACGCCTCACTGTTGCCTTTCGAAAGGTGATCGTCGAGTAGAGGATGTCTTAGTAAGTCCTCATGATCCGGGAACCTGGCATGAGGGTAGCTTCTAAGGTGTCTTCCCATTGCTCTGGTGATCACCATGTCCCTACGAACTCGAATTGACCCGAACACCTCCAACGGTGGTGCTACCTACCTCTCAATGGTGGGATGGCACTACTTTAAAGGACATTTACACAGACGAATTCCTTAGGGTAGCTAGACAACTCTTTATACTTGCTCTAATTCCAAAAAACAAATCAAAAATACTTTTCACACCAACACCTTTTCAAAAAGCTTTCGAAAGCAATTTTTCAAACACTCTTGAGGACTGATACAAGAGTCAAACTGGAATTTTCAAAGAAACTTTTTAAAAAACCCACAGTTGAAAAGCAAACAAACCATTTTTGAAAACACAAGTGAGCAAGTATCTAAGAGCCCATGGATAACCATGGATAGAAAGGGTGCTAACACCTTCCCTTTCTATAACCTACCTCCCGAACCGAGAGCAATCTCTATAAGGAATTTTTCTGTGCTTTTGTCCTTTCCATTTGGAGAAAATAAAAGACGGTGGCGACTCTTGCTTCCACGACATTTCGCAAACCAGCGTTAAACAGTCAGTTCCAGATCCACCGATCACAGAACTGGCGACTCTGCTGGGGACCCTTAAACTTAAAGTGAGGTGTACCTTAGGGATAGTTCATAACTGTGTTTTCAATTGCTTTCTTTGCTTGCTTTAAATTGTGGGACTGTCTTGGGAGTTCTATAGATCCTAACCCGGATCTGGGGATACCTTCTTAGAAAGTAGCAACAAGGCTGTGAGGGAACTGTGCGGGGTATACCGACATGGTTGAAACAGTCTGCTACGTTGATGTGGCACTTTGGTGTGTACCGGTAACCCTTGAGTTCAGTCAAGGAGAGTACGGGGCCTCCGCGTGGTGTCATGAAGCATCAACAGACCTTAGGAACCTTAATTGAACTATCTTGGCCTCTTTAGGGTAGTGAGATAACTGACTTTGGTGCAGTCCGAGGTTGGTTGATACTCGATACTACACTCAATTGAGGATTGCTTTCCTGGAATATTTTGGTCGCCAGTTCAGTGGCTAAATCGAAACGATGAACAATGAAAGCAATCCCGTGATATTGGGACCCTTAGAACCCGGTTACTTCTAATAGGACAGGTTGAGCCCACCAACTTCAAGAGGGTACTACCCAGACCCCATGCTGGCCTAAACTCTCAGGGCTCTTTTGTGTGACTTGTGTGCCTTCGTATTTGACTATTTGCATGCTTGTTGTCTGACACTTGAGCTTCTTGCAGGTTTTGTTTGTAGTCCTTAATAGGACTCATAACAAGGTTTACTAAGTTTCTTGCAGGTTTCGTTTATAGTCCTTAATTGGGACTCATAACAGGGTATACTAAGTTTCTTACAGATTTTGGTTTGCAGTCCTTAATTAGGACTCATAACAGGGTTTATCGAGTTTCTTGCAGGTTTTGTTTATAGTCCTTAATTAGGACTTATAACAGGTTTTACTTGAGTTTCTTGCAGGTTTTGGCTTGCAGTCCTTAATTGGGACCCATAACAGGGTTACCTACATTACCCCATGCATACCATAACATCATACCATTGCATACATCCTAACCCATTTCAAGGATCTCAAGGGCTTGTGATGCATGTCATGATGAATCAGTTATCCCAACAAGGGGCAAAGAGGATTTATTTTCCTCTAGACAAAGTTGTCAGGGGCTATGACCCACTTGATATGGTGAGCTTTGACACTTGAAGAAGGCTCCCCTAACCAAGGTTGTTTGGAAATCAAAACCATACATGATGATTAAAGTCAGGGGCTATGACCCACTGGATATGGTGAGCCTTTGACCCCTTGAAGAAGGACTCTCAACAACATGAAGTTCCTTCAATCAAGCTACCGGATCCCAGCTCTAACAAATTTCTTGTTTACCCCGCGAGATCCTTGAAAGCATTGCATGCATGTCATACACATCATTGCATTACAGGTATCCCTTTTGCAGGTCACTTACCTTTCTCGCTGTTTATTTCAGCAATGGCCTCACAACAAGATAACCAGGACCTTCACGCTCAAGAGTCTCAGTTCAGGGAAATCTTCCTAGGTCTATCCAAGGGGTAGGAAGAGTTGAGGGCACTCCTCATGGGGAATCTGATCAGAAAAAGTCCTGAAGATGACAAGGACGAACAGCTGAAACGTCTACAAGCTGAGGTAGACACATTGAAAACTCAGATGCTGGGGCAAAGGGCCCTTATTCAAGGTTTAGCTCAGGAGCAAGGAGAGCTGAGAGCCATGGTCAGTCAGCTTCCTCAAGGCATGAGGCAACCAGCCCAAATCAGGGACCAGGTCATGGAACAGCTCCCAAGAGGGCAAAGGTCGGGTCCAGTGAATAGACCTCTCCGAGTTGCTACTACTTCACAGGTTCAACAACGACCTCGCCAGAAACAGCGGGTTGATCAGAACAGGTCGGACGAGCCTAGGAGACAATTCACCAATATCAACATGCCATGGTCACGAGCCTTGCAACACATGTTAAGGATGAACCTGATTGCGGTGATCAACCCTCCTGCAAATCCAAAGACCTCCTCTCCAAGCTATAACCCAGAAGCAAGGTGCACTTACCATTCTGGTAGCCCGGGGCACGATACTGAGGATTGTTGGGCACTGAAGTACAAGATTCAAGGCATGATCGACGCTGGAGAGATTCAGTTTGAAGTACCCGAGACTCCCAACGTGATCACTGCTCCCTTGCCAAAACATGGCTAGGATAGAAAAGCACTTTTTGTTCATTAGAATTCAAGTTGTGATTTTCTTTTGTTTAAACATTTATTCATGTTGAAACATTGTTATTCCATTAATGCATCGCTTATGTCTATTTTTGAATCAATATATTCGCATTCACTATATGCAAACTGTTTTCATATTTTTTCTGATGTCAACTCTTAATATTAAATAGTTCTAAGCCTCTTGAGGGAGGATGACGAAACGATACCGCTATCTTTACAGTATGCTTTTGAACAGACCCCGCTGATGAGGTACAAGCATTGTTTCAATCCCTAAACACTGGAGTTATAAGGAAGATAATCCCTCGTCAACCCATCTGAGCCAAAGAAGTAGGAGTTTTATTTTCGAAAATTGAAACCCTTAATCATAACCTGGGGTAGGGTAGTCTCTCAGTTGATCCAAGTGCATAACGAATGGCACCAAAAGTCTTTACAAAACGAAGAAAGACAGTGATGGTTCAGAACAATCATAAGGACAGACAGTCACTATAAATAAACAAAGCCCAAGAAATCAAAACCTATAAGGGGACTTACAAAACTGGGGCTTCCCGCTGACTGTAACTCCAAAAGGAAACAGTTCAGGCAAAAAAAGAAAGGGATAACGAAATCAAAAAAGAAAGAGGTCCTACAAACCCTCAACAAAAAAGGAATGACTGCCTATTCAAAATAAATCATCAATATCCGAACCATCACTGGAAAATCAGAGCAAAGACTCAAACAAGGTCTAACGTATGATCAACTGAGTTTAGGTTTGGAGAACATCACGAAGAGCGGGTGGGTACAAACAAAATTTGAGCCTTTATCCTTTGTTTCTTAAACCGTGAACCAGGCCACGTTATAACCCTCAAAAGTCCTAGCTGAAGCATGGGTTAGTTCGAAAACATACTGTCACGAAAGGTATCCTGACTCCTTAAGGCTCACAATAAAATAACGAGTTGACTTCACGTTTTACAAACAATCACTTGTTTTATGAAAAAGAATGCATTTTCGAAATCTTCAAGACAGACATAAGCTTTGCATTTTTAACATAACTTTGTTTGCATATGACTTTTTGTTTGAACAACAGGAAAATTCGCACGACGAATGCCTAATGAACAGAAGCACTTCCAATCAAGGGGCATGACATGATCATGGTCCGTCATCTGGGGCAGTCCAATCAAGATTCGGAGAATCTCTCAAATGCCAAAATAGCCTGGGGCAAATCTCCGCTTGAGTCACTTGGGGCATCCCAACAACGAATCTTGTCTGATCAAACACCTTCTGATGGCAGGGCAAAACACTTCTAACAGGGGCACCTCCCTACATCCTGAAAGCATGGACATAGTCGAAATAATTCTACGCACAATCAAAGACCCGCTAGGTTGACATACCTAGGCAAAAATTAGGGCTTCCCGGCGAACCAAAAGGGTTCGGGCAAAATGAAGGGATGAAATGAAGAATCTATACACCCGCAAGTCGAAAACCTGAAAAGGCGGCTTGGGCAAAAATGGGTATCCCGGTGGACTGAAAACCCGAAAGGGCGGTCCAGGCAAAAGTTAGGGATCAAAAGCGTACGACTATGTCATGTCATCTTGCCACCCTGCCTATCAGAAGAAGGTTTGTCCATCAACGACTATTAACACCTCAACAGGTCTTCCTCTCCCATATCAGAAACAGGGGCAATGAAGAGTGGTCTAAGCAGTCTGATTGTTCTATCCTCCAAGGCATCAGGGTAAGTTCTTTTGAAGAACATAACCAACGCAGTTCAATACTCCCCCAAGAGAGTCCAACCCAGTTTCCCCAGGAAAGGTGGAATCCATCTCCGAGCAGTAAGCTTATCCCCAGTAAGATTCTGGAAGCTTATCCCTCGCAGAGCACGAGCGCGTCGTTCGGCTTGAGTTAAAGAGTTATTTCCTTAACAGGATATAACTGGGTTATCCTCAGCCAAAAGCCACAGAAAGAGCGTCCTCGACAAAGTCTTCCTACCCCAGCGAAGTCCATCAGCACTTCCAACAACAAAGATATCCTCAGCAAGTTACTATCAACATTCAGCAAAGCATCTCTCTCCCCACAGAGTGTTGCTTCCCAGCATGGTCGCTAGAGTATCTTTTCTCCCTGCAGAATCTTCCATTTACCAAGTTTATTCCGCAACGGAGTCGTCTTCTCCTACCGGTATTCTTGCAACTATCATCCCCAGCGGAAGCAAAATCTATTCTTCCACATCAGCCCAGGATACGACTTCCCGGCACCCGTCAAGGATTTACTTTCCTAGACGAAAAACACATTCATAAAACGTCACATACATCATTATAGCATGCATAGACGCATCATATCACCCCAATCTCATTTATTTTTGAGAACATCTTAAAATCAGGCAATTCATGCATTATGACATTGCATACAACTATTTCGTTACTTTTTCAGGAAAGAACGATCAACAGATAAAAGTCTTTACCCGTTGAGGTAGTAATCATCTCAGATTCCTTCATCGTCCTGCTGAGGTAGTAATCGTCCCAGATTCCTTCATCATCCCGCTGAGGTAGTAATCGTCCCAGATTCCTTCATCATAGATTTGGAGTAGCAATCGTCTCAGATTCCTTCATCACATCCTCATCAAAAAAACCTTCTCTAGTCCAGCTAAATAGACTCCCAACAGATTTTTCTAATAAAAACTCAAATAGAAGTCCTTTTCAAGATGTTTCCCTCTCTGACGATGAGTGTGAGGTGATAGTCTCTTATGGTCCCCTCTCCGGCAAGTGCGTGAGGTGGTAATTCCTTTCTTCAGATGTTTCCCTCTCCGACGATGAGTGTGAGGTGATAGTCTCCTATGGTTCCCTCTCCGACGGTGTGTGAGGTAGTAATCCCTTCTTCAGATGTTTCCCTCTCCGACGATGAGTGTGAGGTGATAGTCTCCTATGGTTCCCTCTCCGACGGTGTGTGAGGTAGTAATCCCTTCTTCAGATGTTTCCCTCTCCGACGATGAGTGTGAGGTGATAGTCTCCTATGGTTCCCTCTCCGATGGTGTGTGAGGTAGTAATCCCTTGTTCAAATGTTTCCCTCTCCGACGATGAGTGTGAGGTGATAGTCTCCTATGGTTCCCTCTCCGACGGTGTGTGAGGTAGTAATCCCTTGTTCAATTGTTTCCCTCTCCGACGATGAGTGTGAGGTGATAGTCTCCTATGGTTCCCTCTCCGACGGTGTGTGAGGTAGTAATCCCTTTTTCAGATGTTTCCCTCTCCGACGATGAGTGTGAGGTGATAGTCTCCTATGGTTCCCTCTCCGACGGTGTGTGAGGTAGTAATCCCTTCCTCAGATGTTTCCCTCTCCGACGATGAGTGTGAGGTGATAGTCTCCTATGGTTCCCTCTCCGACGGTGTGTGAGGTAGTAATCCCTTCTTCAGATGCTTCCCTCTCCGACGATGAGTGTGAGGTGATAGTCTCTTATGGTCCCCTCTCCGGCAAGTGCGTGAGGTGGTAATTCCTTCTTCAGATATTTTCCCTCTCCGACGATGGGTGTGAGGTGATAGTCTCCTATGGTTCCCTCTCCGACGGGGTGTGAGGTGGTAAGTCCTTTTTCAGATGGTCCCCTCTCCGACGGTGTGTGAGGTGACAATTCCTTTTCAGATGTTTCCCTCTCCGACGATGAGTGTGAGGTGATCATTCCCTTCAGATTATAATTGCCTATGGTTCTCTTCCCGATATTGCAAAGATGGTAATTCCCGCCAAGATTTTTCTCAACGAGCGTTGTTGAAGTAAAATCATCCAAGGTTCTCTTATCATGCATGCTAAAGCAGTAACCATCCCTGGTTCATTCATCGCTGTTTGAAGCTCCAGACTCAGCTCCTGTAACCAGTCAGGACATATCTATACCAAGCATCTAAAATCAGCTCCTGCAACGTGTCAGGTACTCATTTTTCTTTTGCAGGTACGCAGGTTCTCGCTAAGGAATCTCTTACGCGATCAACATCCAGATGGCATCTATAAGCCCATCATCCTATCCATCAATCTCTAAATGGCATCTATAAGCCCATTCCCTCGTCACACTACTATGTGAGCGCAAATTTCTGGGCACTCTAGTGTTCAATCATCTTCCACCTTCGGATTACGAAAGGCACGTCAGCCAATCTGCATCCTCAGGTCTAAGAAGATTGAACAGGGGCAACTGTTGCACCCCAAAATTTGCCCTCCCATATTCTTCAAGAAATTGCCAAGCCAAGTCACAAAATTCCCCAAGGGTTGTGCAGCTCAACTGTCTCCTATACAGTCAAAACTAGGGTTTGTGTTCTGATCAAGAAAAGGAAGTTTTCAAAGGTCCAATCAAGTCTCATATGCTTACAAAGATGGTCAAGTACCCTCATATCAAGTTTCAAGGCATTCAGCTCAAAATTGCACAGTCAAAATCCTAAATTGCACTACAGTCAACTGTAGGGGCAAAATGGTCATTTGACAGTCAAAAGTTCAAATTTTTGGTCAATATATCATTTTGAAGCCACAAACATCATTTGATCAATGCTTGATCATGATTCTCAAAATTTGGCTCAGAAATCATCAAAGATGCAAAAGTTACTATATTTGGACAGTTGAAAAAGTCAACTGAAATTGACCAGGGCATAACTTTCACATGGATTATCAGAAAAATTCCATCCAAAGCTCATTTTGAAGAGAAAGACATTTCCTACAACTCATCTTCATACTTCAAGTCCAAGAAATGCTCTCACAAAAAGTTATCAATTTCAACATTATAGGTCATTTTCAAAAGTCAACAAAAAGGGACTTTAAGTCAAAGGCCATAACTTGAGATTGGTAAATCAAAATGGCATGGGACCAAAGGCATTGGTTAGAGGACTCAAAGACCTTTCCAAAATGTCCAAGAACATGTGAAAAGCTTAAAAATTGAGCAAGTTATGCCTTGTAGAAGTTGGGAAATGTTTGAGAATTTTGAAAAGTCAACTTTACTTCAAATGACCTAAATTTGCTAATGGGCCCATTTTTCTTCCATGATTCATCATTCCAAGCCTATGCACGACCACTTGGCCCAAAGGGAAGTATTTTCTCAATTTTTATTTATTTACTTGAATTTATATTAATATTAATTCATTTAAATTATTTAAATATGTGAAAAATATCTACTTTGACCTAAAAAATCTTTTTATGCATGTTTTGCTTTCAAAATCTCGTGCACATCCCAAACATGGAAAGAATTGGACTAATTGATCATAATTGATACAAAATGCACATGAAAAAAGATTCAAAAAGATCCTTGAAATCAAATGTTCAAAATCCATAATTATGAGAGATTTGATTGAGTTTCTTAACCTAATTGCTTCTATACATAACCAGGAACACAAACCTAATGGCATGAGACAAAAAGCTGCGCTCAAGAATACATCACAAACTTGAAAAATTATCAAAAAAAGGCAATTCTGAAATCATTGTTTCAGGTGGATTCAAGGCATAATACTGATCCCATTAGCTTCCTTGGGTAACATAGAACGCATTCCAATCAATAACAACAGCCAAAGCTCCAAGAATCGGTAACATGAACTCAAACTGTATAACAAAAAATTCATAATCGTATATCATCTTTTAAGCATTTTTACAGCATTCTATTCATGGCATCATGTTTGTTTTGAGCTTCTGAAACTAACCATGGTGTTTGATTGAATTTTTGCAAGCCATACGCGATTATGCCATAACTGCTTTTTAGGGTTTACAGAGTTTGAAAATTGGGGTTTCCCAAACCAAGTAAAATTAGGATTCCAGACCCATGCCATTGCAATCAACGCATCTGGACGAAGAGATCTTGACCTTCGCGATCAATTTATATACATCCTAGCGCTAGTCGCTATTTTTTCAAAAGCCTTCTAATGAAACGCCTGAAAAACGTTGCCTTTGTGTTTTGTTTACAGGGATGGTGAGGAAGAAGAAGCCGTGTCAAAACGTGATAGGCACATTTGAATTCTCGCGCGCTAATCCACTAATGCTTCATTTTTCTATTATATTATTTGTTTGTTAATTATATTACAAAAGCGTGAATTGGCACAGTTGGTTGGGGACAACGCTGGTAACCCTCGTGACCTGGGTTCAAGTCCCAGGTCTGTACAATTTATCATGTTATTTTTCTATACATCATTCCATGCAGCGCTCACAGTGAAAAACACCATATTCCCTCACCATCAAGCCATACACGCGTCTAGCTCCATCCATCCAAAGGCCATGGATTGGAGATCATGAAGAACTCCAGTCAACGCTGAAGCAGGCTAGCAAAAAAGTCAAAGAAGGCCATGCTTAATTGGGCCAGACTATTCCAAATTACACCTCCATGTTGGGACAGAAAACTCCCTTGGTTTGCTTCTCTATACATGTTTTTTTTATTTTATTTTCAATAATGATTTTATTTTCCTTATTTGTTAAATCAATTAATTATTTCTTTTACAAATTAGAAAATATACAAAAAAAATCAGAAAAGACCAAAAAATAATAAATATTTTTATTATAATTATTTTCTTGTAAATAAATTAACATATAATGAATTTAGTTTTAATTAGGATTTTTGCAATTTTAATTCTTTTCATATTAAATATAAAAAAGGTAGAATTAGGTTAATTGACAATTTTCATTCCTTTTAATTTTTCCTTTTGATCATAATATTATTAGTTATTGATTTTCATAATTAATTGTACATAAATAAAATTAGGTTTAAATTAGGTTAAAAACTTTAATATTTTCTTAAAAAAAACTTAAAAAATAATTAGACTTAGGTTTAGCTTTTTATTTTACTTTTAATTAATTCTTTTCCATTAAATCTTAAAAAACACAAAAATACTAAAAACATTTTCTTTTAATCTTTAATTCTAATTCCGCATTAATTCTAATTAATTAATTCATTAACTTTAATTTTTTGCAAAAGGGTCCAACGCCCATGTTTTTAATTCCTTTATTTCGCGTATTTATTTATTTCGCTCAAATAATTATGTATCTCTCCCAAAGCCGTGTAAACAATTGCTCGCACTTTTATTTCTTTTGCTTTATTTACTTTCCGTCAAATCGGGTCCGGTTTAATTTTGGCGATGTGGACCCGCGCCATTTGTAATAGTTTTAGATTTATTTTTCCCGCAAACTTTTAACTGTTAAATAAGCATGCAAGAATGAATGGACATAATAAAATCAAGCGTAGATCACAATGAACTTGACAAAAGACAAATACAAATGAAAACGACACACGAATCGCACACACCACCCCTAGGGTACGCCTCACTGTTGCCTTTCGAAAGGTGATCGTCGAGTAGAGGATGTCTTAGTAAGTCCTCATGATCCGGGAACCTGGCATGAGGGTAGCTTCTAAGGTGTCTTCCCATTGCTCTGGTGATCACCATGTCCCTACGAACTCGAATTGACCCGAACACCTCCAACGGTGGTGCTACCTACCTCTCAATGGTGGGATGGCACTACTTTAAAGGACATTTACACAGACGAATTCCTTAGGGTAGCTAGACAACTCTTTATACTTGCTCTAATTTCAAAAAAACAAATCAAAAATACTTTTCACACCAACACCTTTTCAAAAAGCTTTCGAAAGCAATTTTTCAAACACTCTTGAGGACCGATACAAGAGTCAAACTGGAATTTTCAAAGAAACTTTTTAAAAAACCCACAGTTGAAAAGCAAACAAACCATTTTTGAAAACACAAGTGAGCAAGTATCTAAGAGCCCATGGATAACCATGGATAGAAAGGGTGCTAACACCTTCCCTTTCTATAACCTACCTCCCGAACCGAGAGCAATCTCTATAAGGAATTTTTCTGTGCTTTTGTCCTTTCCATTTGGAGAAAATAAAAGACGGTGGAGACTCTTGCTTCCGCGACATTTCGCAAACCAGCGTTAAACAGTCAGTTCCAGATCCACCGATCACACTCACCAAGCTGTAGAAGACTACCAATCCATGAAGTTCGAATTTCCGGATGAAGACATCATGATGTTAGACAACTGTAAAGAATTCAGGCCATATGACGGACCTGAACAAGGATCCCGATGGACCCTGTTCTTTGATGGGGCATCCAATGCACTTGGCAATGGTATCGGTGTTGTACTCATATCTCCGGAAGGGCATACTCCCTTTACCGCAAGACTCTGCTTCAATTGTACAAATAACATGGCGGAATACGAAGCATCCATCTTTGGTCTCAGAGCTGCCATAGACTTGGGGATCAAATCCTTGAATGTATTCGGAGACTCTGCTTTGGTTATCATCCAGATCAAAGGGGAATGGGACACCAAACACCCAAACCGTATCCCTTACTAAGAACATGTTTTGATGTTGCTACCACATTTTGAGAAGATTACCTTCGAGCATTTCCAGCGAGAAGAAAATCAGCTAGCAGACGTGCTAGCCACGATGTCATCTATGTTTAAACTTAATTGGGATAACGAGGCTCCCCAGACCACCGTTGAACGAATGGATGAACCATCACATTGTCACGAGATTAATACTGAAGAAGTAGTGGACCAGCCTTGGTTCCACGAAGTCAAGAGTTATCTCGAGGCTCAAGAATATCCAGAAGGAGCTTCAGTCAATGATAAGGAGTTCTTAAGAAGATTCTCTGCTAAATTCTTCCTTAGTAATGGCATCTTGTACAAACGCAATCATGACTCTGTGTTACTTTGGTGCATAGATAAAGTTGAAGCTGAAAGGATCATGGCTGAATTGCATGAAGGCACTTTTGGAACCCATTCCAGTGGGCATACGATGGCAAAGAAAATCCCACGGCCAGGCTATTACTGGTCTACCATGGGAGCAGATTGTTATCAACACTCTCGAACCTGCCATAAGTGTCGGATTTATGTTGACAAGGTGCACGTACCTCCAGTTCCTATGAACATCTTGACGGCTCCTTGGGCCTTTTCTATATGGGGGATTGATATGATTTGGGAAATCAAGCCAACAGCCTCCAATGGACACCGCTTCATCCTAGTGGCCATTGATTATTTTACAAAGTGGGTGGAGGCAGCTTCTTTCGCTTCCGTTACCAAGAATGTTGTTGCCCGTTTCATCAAGAAAAATCTCATTTTCCGGCACGATATCCCGAAGAGTATCATCACTGACAATGGTACAAATATCAACAACACTATGATCATCGCCTTGTGCGAGCAATTTAAGATTCAACATCACAATTCTTCTCCTTACCGGACGAAGATGAATGGTGTTGTCGAAGTTGCAAATAAGAACATTAAAAAGATCATACAAAAAATGACAGTCACATACAAAGACTGGCATGAGATGTTACCATTCGCTCTCCACGGGTATCGTACTACAACTCACACATCGATCAGGGCAACACCCTATTCTTTGGTATACAGCATGGAAGCTATCTTGCCTATTGAGGTTCAGATCCCCTCTCTAAGAATTATGAAGGATGCAGGTCTAAATGAAGATGATTGGATCCAGAATTGACTTGATCAACTAAACTTAATTGATGAGAAAAGACTTACTGCTGTATGCCATGGTCAAATGTATCAAAAACGGATGATTAAGGCTTTCAACAAGAAGGTAAGATGCCAAGTGTATCAAGTTGGGGATCTAGTGATCAAACGCATCATACTGCCACAAGGTGATCCCAGGGGCAAATGGACTCCTACCTATGAAGGACCATTTGTAATCAAAAACATTTTCTCTGGTGGGGCAATGATCTTGACCACCATGGATGGAGACGACCTGCCGCATCCTACAAACGCGGACATAGTTAAAAGATACTACGCATAAGAGACCCGCTAGGTTGACATACCTAGGCAAAACAAGGGTATCCCGGCGAACCAAAAAGGTTCGGGCAAAAATTAGGGATAAAACAAAAAAAAATTTGTACCCCCGGCAAGTTGAAAACCCGAAAGGGCGACTTGGGCAAAAAAGGTATCCCGGTGGACTGAAAACCCGAAAGGGCGGTTCAGGAAAAAGTTAGGGAATTAAAGCGTATGACTATGTCCCATTGGATCACCTTACAGACAACTTGCAAACTCGACATTTCTGACCAATTCAATCATCTTCTGACAAGGCAACAAATAGACAAGATTCTCAGAGATACAAAGGCTATAGAAGGATGGGAACCCCATGGGATTATTGCACATACTATCTTTTCTTTGAACTAAAATTTTCAATTTTTACGACGGAATTCTCTTACTAGAATGTTTGTCTCATTGTACAAAAATACTTACTCAAAGTCAATACAAAGATATCCCTTTGAAAGTGCAAAAATTAGCTTTTTTTCTTTACGCTTGTGTTTTGTTTGCAAAAACATTCAATGATTCATTGTTGAACATATGCATTTGAACATAATTACTGTTTACCAATAAACAAAATAAAAGACAATCACTGATGGATTTAAGAGATAGGGAAATCTCTCTAAGTTATTTTCCATAAAATCCCCCACGGTGTGTAGTTTAATCCCCAGCAGAACAAAGCTTCCAATTATCAATTCCCAGTAGAAGTCGTCAAACTTCTCAGGATTCCCCAATAGGATTTTACAAGCAGTATACGACATTTCCCTTACAACATAGTTTATTTCTCTAAGCAGAAATTCATCAACACTTAGACTTTACAACATGAAGACTTATAATCCATATCCTCAACAGCAGTCAGGGATTTATTTTTCCCAATCCAACAACAGTGCAACAAACTAGCTCACATACGCATACATTGCATCCATATATCATAAACATTGATAACACAAATGCATTATACTATGTATTTCATAAAACATAACATTGCATATTAGCTAACATTTTATCTTTTTCAGGATAAGATTAATCAAACAACTACCATTAACAATGTTCAAAGTCTTCAGATACAGTTCAGATACGCTTCAGACACGGATGCCATTTTGATACTCATTCAGATTCAACTTCTCAGATACAGTTCAGATATGCTCCAGACACGGATGCCATTATTATACTCATTCAGATTCAACTTCTCAGATACAGTTCAGATACGCTCCAGACACGGATGCCATCCTGATACTCATTTAGATTCAACCTTTTGATACAGTTCAGATACGCTCCAGATACGGATGCCATTCTGATACTCACTCAAATTCAACTCTCAGATACAGTTCAGATACGCTCCAGACACGGATGCCATTCTGACACTCATTCAAAACTAGCTTTCAAATACAGTTTAGGTATGCTCCAGACACGGATTCCATTCTGATAATCATTCAAAATCAGCTCCCAGATATAGTTTAGATACGCTCCAGACACGGACGCCATTATGATACTCATTCTTTCAGCTTACAAATTACAACACAAACAATCACTCTTGGATGGCATCTACAAGCCCATCTCCGAAATATTTCTATCACCTCTCCAAATGGCATCTTTAATCCCATTCCCTCTACCATCACATCGCCGGGTGCAAATTTCTGGGCACTCTAATGTCCAATCATCTTCCACCTTCGAGTCACGAATGGCAAGACATGCCCATCTAACTCTTCAGGCTTAAGAATATTGGACAGGGGAATCTGTTTTACCCTAAAATTTTCCCTCTCACTTATCAAGAATCTTCTCACAAGATCTCCTTGAGCTCAAGACTACACTAGGGTTTGATCAGCTCAAGACACCTCCTTAGACATTGATGACCAAAATTAAGGTTTGAGTTTGCACAAGGATTTTTGAACTATCAATGCTTCATATGACTTTCATGGATCATTATGGACCCCCAAGATTACTCATATCAAGTTTCAAGCCTTGGATCACACTTTTGATCAGTCAATTGAACAGTTGACCTAAAAATCAACTATATTGGGGAAAAAGTCAACCATGGCCAATTTATAGTCAAACCCCATAATTTTTTATCCACGTCAACATTTTAAACTCATATGTATCATTTGATCAAGTTTGTACCACAATTCCTCAAGAAATTTGATCAAATCTCCAAAAGGGCAAAATGGTCAAGGCAAAGTAAGAGTTGGAATACACTCAAGGAGGTCCAGGCAAGCTAAACAGATCACCAGGCCATCTCTAAAGTTTCTCAAACTCCATTCACGACTCCAGCTGCAAGAGGTAAGTTTTCAAACTTCCATCTCTTCATACAGGCATCATTTGTTTCTGATTTGTGAGGATAAAATGTAGATATCATTTCTCTAAAACTGACCTTGTTCATATTTTTCATTTATATTGATTGTATGTAGAGAATTTCAGATTTAAACTTTTTGAAAAAATTAGGTTTCAATTTAGGGTCAGCAAAATTAATCTTCATCTTTGAATTTTAGCTTACATAAGTTATATGGTTAGATTCGTGAGGAAAAATAGCACAACTTTCATGTTTGCATTTTCCATTTTTGTTGAGAAATGAATGAGATACAGATGGTCCGGCTGACTGAAGGTTGAAGATGAAGTACAGGTCATGGAGACATTTTACCTTGTGTATTTATTGTTTCATGTGTATTAATGGATGTACAGCCACTCTAGTAGCAAAGGTAGCGCACGTGAGTGTGGAAGATCATGGGTTCAATATCCAGCGCTACCTTTTGCCATTATTTTTTAGCATTTTTCTCATTTTTGTTCAACTAGGCGCCTAGGCTTCCAATAAGAGGGCCTTGTGTTTTTTTTTGCTGACTCCTAATCCCTGCTTTACTTCAGCACCCCCCTGACCCATTATTTCTTTATTTCATTTTTTTATATATATTTTATTTTACTTTCATATTTGCTTTTATTATTTTTATTATTACTATTAACATTACTTTTATTATTATTAACAAAAAATCCAAAAATATTTATTTTATTATTTTTTGCATTCATATTTATTTTATTTTCTTATAAAACAAAAAGGCCAAAAATATTTTCTTTTTTTAATAATTAATATTTAGGTTAAGGTTTAAATATTATATTATTTTCTTGTAAATAAAATTAATTTAGAACTTAGTTTTTTTAATTAATCAATTTCCATATTATTTTATTAGTTTAAAACCTTTTCATAAAAAACCCTAAAAATACTTTTTTAATTTAATTTCTTTCTTAATTAACTTAATTTTAATTAATCATTTTTCTTAATTAGATTTAGGTTAAAACCTTTTCATGAAAACCAAATAAAAATCATTTCTTTTCCATTTGCATTTGTGCATTTTTATTCAATTCTTGTACATTTATTCAATATGGTTGTAATAGTTAATTAGATTTAGTTTTCTTGCAAAATCCCCACTTGTAAATTTGTACACCCCCTCCCCTAATGATGTAATAGCTTAGTATATTTTAATTTCCGCAATTTATCGCTTTATATACAATTGCTAGTAATTAGGGTTTGTATTGGAAAGATTAAAATTGACCAAATAGCAAACCCTGATCAAAGACAAATCAATGCATGTAAATCAACACATTTGCACACATACACCCTTAGGTTAAACCCACTTTGTTGTCTTACAAAAATGGCCATATTTCGCATGTGAGATATCTTAGCAAAAACAAATGAATACAAGATCATATTCCCTCGATGACGCTATCTAAGTTGCCCTACAAAAGATCTTAGTCCCTAAAAAATAATGCTAAGATACCTTGCAACATTGCTAATCATGGCTATACAATGACCTACGCCCATCCCGTTTATATCCAAAGATAGGGTTACTTACCAAATCAATGGTATGATAGCAGTGTCAAAGGAAAATCAAATGTACAAGAAAGACTTTTGAGTAGGTAGAATGCTCCTAATTACTTGCTCAATTTCAAGCAAACATCCTTGCTATTTTAAAAAATAAACACCTACACATTTCAAAACATCTTACAAACTTGAAAACATTTTCAAAAGATCAACATCTTTGTATACATTCTTACGAACGAGAATCATTACAAAGATTGCCTAAACAATGGCCTCTTTACAAAATACTTTAAAAAAACCCCACAAAGCACAATTTCAAACAAAACAAGTGATCTAGCAGGTAACTAAGAGCCCATGGAAAACCATGGATGAAAAGGGTGCTAATACCTTCCCTTTTCATAATCTAACCCCGAACTCAAGAAACAATCTCAAAGGGCTTTCCTGTGCTTTTTCACCTTTCCTTTTGGATAAAAGAAAAGTCGGTGGTGACTCTTGCTAACTGCAACATTTGTGATCAAACTCCAAACCTTCAAGTCATTTCTCCCACCGTATCACAATTCTATTCCAGTTCTTCAACCCTAAACACCATTGTTTCACTTTTCCAGATTACTAGTTAATGCCTACGCTGGAAGAGTTCTCCAAATTATTTGGGTCACCTATATTAGAGAAAGTACCTTTCACCGGTTTAGAACAAGATCCAGTTGTTTAAAGTGTTGCCATAGCCTTGCATTTGAAACCGTCTGACATCGAATCCAATTGAGAAATAAGAAGTGGAGTCGAGGGTCTCCTTGCAAGTTTTCTAATGAAGAAAGGTCATATATTCTTAGATGCCATGAGTTAACATGACTTTGAATATGTCCTAGCTCTATTAATCTATGGATTGGTTCTGTTCCTCAATTCAGACCAGTTTATAGATGTCTGTGCCATTAACATCTTCCTTGCTCGTAATCCAGTGCCTACATTGCTCGGAGACGTGCTGCATTCACTCTACAGTCTTACTATGAAGAAACGAGGGACTCTTATGTGTTGTACGCCTTTTCTCTATCGGTGGTTTATTTCGCACCTCCCTCAGTGATGAAGAATGAATTAGGCTTGAGGTGGAATCAAAGGATAATGTCCCTTTCTTACTCTGATATCTATTGGTGCCCTTGCTCCCAAGAAGATATCTCTTTTATTGATTGTTGCGGAGAATTCCCTAATGTGCCACTTCTTGGAATTAGAGGAGGCATCACTTATAACCCTTCTTTGGCCCTACGTCAGTTCGGCTATGCCCGGAGGGATGGTCCCCACGATATGCTCGTTCAGGGTATTGTGTTTGAATATTCAAATGACATGTAAGGTTATCTCCAGAGGTTCATTCGCGCTTGGGGAAGGGTAAAGAAGACTGATAGCAATACTTTGGGACGCAAAAACTCCATCCCCTTGGAGCCTTACCTCGTATGGGTACGGGCTCGTGCTCAGAATTTTATGATGTTGTATGCTGCTATACTGCTAGTGATCTCAGAGTCTGTTGATCAAGAAGATGAACCTCACATTATTTCTCATCCTGATATGCCAACAAGCTTCGAAGAGTTGCAAAAGTCATGGATCCAACTCAAGGAAGAACGGGACACCTTTCAGAAACAATTCTACGCCAGTAAGAAGAAAGTTCTAGAACTCACCAAGCAACTTCATGAAGAGCGGAGTCTGAACGCCTACATCACGCCGAAGAGGATGCGTTCAACCTTTTTGTCTTAGGAGTTTTTGTATTTCTATTTCCTTCTTTGTAAGCCCCAAAAGGCATGATGTACTCAAACTTGGATTTATTAATACAACGTGTGTTCCTTTTTTGTCTAAAGCAAATTTAAATATCTAATTTCCTTGAAATCATTTGCATATGCATCTTCGTTCATCATAACACAAACAAGTTTCTTACAACAAGTCTCCTTATCTTTCTACTATTTATTTCAGTGATATGGATATTGAACAGACACTAAAAGATCTTCAGGCACAGAACGCTCAGTTTCAACAAATGTTCTTGGCTCTGGAAAAAGGACAAGAGGAGTTGAAAACTCTACTGATCAAAGAGAAGAAGAAGAAAGCGAAGAAATCAACTGGTGTTTTGAATCTGGGAAGAAGGTTCAAAGGACCAGCCAGATGGACTCTAGACTTCGCAACATCATCGGATGAAGGGGATAATCAAGAAGGGAAAAACAAGGAAGTAAATGACCATCCAGTGTCTGAAGAGGAAGAAGAGGTTGACTATTCTAAAGAGCAGTATCCTCCAACTGACGACAAATACAAACAGTTGGAAGATCGCCTTAATGCTATGGAGATCCAGAGGGTACCCGGGTTGGATTTTGAAGAGCTAGGACTTGTCTCAGGGGTTGTCATCCCACAGAAATTCAAGGTCCCCACTTTCTCTAAATATGACGGTGTCTCTTGTCCAAAGCTGCATTTGAGATCATACGTTAGGAAAATTCACCCCATATTGCGGATAGGAATCTATGGGTGCATTTATTCCAAGAAAGCTTGTCAGGGACGCAGTTGGATTGGTTTTATCAATTTGAAGGGACCAACATCCACAATTGGGAAGATTTGGCAGCCGCTTTTTATAAGCAATACCAGTATAATGCTGACTTAGCTCCAACTCAGACACAGTTGCAAGGCATGTCTATGGGTATAGGTGAAGGTTTCAAAACCTATGCTCAAAAATGGAGGGATCTCGCGGGAAAGGTCTAACCCCCTCTATCTGACAGAGAGTTAGTGGATATGTTCTTAGGCACGTTATCTGGTCCATTCTTCAAACACCTGATCGGAAGCTCCTCGGCTGGGTTTACCGAATTAATCATAACTGGTGAACGGGTAGAAGTGGGTATAAAAAGTGGAAAAATTCAAAGAGATGCATCCTCAAGCACGATGAAGAAACCCTTTACCGGAAAGAAGGAGGTCAGTTTTGCATATGACCATAGGAATCAAAACAAAACTGAACGTCGCCCGACGGTAGGAGCTGTTATGATTTCTAATCCTACACCAAATCAGCAGAGAAATTATCAGCGCAGGCCAGAAGCGCCTATGAGACGATTCACCCTAATCAACATGACCATGTCCCAGGTTTTGTCACATCTTTTGAAGTCCAATCTGGTAACCCTAAAGGAAGCTCCCAAGAACCCCAATACTGCTTCTCCTCACTACAACCCGAATGCCCGATGTGCCTATCATTCTAAAAGCCCGAGGCATGATACAAATGATTGTTGGGCCTTGAAGAATAAGGTACAAGACCTTATCAAGGCAAAAGAGATTGAGTTTGATCCCCCAGAAACACCTAATGTAATAACGGCGCCAATGCCCAAGCATGGTCAAGGTGTCAACATTGTTGATGATGACTGTTTTGTTTCCTCCGTGGATGATTTAAATACTCCCCTTTTGACTGTTAAAAGGAATCTATTTCAAGT
Source organism: Vicia faba (assembly GCA_948472305.1). Lineage (NCBI taxonomy): Eukaryota > Viridiplantae > Streptophyta > Magnoliopsida > Fabales > Fabaceae > Vicia > Vicia faba. The sequence goes on from OX451735.1 coordinate 981,166,140, forward strand.
CGGTCTGTTCCCAGGCTGTGGTGAAAGTTGTCAATTATGCATGTCTCTACCAAATGTCTGTTTGTTACTGAAGATGGGCATCTAGCACCTGATGGCTAGCAAAGAAATCTTGTTTGAAAAAGTTCGTCTCACCATAAATTCCTATGAAGATGTCTCAATAATCACCATTTCCAATTGTGATACGGTGGGAGAATTGACTTGAGGGTTTTGTGTTTTATCGCAAATGTTGCGGTTATCAAGAGTCGCCACCAACTTTTCTTTTATCCAAAAGGAAAGGTGAAAAAGCACAGGAAAGACCTTTGAGAATTTTTCTTGAGTTCGGGGGGTAGATTATGAAAAGGGAAGGTGTTAGCACCCTTTTAATCCATGGTTTTCCATGGGCTCTTAGTTACTTGCTAGATCACTTGCTTTTGTTGTTTGAAATTGTGTTTTGTGTGGTTTTGAAAGTATTTTGTAAAAGAGGCCATTTGTTTAGGCAATCTTTGTAATGATTCTCGTTCGTAAGAATGTATATAAAGACGTTTGTCTTTTTGAAAATGTTTTCAATGTTTGTAAGATATTTTGAAATGTGTGTGGTTGTTTTAGAAAATAGCAAGGATAGTTGTTTGAAAATAGAGCAAGTAACTAGAAGTAATCTACCTACTCAAATGTCTTTCTTGTTCATTTTCTATTCCTTTGACATTGTTGTCTTACTATTGATTTGGTAAGCAACCCTATCTTTGGATGTAAACGGGACGGGTGTGGGTCATCGTATAACCATGATTAGCAATGTTACAAATTATCTTAGCATTTTTTTGAGGGACCAAGATCATTTTGTAAGGCAACTTTGAATAGCGTCATTGAGGGACTATGATCTTATATTTGTTTGTTTTGCCAAGATACTTCGCATGCGTAATATGGCCATTTTTGTATAAGGCAACCAAGTGGAGAAACCCTAAGGATGCTTGTGTGCAAATGTGTTATTTTCATGCTTTGTTTTTGTCTTGGATTTAGGGTTTTCTATTTGATTTGTTTTTATCTTGCCATACAAACCCTAATTACTAGCATGGTATATAAAAGCGGTAAATTGCGTAATTTAAGGATTACTACGCTATTACAACATTTTATGGGAGGGGGGAATACAAATTATGAATGGGGATTTGCAATAATGTAAATCTAATTAAGCTATTACAACCAAATCGAATATGTACAAATATTGGAATAAATAATATACAAGATAAATTAAATATGCAAAGATGTATGAATGCAAAGAATATTTTGTTTGGTTTTTTATGAGAAAAAAGTTTTAACTTAAACCTAATAAACTTAAGAAAAAGAAATTAATTCTTGAAAACAAAGGTTAACCCTAATTTCTAATTTAAAAGAAAATAAAGTTCTTTAGGTATTATTTTTATGTATTTTTTGTATTAAAAATAATAAATAATATTTTATGAAAAGATTTAGTTTTTATTTGTGTCAAAAATAAATATTTTACAAGTATGAAATGAATAGGAATAAAATAATTAACCTAATTCTATTTTTTTTTTATATTTACAAGTTTATTTAAGAAAAATAGTTAGTATATAATAAAATAAAATATATTTTTTTTATGTAAAATAAAATAAAATAAAAATGCAATATTATCATATTTATATTTTTTATGATTTTTATGTGTTAAAGAAAATATTTTAATAAAGCAAATATAAATATAAAATAAATAAATAAAATATATGAAAAAAATTTGGGCCAGGGGGGTATCCTGAGAAATCAGGTGGTGTTATGTTAGAAAAAATGCTAGGCCCAGCGTTGAAGCCCAATCCTGCAAAACAGCAAAAAATGAAAATGGAAAAGTATGAAAAAGCAAAAGGTAGCGCCAAGGTTCGAACCCATGACCTGGGCCTTATCATCGCACTACCTTGTCACTGGGATGGCTATACATCCGTTGACTTATATGAAACAATAAAAACATAACACAAGAAATGTCCTTGCCCTGTACTTCACCTTCTTCCTCAAGCTGGCCGGACCTCCTGTAACTCTTTCATCTCTCAACAAAAATGGAAATTGATAACATGAATGTTATAGCATTTTGTCTCACGATTCTAACCATGTGCATAACTAAAACTATAAGTCCAAGATTAAAGAGAATTTTAATGGCCCTAATTCTTAACCTAATTTTTCCAGGAACTTCAAGTTTAAAATTCTATCAACTCAGGCCAAATAAATGCAAGTTATGGATATGTACAACTTTGTAGCAATGATATCTACATTTTTCTTTCACAAATCGTGGCCAATGGATGCCTGTATGAAGAGATAGAAGTTGAGATTCTTACCTCTTTCAGATGAGATCGTAAATGGAGTTTGAGTGAGATTTAGGAAGGCCTGAAGGCTGCTTTAGCTTGCTTGAACCTCCCTGAGTGTGTTCCAACCCTTACCTTGCTTTGAAAGTGTATGAAATTCTTTATCCAAGTCAACCTGCAAGCTTGGAAAACAAAAATGGCAGATGAAGGAGAAGGAGTTACAGTGTAGGGATGATGGTCTGGATCACTTAGATATGAGGTAGGTAAAGTGTTTGGATGATTGAAACTTGAAACGCACGAGCCAATTTGTGGATTGATATGCTTATGCTCAAACTGCAAGTTTTGACAATTTTTTAGTGATATGGAGTTTTGGAGTCTTTCCGGCCTTTAACAATCGTGTTCTAAATTGTGATATGTTTGTGTATTAGTATCAAAAAGGTTTCAAGTCATCTCTTTTACAAATTCCTGAGTTGTATCCTTTTTGCACACTTTCTTGCTTTTGAAGCAAAGTGAAGGGACAAGTCTTCTCATGCTTATACTGGCCTGCTTGGGGTTGGTAACAATACTAGACAACTTGTGTTTGGTTTATAGGACCTGTGTGTGCAGAGAAAACAGGTCCAATGCTCAAGAAATGTAAAGTTGCAAAACCTATGCTTTTCCAAAATGGCAATGACAACTTTGTGCCATTTATGGAATTACAACTTGGGCAAAGACTCTTGGGCTTGGATTAATGCTTTTTCAACTGAGTAAGCATTAAATTATGAAGTGAGAAACAAGTTTGGAACCTGTAAAGCATGGATTAGGCAGCATAGGTACTGATTTGAATTTTGGTCTTCATGAAATGGCTTGAATTCAAAGCGAGAAATTGCCAACTTCATCTCTTCGATTCTCTCTACTCAAAAATGATCTCAATGAGTTCTTAGACATTTTGGAAAGCTTGAAATGTGCTCTATAACTCATCTTTAAAATTCATTTCAAGATTCCTCTTGGAACTAGGTGAAAAATTTCTATGAAGTTGGGTCCAAAACCTGCCTAAATTAGGGTAAAATTTCACTAAGTTATTTTAGTTCATGGGCATGTATTCACAAAATTATATCTTGAGATCCAAGCATCTTTAAGGGAAAATGTGTGAAGCAAAGTTGTAGATTTCATGGAGATCTACAACTTTCATTTTGGGAATTTCCTTTGAATCATCTTGTATCATGGCAAAAAAAAGGCTTAAAGTTGAGAAAAAAATAAGAAATTTTCTATACTTAGAAAATTTTCTAAGTTAAGAAAATTTCAAATTTTAAAACCAGATCTTCAATCTTTGATTCCTTGATAAACAAGTTTCATGTTTTGACATGTTTTGATGAATTGTGATCCTTGGAACTTGATTTTGACTTTTCAGTATACAGTTGACTTTTGATTAGTTGACTGCAAATTTCATCTGTCAATCCAATGAAATTGCAATGTTTTGAACCATTCCATTAGGTCAAGATGATACAAATGAACCCTTGAAATCATGCTTCAAATCAATTGGTCATTTGCTAGGTCAAAAATCAGAAATTGCCCTTCTTCAGCCAAAAACCCTAATTTTGACCATTTTGCCCTTTTGATGATTTGATCAAATTTCTCAAGGAATTGTGATCCAAACTTGATCAAATGATACACATAAGTCTAAAATGTTGATGTGGATCGAAAAATATGAAGTTTGATAGTAAATTGGCCATGGTTGACCTTTTTCCCCAATACAGTTGATTTTTAGGTCAACTGTCCAATTGACTGATCAAAATTGTGGTTCAAGGCTTGAAACTTGTCATGAGCAATCTTAGGGGTCCATAATGATGTTTGAAACTCACATGAAGCATTGATAGTCCAAAAATCCTTGTGCAAACTCAAACCCTAATTTTGGGTTAACAGTGTAAGATGAGATGTCTTGAGCTGACCAAACCCTAATCCAGTCTTGAGTCAAAGAGATCTTGTGAGAAAAGTCTTGATAAATGAGAGGGAAACTTTTGGGGTACAACACCAAAAATCCTCCCAGGGTCTCCACCAAAAGACCCATTAGGATTACATCTGTTCCAGAGTCTGCTCCCCTAATCATCACCATGCCAAGGCCAATACCATATTCTTCGGATAAAGCTGTTTCTTGGAATTATGGGGCTGACGTCTATTATTATGGCGTCAAGCAAGATCTGTTGGCTGTCCAAGACAAAATTGAGAAAGACATTGATCCCGACGTCGTCAATATCGTTGGGACTAGTAAGATAACAAGAACTGGACGAATCTTCTCACCTGAGATCTCTCCAAGGACCATTGCTACTCCTATAATTATTCCCACTACCGCTCCTACCAGCATTCCCGGTAATACTCATGTTGACAATCCTACGGACATCTCTATGACCAAGACAAGGGACAAGGAGGTGTTATCTGAGCCTGTCCATACGAAGGCGCATCCAGAGGATATTCCTGAAGCTTCTAGAAAGGAGATAGAAGATATATTAAAAATAATCAAGAAAAGTGACTACAACATCGTGGAACAATTGAGGCAAACCCCCTCAAAAATATCAATGTTGGCTTTGCTCTTGTGTTCTGAGGCCCATGCCAAAGCCCTAGTAAATTTTCTAAAGACCATCCACGTGCCCCAAGAGACTTCCATCGACCAATTTGAGAATTGTGTGGCCAGTCTGACTGTTGGTAATAGATTGGGCTTTTCTGACACTGACTTGACTCCCAAAGGAAGGAAACACAACGATGTCTTGCACGTCTCCATTGAGTACAGGGGAACTACACTAGCCCACATTTTGTTAGATATGGGCTCATAGCTGAATGTCTTGCCCACAAATGCTCTTGACTGGCTAGATTGCGAGGGACTCACTCTAAAGCCTAGCAACATTGTAGTAAGGGCCATTGATGGTTCTAAGAGGACAGTGCACGGAGAAGTTGACATCCCTATAAAAGTTGGAACTCATACCTTTGATTCAACTTTCTATGTGATGGATATCCTCCCTTCCTATTCCTGTTTATTGGGCCGACCTTGGATTCATGGCGCGGGTGCCGTCACCTCTACATTATATCAAATGTTGAAGTACCCAATCAAGGGAAAAATCATCATTGTCCATGGAGAGGAGGAATATATGCTCAGTCACCTAAACTATTTCAGGTACGTGGAAATGGATGGTGAGTTCATAGAAACTTCGTGTCAGCATTTCGAGGAGGTCCTATAAACAGTTGCGGCAGCCAAGACTACTACCGAGACTCAAAAAGTTACCATACCGTCATTGAAAATAGCCTCTTTGAAGGATGCTAGAGCAGTGATTGAAGAAGGTGGATGCACTATCTGGGGTCAACTTCCGGATATTCCTTACAAGTCCAACAAATTTGGTTTGGGTTTCACCTCGGGAGCACAAAGGGCTATTCAACGAACTCGCGCAGGGGGCCACCTTTATGTATCAGCAATCAGGGAGTCAACACAGTGGAAGACAGTGATGGCAGTTGTGACCTGGATGAGTGGATTTTTCCAACTGACAGCAGAGGACTCAACAATTGGGAAGCCAAAGAATTTGTCCCTATTACTTTTATCCAAGAGTAATTGTCTTTAAATTTTTGTCGGACTTGTAATAATTAAACAATTTAGACTTTAAAACCTTGTGTCTTACCCGAGGCACAACGGTCCATTTGTGAGGGTTGTTACTACATCTTCATATGTCATCAATAAATCATGGACGTTTTTGCATGCAAAATTTTATGCTCATTGTTTTTTTTAACCTTTATCATTTTCCAAAGATAGTTATGCTCTTACACACACTCACATATCAAAATGCAGATCCACATCTACTCAGGATCCCATGGGTAACAATTCTGCTATGGCCTTTCATGACTTTGAAAATCCGATCTACCAAGCCGAAGATGAAGGTGAGGAAGATTATGAGGTGCCAGGAGAACTAGCTAGGTTATTGCAACAAGAAGAAAGGACCATACATCCCCACGAAGAGCCAGTGGAAACAATTAACTTAGGTACTGAAGAGGACAAAAAAGAAGTCAAGGTAGGTGCCAACCTGGAGCCTAGTGTCAAGAAGCACTTAAATCAGTTACTACATGACTGTGTTGAGGTCTTTGCTTGGTCATATGAAGACATGCCAGGGCTCGACACTGACATCATGGTCCATCGTCTGTCGACAAAAGAAAACTGCCCTCCGGTAAAACAGAAAGTCCATCGCATGAGGCCAAAAATGTCAGAGAAAATCAAGACTGAAGTCATGAAGCAGTTCAACACCGGATTCTTAGCTGTCACCTTCTATCCATAATGGGTTGCCAATGTTGCTCCAGTGCCTAAAAGGGATGGTAAGGTACATATGTGTGTGGACTACATAGACCTGAATAGGGCAAACCCCAAAGATGACTTCCCGCTTCCCCACATCGATATTCTGGTTGATAACACCGCACAGCATAAAGTATTTTCTTTCATGGACGGTTTTTTCGGATACAACCAGATCAAAATGGCACCCGAGGACATGGAAAAAACGAACTTTGTCATACTGTGGGGTACATTCAGTTACAAAGTTATGCCATTCAGGTTGAAGAACGCTGGGGCAACCTATCAGCGTGCCATGGTAGCCTTGTTTCAAGATATGATCCATCACGAGATAGAGTCCTACGTGGATGACATGATAGCCAGATCTCAAACTGAAGAGGAACACCTTGACCATCTGCAGAAACTGTTTGAAAGACTGAAGAAATACAAACTAAGGCTGAACCTAAATAAGTGCACTTTTGGTGTGAGGTCCGGTAAAATCTTAGGCTTCATTATCAGCAGCAAAGTATCGAAGTGGACCCTGCAAAGGTAAAATCAATACAAGAAATGCCCGCTCCTCGCACTGAGAAGGAAGTTAAGAGATTCTTAGGACGGCTGAACTATATCGCCCGGTTCATTTCCCATCTAACCGCTACTTGTGAACCAATCTTCAAATTACTGAAGAAAGATCAAGTGGTGGAATGGAACAACGACTGCCAGGTTGCCTTCGACAAGATCAAGGAATACCTTCAAGAGCCTCCCGTTTTGATGTCACCAGTCGAGGGAAGACCTTTGATCATGTATCTAACTATCTTAGAAAATTCAATGGGGTGTGTGTTGGGGCAGCATGACGAGTCTGGCCGAAAAGAGCATGCAATATACTACCTGAGCAAAAATTTTACCGACTGTGAAACCAGATATTCACTGCTCGAGAAAACTTGTTGTGCTATGGCATGGGGTGCTCGCCGGCTAAGACAGTATATGTTGATCCATACTACCTTATTGATATCCAAGATGGATCCAATTAAATACATATTCGAGAAGCCCGCCCTCTCTGGAAGAATAGCAAGATGGCAGATGATCTTGACTGAATAAAACATTCAATACACTACCCAAAAAGAAATAAAGGGTAGTGTGCTAGCCGATCACCTTGCTCATCAGCTTGTGGATGACTATCAGTCCATGAAGTTCGAGATACCAAATGAAGACATCATGTTGGTAAACAATTGTGAAGAACTAAGACCATATGACAGACCTGAACAAGGATTCCGATGGACCTTGGTTTTTGACGGAGCTTCCAACGCACTCGGCAATGGCATAGGTGTTGTGATCATATCCCCTGAAGGATGTCATACTCCCTTCACTGCTAGGTTGTGTTTCAAATGTACCAATAATATGGAAAAACATGAAGTGTGTATTATGGGTCTCAAAGCTGCCTTAGATTTGGGAATCAAGTCCTTAAGTGTATTTGGAGATTCAACCTTAGTCATCAGTCAGATCAAAGGAGAATGGGACACGAAGCACCCTAATCTCATCCCTTACAAAGAACATGTGTTGACATTGATCCCACATTTTGAAGAAATTACCTTTGAGCATTTTCCACGAGAGGAAAATCAATTAGCAGACGTGTTAGCAACTATGGCATCATGTTCAAAGTCAGATGGGATAATGAGGCTCCTCAGATCACCATCGAGAGAATGAATAAACCAACTTACTGTCACGAGATCGATACTGATGAAGTAGTGGACAAGTCTTGGTTCCATGAAATTAAGAGATATCTCGAGGCCCAAGAGTATCCGGAGGGAGCTTCATTCAATGACAATAAATTCCTGAGAAGAATCTCTGCTAAGTTTTTCCTCAGTAATGGGATTCTCTACAAGCACAACCACGTCTCTACTTTGCTTCAGTGCATAGACAAGAGTGAGGCAGACAAGATTATGGATGATTTACACGAAGGCACCTTTGGCACCCATTATAGTGGGCACACGATGGCTAAAAAGATCCTACGAGCAGGATACTATTGGTCCACCATGGAAGTAGATTGTCATAAGCATTCACGAACCTGTCACAAGTGTCAGATTTATGCTGACAAAGTACATGTGCCTCCAGTTCCTCTAAACATCCTAACTGCTCCTTGGCCATTCGCGATGTGGGGCATCGACATGATTGGAGAAATAAAACCTACAGCTTCTAATGAACACCGCTTCATCTTGGTTGCCATTGATTACTTCACGAAGTGGGTTGAGGCAACTTCCTTCGCTTCTGTCACCAAAAATGTTGTGGCCGGATTCATCAAGTAGAATCTTATCTGTCGATACGGTATTCCAGAAAGAATCATCACAGATAATGGTACAAATCTCAACAATACTATGATCACTGCACTATGCGCGTAATTCAAGATCCAGCATCATAACTCTTCTCCTTACCGACCGAAGATGAATGTCGCTGTAGAATCCGCTAATAAAAACATCAAGAAGATCATACAAAAATGACATTGACCTACAAGGACTGGCATGAGATGTTACCATTCGCTCTCCACGGTTACCGTACCACGGCGCACACATCAACAGGGGCAACTCCCTTCTCCTTGGTATACGACATGGAAGCTTTTCTACCAATTGAAGTCCAAATACCTTCTTTGAGAATCATAAAGGATGCAGGGTTGAATGAAGATGAATGGATTCAAACTCGACATGACCAGTTGAACTTGATTGATGAGAAGAGGCTTACAGCTGTCTGCCATGGTCAGATGTACCAAAAACGTATGATCAAAGCTTTCAACAAGAAGGTCAAACGTCAGGCATATCAAGCTGGTGACTTGGTAATCAAGCGTATCATACTGCCACAAGGCAATCCCATGGGAAAATGGACTCCTACATACGGAGGACCATTTGTGATCAAGAGCGTATTTTCCGATGGGGCAATGATCTTAACCACTATGGACGACGACGATCTTCCACACCCTGTAAACGCGGACATAGTTAAAAGATACTACGCATAAACAAAGACCCACTAGGTCGATTGGCCTAGGAAAAAATTAGGGCATCCCAGCGAACCAAAAGGGTTCGGGCAAAAATTAGGGATAAAATACAAAAAAATCTGTACACCCGGCCAATTGAAAACCTGAAAGGGCGGCTTGGGCAAAAAAGGGTATCCCGATGGACTGAAAACCCGAAAGGGCGGTCCAGGCAAAAGTTAGGGATTCAAAGCGTATGACTATGTCCCGTTGGATTACCTTACAACCAATCTTCAACATCAATCATCAAACTCAAACGGTACTAATCAATCCAATCAGCTTCGTATAAAGCAGCAAATGGATGAGACGCTCAGAGACATGAAGGCTATAGCAGAATGGGAACCCCATGGGATTATTTCACATAGTTGTTCTTTTCTTTGTATCAATTTTCTTTTTTTACGACGACACTCTCTTACTAGGATGTTCGTCTCTTTGTACAACCACTTATTCAAGTTAATACAAAGATATTCCTTTGAAAAAGCAAAACTATCTGTTTCTCTTTTACTGTTACTGTTTTGTTTACAAAAAACGTCCAGTATATACTTTTGAACATATGCATTTAAATGTAATTACTGTTTATAAATGAACGCATAAAAAAAGAAAACTAAACAAAAAGACAATTACTAATGGCTTTAAGAAACAGGACAACATCTATGAGCCATTCTACAAAACCCCCACATGTATTTTCTCCAGCAGGGGAAGAAGCAAGAACGTCTCGCTATAGGATCTCCGTCATATCCCCAGCATGTAGCCTATTGGTGCCTTTTGCCTTCATGTCCCCGACGGAGCGAAGCTTCCAATTTCCACCTCAAAGATACACCACCAAAAGTTATTCAGCTTCTCAGGATTTCCCAGCAGGATTTCATAAAGCCCAGAAGAAATACATTGCGTCTCTCTTCCCCATAAGAGTTTATTTCTCTGATAATGGAAACCCATCCATCAACACTTCAACTTCAACAAAACATGAAGACTTACACTCCTTATTCCCAGCGGCAGTCAGGGATTTATTTCCCCTAACCCAACAATGCCGCAGCAAAACAACTTACATGCACATACATCACATCCAGGCATCATGAGCATCAATGGCACAAATGCATATATCACAATCTCATTGCACTATGCATTTCATACATCATAGAATTACATACAACTAACTCTTCACCTTTTTCAGGAAAGATCAAACCACAGAAAGTTATCATCAACAAGACAAGGAAGATATCTATGAACAAATCAATTGTAGATTCCCGAATCAAGACGGGGTGACAATCGATATGACAAGTACTTCCTTCAGACTTCTGTCGGTTCAGTTAAATCTCTCAATGGTTTATTCTGATTCTTTCCTGTAGACATCTTTCTCTGGTTTAGATAAGTCACTCCAAGATTTATTTTGATTCTTCTCCAGACCACGCCGGTTCAGTTAAATCTCTCAATGGTTTATTCTGATTCTTTCCTGTAGACATATTTCTCTGGTTCAGATAAGTCTCTCCAAGATTTATTCTGATTCTTCTCTAGACCACTGATGTTTCAGTTTAAATCTCTCAATGGTTTATCCTGATTCTTTCCCGTAGACATATTTCTCTGGTTCAGATAATTCGCTCCAAGATTTATTTTGATTCTTCTCCAGACCACTGTTGGTTCAGTTTAAATCTCTCAATAGATTATCTTGATTCTTTCATGCAGACATCTTTCTCTGGTTCAGATAAGTCGCTCCGAGATTTATTCTGATTCTTCTCCAGACCACTGTTGGTTCAGTTTAAATCTCTCAACAGTTTATCCTGATTCTTTCCCGTAGACATTTTTCTCTGGTTCAGATAAGTTGCTCCAAAATTTATTTTGATTCTTCTCCAGGCCACTACTGGTTCAGTTTAAATCTCTTAACAGTTTATCCTGATTCTTTCTTGCAGACATCTTTCTCTGGTTCAGATAAGTCACTCCAAGAGTTATTCTGATTCTTCCCCAGACCATTGTTGGTTCAGTTTAAATCTCTCAATGGTTTATCCTGATTCTTTCCCACATACATCTTCTCTGGTTCAGATAAATTGCCCCAAGATATGTTCTAATTCTTTCCAGGCCTCTTCCGGTTCAATATAAATCTCTCAATGGTTTATCCTAATTCTTTCCGGTAGACATTTTCTCTATTTCAGATAAATCGCCCCAAGATTTATTCTGATTCTTTTCCAATTGAAGACAAGTTTAGACTTAGCCTAATTTCTGTCAACAATCACCTTTAGATGGCATCTATAAGCCTATCTCCGACAACTCTCTATCATCTTACCAAATGTAATATTTAAGCCCATTCCCTACATAATCAACCACCACATCATTAAGTGCAAATTTCTGGGCACTCTAGTGTTCAATCATCTTCCACCTTCAAGTTACAAATGGCAGATTCGCCAATCTAACTCTTCAGATGTAAGAAGATTGAACAGGGGCAGCTGTTGTACCCTAAAATTTTACCTCTCATTTTCTCAAAGATTTCTCTCGAACGTGTAATTACAAAAACATGTTTAAAAGAAATAAAGAAAATGTAAAATTTTGAAGATGTTAATGTGCCTTTCGATTAGGTCAAAAAAGAAACAAGTTGGCTTCGATTTAAAAAGTTTCAAACTGGCCATGTGTTTTCCTTCGAAGTAACCTCCTTTGATTTACAAGCTGGGCAGCCTCCTTCGATTTGCAAGCTGGGCAGCTTCCTTCGATTTAGAAGTTGGGTAGCTTCCTTCAATTTACAAGCTAGGCAGCTTCCTTCGATTTACAAGCTGGGTAGCTTCCTTTGATTTACAAGCTGGGCAGCCTCTTTCAATTTACAAACTGGACAACTTCCTTCGATTTACAAGCTGAGCAGCCTCTTTCGATTCACCTGTTGGGCAATTAAACCCTTCGAATAAACGTACTTAGATTACACCTCTAAAAATCTTCAACACTATGGATCATGATTGGTGGATTTAAAGGACTTATGATGGGTCCATTCGAAGGGCACACATTGTTGGAAACGAATGTTGTTGTCGAAGTGATCAAAACGAAAGGGTGGAGTATTCAAGGTACTTGTTGACTAAGTCCCATGCACTTCCAGGATTAAGCCTGATAACACTGGCCATAAAACTCCAAAAGTGATGCACAGCAGTCCTGCATTGCTGCCCTAGTCCTTGCACCAAAATAGCAATAAAGCACTGTCCCTCGAAAGCTACAAATACAACATACCCATTTTTGTTTGAACTTTTTGTTTTCCCTTCCAAAGCATCAGCTCAATCCATCTATAAAAAGGAGGCATCACCACACGTATTAGGGGCCTGAAGGATTTTGAAAGAAAACACGTGTGAAATTCTCAAACACTTCTCAACATTCTTTTTTTTCAAACATTTTTGTACACTAAAAAAAACCGATTCACCCTCCAAGTGACCATCAAACCACCCTTCGACCCACTCACCCAGCTGTCATACAGTAGGATTTTGAGTTGTCCCATCACTTGTGATAAAATATCTTTTGATACACTCACACAACCTCTTTCGACCCAGTCACCGCTTTCACAAAGTAGCAACTAGACTAGCCTCAGGAGGGTCCCAACAAACTCTCATTTTCCATTAGAGAAAGCAAGTACATCTCCCTTCGATTTAAGGACCTCAAGAGGTAAGTTTTCTTTCAAGCTTGAGTCTATTCTATTTTAATATCATGTGCATATGCCAATAAAGAAAAATGTAGACATTTCTAGACTATGTTTTAGCTTTCGATTCTGACTGCCTGTATGTTGAAAACTCAACCTTAGTTTAGTTATGCTTTGAACTTTGAGACCCATTTGTTTTCATACTAACCTATGGATTGTAGTTATATTTGGATATTGCATTTTTAGACTTTAAGACAGGTTTGTTGTATCCTTTGATTGGCTAGTTGCACAAGCCTTTCGAATCATACTCTGAGGACCCAATATGCTTACAAATGGTCAGCAAGGAACCTGTGGAAAAGTATGAATGTTACTGCTTCAGGGCCTCAAACGAAGGCCCGAACCTTATTGTTTCCAGGCCTTAAACGAAGGCCAAAACCTTGATGTTCCAGGCCTCAAACGAAGGCCAGAACCTGGCTGTTTCCAGACCTCAAGCGAAAGGCAGAACTATGTTAATTTCCAGGCAGAATCAAAAGGCGTAACCATCTTGATTCCAACTCTCAGTCGAAGGAGACAGAAAAGAAAATCGAAGGGACTTCGGAATCCAAATCAAAGGAAGCCAGGAAATGCAGAATCGAAGGGTTTTTCAACCCAAATCGAAGGGTCCATTTTTCTTACATTTATTTTATTTTTGTCTTTATATTTCCATGCAATTCGATATGGTTGTAATAGTGTAGGTTTTATTTCTTGCATCTTTAATTACTTTTGTACAAATGATAGTAATTTGGTGTGTATGGCAAGATAAAAACCAACAAATAAACAACTTAAAAATCAAATACAAATGCATGCAATCAAACACACTATTCACACATGCACCCTTAGGGTAATCTCATTTGTTGCCTCGAAAAATAGTCATGTCCCTCGAACATGGGCGTTTTAGCAAAGACCCTCGATAAAAGATCGTATTCCCTCCCTCGATGTTGCCTTTGGTAAACGATCTAGTCCCTAAACAACATTGCTAAAACGTCCTATAGGTTGCCTTCTATGACTATACAAACGTCCCACGCCCGTCCCTTCACATCCAACAATGGGGCTTCTTACCAAAACAATGGTAAGATAGAAACATCTAAAGGAGGAGGAAAATAATATTTAAGACCTTTTGAGTAGGTAGGTTACTTTTAGTTGCTCGCATGCTTACAATAAAAATATTTTATACACCAACACTCTCATTTGAAACATTTTTAAAAGACAAAACACTTTATACGCGTTCTTATAGAGACGAGAACCATTACAAAGGCATTCTTTTAAAAAAATACTTTCAAAACCCACATCACAAACACACTTTCAAACCAAAAGCAAGTGATCTAGCAAGTAACTAAGATCCCGTAGATAACTACGGATGAAAAGGGTGCTAATACCTTCCCTTTTCATTATCTACTCCCCAAACTCAAGAAAATATCTCGAAAGGTCTTTCCTGTTCTTTTCATCCTTTCCTTATTGGATAAAAGAAAAGTCGGTGGCGACTCATGCTATCCGCAACAATTACGATCAAAGCAAAACACCCAAGTCAGTTCTCCCACCGTATTACACCTTGCACAAGAAACCTCTCCAAAAATTTGAAAAAATTCTCAAAATTAGGGAAAATCGAAACCCTATCTTACAGCCTCCATCAAGACCAAATACTTGTCCCATTCAATTCCTAAAGCACTGTGCGGTAAGAATGGATCATCTTTGATGATCCAAAGGGCTCGAAATGCACCACTAAACATCACTGATTTCCATCATTGCATGAAATTTATATATTCTATTTTCTTTGTGTTTTAACGTGTGCTAACCTTAATAATGTATTTATGAGGTATAACAATGTAGGATTGAACCACAACATGGCCCTCATAATGACCGGACAAGGGTTTTCCATGTTCATGCCGTTTTGAATTGTCTTCTTCGTATCTCACAATCTAGCGCGTTTTAGCCCAAACTAATTCTTCCATTGAAATCACAAGGCCTGAATTAGGGGGGTAGGGTCCTTTGGAACCTCAAATGTTTGTTATTTTGCAGGAACGAAGAAGGTTCTCGCTGAAGAAGACGACTGGAGCTAGGGCTCTGACGCTTCTCTAGTCTAGTTATTTGGGTTTATAATATATTTGATTATTGTCACTGATGTTACCTGATGTGCAGCCACCCCAGTGGCAAGCGCGTGCGAGATGAGATCTTACTATGCCATGGCATGAGTTCGATCCCTGCCTTTTAGTGTTTTGATATTTTTTTCCATATTTTCATGTTTTTCTACAAGTTTACTACATCGCGTGCTGATCCTATTTCCCTAACACAGGCGCGCGCCTGGCGCAGTGGCAAGGCAGGCAGGGGTAAAGGTTAAGGGCGTGGATTCAACACCCACCCCTGGAATATTTGTTTTGTTTTGTTTGTAACTTGTTTTTTCCTTAACTTCTCCCTTAAACCCTAATTTCACCTAACCATAAAACAAAACCTTTTCTTTCACAAACCCTAATTAAATTAGGTTTTAGGTTTTTTAATCAACTTTTAAATTAATCTTTTTTACTAACTAAAATTAATTAATTTTTTAGGATTTTTCATTAAAGCTTTAATTTAATTAATCAACCTTTTTTGCAATTTTAAAATCAATTAGAATTTTTAGGTTTAATTAATTAATTATCATCAAAATTTCTTTTCATAAAAAACATTAAAAACACTTCTTTTTCCTTCGATTCTATTTTCATTTTACATTTTTAGATTGACTGTATAGGTTTCACAATTTTAATCTTTATTTGTCGCTTTATTTTTTCATTATTATGTAACTGCTTGTGGATGTAATAACTTAGGATTTCTTTTCCGTGCTGTCTAATTATGTATCTGCCCCAAAGCGTCGTAATAGCTAAGGTTTATATTTTCTGCCTTTTATTTTCCGCTATTATATTTTCTACGCTTCTGCTTAGTAACTAGGGTGTGTATAGAAAGATAAAAATGAATTGTTAGAAAACCCTAAAATCAAAGATAAAAAACTGAATACAACACACTCGCACACTTGCACCTCTAAGGTAACCTCTCTTGTTGCCTTCGGAATAAAAATGGTCATGTCCCTCAAAAATGGGGACGCCTTAGCAAATTCCCTCGAATAAAATATCATATTCCCTCGATGACCCTTTCGACCTTGCCTTTCGATAAATGATCTAGTCCCTTACGAAATTGCTAAAGCATCCTTATAAGTTGCCTTCGATGACCGTATGATCGCGACTTTGTGAGTCTTAAAGAATCTAGACTGCAAGTATACAGTCCTATCACGTGTAGCTTTAAAGATTATCGAATCCCAAGGGACTAAATGTCGAACTACCATTATCTTAGGTTACTACGTAAATCTAAGGCTAATAATATAATTAATTGGGGTTTGGGAACCTAACTGATTAATATCTAGTTTAGATTCAAGGGGGAATATCGGTATGTAATGGTCGGACTTCGGGGATTTAGCAACTCGATGACCTAATTCAGATTAATAAAATAGTACTCAGTAGGAGGTATTAGTTTGAAAACCCTCTTCTCACACTCTCGTGTTTATTGATTCAGATCCTACTATCAAACCTAAGTGAGTGCTCTCGCTGTTTCAAATAGAGTTTAAAAATAGTTTTTAAAAACAAATAAAACCTAATCAACTTAAAAGCACTCTCGCTGTATTTTAAGTTAATGCCCAATTATCATTTTCCAGTTATTATCTCAAACTCTCGTTTTATTGATCCTAACTTCTATCTATATTTTACTCTCGTAACAAAACATTTGGTTTTTAGAATTGATAATTGAAACCAGAAAAGTTATTCTTTTAAAAAGGAACTGATCATTCAGTGTTGCCAAAATCCTGTCAGCTATGTGACCTTACATACCGATAAATAAATTTAGCCTAGCATGTTAAACAATTTAATAACAACGCAACATAAATAATTATTATCAACAATCTAAATAAACATAACATTTCGAACAATCTTGACATAGATAAATAAAATACTTAAATTAAACCTGAAAATAATATGGCGGAATATTTGACTCGCTTCAGGTATCTCGCAGAGATTGATGAAAAATAACAAGCGGAAATAAATAATGCAGAGAATATTTTTGGCAGAGTAACACTAAAATTAAAGAGAAGAAAAACGTATTCCAAAAAAAAGAGCTCTCGAACAGGAATTATGAGGCATTATTTATAGGCCTGGAGGCACGTGGGAGTTGAGATATTTTCTCCTCCCACTTGTCCAGCGTAACGGTCGTTACGCTCCTCTCTTCAAGGAGGACTAAGCGGTCGTCAGGACCAATTAACAAGGGAAGGCTGCAACGGTCGTTCTAGCCCAATTTTGTAGGAAGGGCTTAGCTTTCAAGGGTGTAACGGTCGTTACACCTAGGCAAGGGGAGTGTAACGGTCGTTACACCTTGGGCTTGGGGAAATTTGGGCCTTCCTTCATTTGTTCTTCAGGGCCTTTTTGCTTTTTGCTTGGATACACTTTGTTTAGTCATACACCCCATAACTTCATAATTGTTCACTCTTTATGTGGATTTAAGCATGATTGGCACGACTTTTCCCGATTTTCTTCGCATGTGTCTTGTAACATTAAATTCCTGAAAATATAGAAAATACCGGCATAATACAAATAAAGAACAATAAAGGTAATTAAAATGCGGATAAAATTCATATAAATTAACCTAAATATTCTATACATTTTCAGGTTATCAAACTCCCCTACACTTGAACCTTTGCTTGTCCTTAAGCAAATAATAGAATAAAAATCTTTTAACGTACGGTCTCTGACACAATCGCATGATACGAGTCGAATCATACGTGGTTAAGGGGCGATACATTAGAAAGATGGAACTAGGTTCCGACACTAATGATACATAAATAATACAAAACCATATGACATAGTCAAAATCCTCCATCCTATGCAAACTCGTCTGAATTACGCTATCATAGCTTGACCTAATTCTTTTTGTTCAGAATTAACCGCTTTCATTCAAGCGCAACCACATTAAGCCCTTTATCTTTCACACACACATAATGGAGTAGCCAGTTAAAGATTCAGGTCCTTTATGCACGGGTTTCTGGTACGCAAGTTGGTAACCCTTGTTTATTTTCCAGATTATAAGTCTCGGGGGATCGAACCGTAGTTCGCCCTACCAAGTTCAGCACCAGATACCACTGAACATGCTTACAACTTGTTTTTACATCAGTTTTTGTAGGTACCGCAACTGTTGGATTAAATAACTTGGTGAGGGTCACCTAACTTAGTTAGCGCATTCCCTATTATATTTTGATGTTTAGAATTTTTTTTCTTTACTGATATTTTTTTTTGATTAGGGCCAGTCACTTATATTCATCGGCTCCCTACATAGTTTGTGGATAAGACGGTGCTAATTGCTAGTATAAACTACTCGGGTCGATCCAAAACTAAAACTTAAGGCTTTGGTATCATAACCACTCAAACCGATTTACATAATCTAGAAGATTTAGGTGTCAAGGTGGTATTATTTTGTCGAATCAACTTCAAAATTTCTAACGTAGCCTAATTGTGAGCAACCTATATACTTTTCGAATGTACCGAGCTAATGCGTCGAGTAACAAAAATTTTATGGTTCAAGAAAAGTGTTGAAGTACAAATAACTTACGGAAATGATTTTTTTTATTTCATTGAATGTAAAGGGAAATAACAAAAATTCGAATAACTTACTAGAAAAGTAGAAAACATAACAAAGGTTTCCTCCCCGAAACTTGAACTGAGCATTGTCCTCAATACGATAAATAAATTGAGGAAAGAAAATGAACAGAAAACTTAAAGAAATAATAAAAATGTAAGGGATAAAGAAAACAAAGATCACTCCTCATCGTTATCTCTGACGTCTCTGCTAGATAATGCTTTACCTCGTGCCCTTCTTCCACGTGTCCTTACTCCACCTCTTCTGGGTCTAGGAGGTTCTTCGCCAGTGTTGTAAACATAAGCATGCAAGTCTTCAACACGGAATGATAAATTGCACATTTCATCAGTCAAGTTAGAAATGTCGCGATGGTTCTTGTAAGCGTTATCATGTTGGCCGCGCTGCAGCTCTTGCATCATTTGCATCAGTTCTTGTCAACGCTGATCATGAAGTAAAAGTGATGCATAAGTGGCTTCAATGGTTGACAGCTCAGGATCATTTCCCGCTTGCTCTTGTTGTGGCCCTTATTGATTTACTTCAGGTGCTGCATTTTCTCCCCCTACTTGATTATTCTGCTCATGTGCTCCAGGGGCAGGTGCTTGCATATCATAAATCCAATTTGCAGCAATGTCAATTCTAGTAAGATTTGGATTTGGCATAATAATATTTGGGACGACCTTGTGTTGGACCATCAGGTTGTACCTTCCATCCCTTCTTGCTTTGACAATATGGCCAAATTGGCAATACTCAATATCAAGAAACTCAGCTTGCCAAAAAGGTAGTTGAACTAACATGTTTTGCAAATTTAGATAGTTGGCAATAGCAGTGACAAAACCTCTGATGATGAAAGGTGAAACACTGGTGCTTCTTGATAATAGATACTGGATATGGCTTAGAAGGAATGGAGAATGATTAATTTTGAGATCGGGATCAAGGGTGCAGTGCAGAAAATACATCTCCCTTATGTTCACCTTATTGTTGTTCGCTCGCCCGAACACTGTGTTTGCTAGAACACGATGGAAATAAAGGATGCACGGGTTATGGATATGAGTGGATAAAATTTTGGCCCAGTCGTTTACCTGAGTATTAGTTAAACACTCCCACATTTCAAACGATCTTGCCTCCCAATCTTCTTCAAGCAAAATTATATATTCCATGCCTGCACCATGGTGGCAGTGGAGTATCTGACTCAGAGTCTCTTGATTCATGGTGTACTCCGTGTTGAATAGTCTGAAAGTCGTTGTGCCGATTAGATATTGACCGGCTTCTGGAGTAGAAGGTGTTTGGTATGAAAAAGAGCTCAGGAACTCCAACGTGAGGGATTCATAAGTTGAAAGATTCATAGTGGTAATGTAATGTAGACCAGATGCATGGAGCATAAATTGCACACTTTCAAGCAATCCCAAATCACGTAGACAATCTTCATCAATATACTTTGTTGGAACTATACCTCTCTGATGAAACCTTCGGTAAAGTTGTTCTTGACAAACTCCGTCGGCTCCATTTCTGAATACCATACTAGTGAGGTTTGGTTCCTCTCTTTCTTCTTGAGCTCTTCTGGCCATTTTGGAAGGGTAATGGAAATGATAAATTATGAGGTAGAAGAGTTGAAGAAGGTTGGTGTGATAGAAATAATCTATTCTAGAGTTTATATAGAGGTAAGGATTTAATGGTGAAGAAGATATTAATGGAAATATTGAATGGTGTGTTGAATAGGAAATGGAACGGATTGGTGGTTTCAAAAAGAAGTTTGAAATCAAAATAAATAAGGTGCAGCGGCTGGATGTTTGAAAATTTGAAAAGGGAGGAGGTGAAGGACGTGTAACAGTCGTTACACCTTGTACATAGACCTTGTAATCATCATTACAAGCATAGTTCCCTAGAATAAGAAAAATCACACGCCTGCAATGGTCTGCAACGGTCGGCATGCAAGGCAGCTTCATAGTTTGACCGGGCATGGCAGTATTGTGTCACTTCATGTCTAGAGGGAATAATAAATTTAAAAATATAGGAGACAATGAAGTGACAATTGGGTGTAATGCATGTTTAATTTTGGGAACAATGATATAGTATCATCATAAAATAAAATAACTCAATGAGGAGTAAGTATTAAAAATTAAAAATATGAAATAAATAAATAAATAATTCCGAAAAATAAATAAATGTATAAATAAATAAATTAGAATAAATAAATCCAACTAAAAAAATAAATATATAAATAAATAAATTAGAATAAATAAATTCTACTAAAAAAATTGATGCTGGAGAAAAACTAAAAACTGAATAAACACTCCTCCCATACACTCGGAGAAAACAGTGTCCTCAATCTTCTAAAGTCATAGATCAGCCACCTCTAGAATGAAATATGTGATCTATATTTTCCATAACAAGATTCATAAAACCATATAAATCTCGACAGAGGGTAGTAATATTAGAACGAATATCAGCAAGCTCCGTCGTGATAGCATCCATAGCAATAGCAACATCAGTTTGAGGAATACGGGCAGCAGCAGCAGCTGGGGCTGATGGTGGGTCGCAAACTGGATGGTGGTCAAGATAAGGAGGTGTCACAAGATCAAATTCGCCCAAACCTACTAGAGGAACATAATAATGGGGCAGTGTCAAAGGATCAAACTCTTCTCCTATGTCATTCTCAACTATACCCTCTAAGTCATAAATCCAATTCTTCCTATCGTGCACACTGGTCCGTGCAATGTCAGGAAGTGTGAAGTGGTATACCGACTCATGAAGTATCAGCAACTGAAACTGATTCAACTCTAAATGTCTGATCATCCCAACATTAAAACAAAAAGTAAGGTCTAGCGGGGTAAAATTACTAGTAGGGGTCAGACGGGACAATGTCTCTCTCAAAAATAGGGCTTTAACGATCATAGTCACTAAACCACCAATGCAAATCGGGCCATGAGGATCCTGGGCTACACTCAGGAGGCGAGCAATCATAAAAGATGCACCAACTACCGGTCTAGATTGAAACACATAGAACATGATAAACAACTCTTAATTAGACACTGAGGTATCATTCTGAGGTTTTCCAAATAGGGTAAACGCCAGAATCATGTGGAAATACCTAATAGCGGGGTTATGAATCTCTGAAGAATGCCTAGGAATATAGCTCTCCTGTCTCAGATCAGATATCGCTCCCTAAAAATGGTCAAGCTAGCTGTCCACATACTTGTCATCTAGAATAACAATGACAGCATCAACACTAACCGGGAAATCCATTAAAGCAGCAAGTTCACGGATGGTGAACCTGTGGGTGAAACCAAACAATCTGAAGGAAACCAAACCTCTGGCCAACCCTAAACAAATATCAGGGTATTAATGCAATGAACTGAGGAACTCCAACGTCAGGTTGCGGTAGGTAGGCTACTGATGATGAATAAAATAATCCCAACCAATCTGGTTAAACATGAAGTGGTCACTCTCCCTGATTCCTAATGAGGACAATGTGGGTTCGTGCATAAAGATGGTGGGATACATCTCTCTCTGAGCAAGCATCTCATAACACTTTTGTTGAGCATCACTCACGAAGGTGACATGCATAGTGTTAGAAAAGTCCATAGCAAAAATCAGTGAAGGAAAAGAAATGTGAATCCTGTGGTTAATCTGAAAATAGTTTTAAATCAGCATCGGCCTAATGCCTAAAAAACAAGAAAAGAACAGGAAAATTTTGTAAAATTTTAAGAGAAACATAAAAAAACTGTTAGTAAATAAAATTTTAAATAAAAAGGTGGGTTGCCTCCCACAAAGCACTTTGTTTAACGTCGGAAGCTCGACCTATATTGAAAATCGAAAGTCTATGTTAGTGACTCATCCGGCAACTATATAAATCTCAAACTAGCTGAGTATTCCCTATTCTCGATGCAATTATAGTGCTTCAAATGCTGCCCGTTTACAATAAACGGATCGCTGGCTTTTCCTTTGATTTCTACAGCGCCGCTTGGGAGTACTTTAGTAACTTCAAAAGGTCCTGATCATCTAGAGAGAATTTTCCATGGAAATAGTTTAAGTCTAGAGTTAAACAGGAATACTACATCGCCCTTATTATATTCTTTCCTAGAGATGCGTTTGTCGTGCCATTTCTTAGTTTGCTCCTTGTAGATTTTGGCATTTTCGTATGCATCTAGCCTAAGCTCTTCCAATTCATGGATGTCTAGAATTCTATTTTCCCCAACGACTTTGTAACTTAGGTTCAGGGTTTTGATGGCCCAATAGGCTTTGTGTTCCAGTTCTACGGGTAGATGGTAAGATTTACCATAAACGAGTTTGAAAGGCGTAGTTCCAATGGGTGTCTTGTACGCTATTCTGTATGCCCATAATGCTTCATGTAGTCTAGATGACCAATCTTTCCTAGATGTGGCAACAATTTTCTCAAGTATTTTCTTAATCTCCTTGTTAGAGACTTCCACTTGCCCGCTTGTTTGTGGGTGGTAAGGCGTTGCTACTCGGTGTCAGACTCCATACTTTGCTAAGAGTTTATTGGAAATTTTGGAAATGAAATGAGAGCCACCATCACTGATGACTAATCTTGGGACATCGAATCTTGGAAAAATTATGTTTTTGAATAACCTAAGGACTACTTGTGCATCATTTGTTGGAGAGGTTACAACCTCTACCCATTTGGATACGTAATCTACTGCCACTAATATGTAATTGTTGCCAGAAGACGATGGGAAAGGTCCCATAAAGTCAATTCCCCACATGTCAAATATCTCTACTTCTAGGATACCCTTTTGAGGCATCTCATCGCGCCTAGATATGTTACCAGTGTGTTGACACCCGTCGCATTTTTTAATTATAGCATGGACATCTTTCCATAGACTGGGCCAATAAAGGCCAGCTTGTAGGATTTTTGCGCAAGTATTTGAGGGTGCTAGCATGTCCCCCATAAGGGGCTTCATGATAATGAGATATGACGCTCTCTATTTCACTCTCAGGAACGCATCGACAGAAAATACCATCGGGGCCTCGCTTGAATAGTAAGGGCTCGTCCCAATAATAGTGTTTGATATCGTGAAAGAATTTCTTCTTCTGTTGATAAGTTAAATCAGGTGGAAGGACTTTTACTGCTAAGTAGTTGACATAGTCAGCATACCAGGGCGGTGAAATTTGAGTGGATATTGCTTCCAATACTTCAATTGTCTTATCATTAATGCAAAATTCAGGGCATTCTTTGTTTGATCCTATCTGGGCTACCACGTGTTCATATGGAAAATCATCATTAATAGGTATCTCTTCAGGTTTAAGATTTTCCATTCTAGATAAATGGTCGACCACAAGATTTTATGATCTAGTTTTATCTTTGATTTCCAAATCAAACTCTTATAAGAGTAAGATCCACCTTAATAATCTTGGTTTAGCATCTTGTTTAGCTAATAGATATCTAATAGCTACGTGGTCGGTGTAGATGATAATCTTTGCGCCCACTAGATAGGAACGAAATTTATCTAATGCAAAAATGACTGCCAAAAGTTCCTTTTCTGTAGTGGCGTAATTTATCTGTGCAGAATCCAAAGTTCTACTTGCATAGTAAATTGCATGGAGCTTTTTCTCTCTTCTTTGTCCTAGGACTGCACCTACTACATAATCGCTTGCGTCGCACATTATCTCAAATGGCAAATTCCAATCTGGTGGTTACATTATAGGTGCAGATATGAGAGCAACTTTTAATCGTTCAAATGCCTTCAAGCAATCATCATCAAAGATGAATTCAGCTTCTTTCATTAAGAGGTTTGTCAGAGGTTTAGATATTTTCGAGAAATCTTTTATGAAGCGTCGGTAGAAACCGGCATGGCCCAAAAAGCTTCGTATTTCTTTTATGGTTTTTAGGGGTTTGAGGCTTTCTATTACTTCAATCTTAGATTTGTCTACTCGATCCCCTTTTCAGAAACTATGTGTCCAAGTACAATCCCTTGTTTTACCATAAAATGGCATTTCTCTCAGTTCAACACTAGGTTTACCTGTACACATCTTTCCAATACCCTTTCCGGGTTTGACAGGAATCCTTCATAACTTTGCCCACATACAGAGAAGTCATCCAAGAATACTTCCATGATATCATATATAAAATCGGCGAAAATGGCCATCATACATCTTTGGAATGTTGCAGGCGCATTACATAGTCCGAACGACATTCACCGATAAGCATACGTACCATAAGGACACGTGAACATTTTCTTTTCTTGGTCATCAGGATGGATTGGTATTTGAAAGAATCCTGAATAACCATCTAAATAGCAGTAGTAATAATGCTTAGCCAAACGCTCAAGCATTTGGTCGATAAAAGGTAAAGGGAAATGGTCTTTTCAAATCGCCTTATTTAGCTTCCTGTAGTCAATGAACATTCTGGCTCCACTCACGACTCTTTCTGCTATTTGTTCTCCTGCTTTATTTATCGTGACTGTGATTCCTCCCTCCTTGGGTACACAGTGGACTGGACTAACCCATTGGCTATCTGAGATTGGATAAATGATACATGCGTTCAGAATTTTGGTTACTTCATCCTTGACCACCGTGCTCATGATCGGGTTAATTCTTCTCTGATGTTCTCTAGAATATTTGCAGTCGTCTTCCAGCATAATGCGATGCATGCATATGGAAGGACTTATACATTTTAGATCAGCAATGTTATATCCCAAAGTAAAGGGATATTTTCTTAAAACATGCAATAACTTTTCCATCTCAGTTTGTCCTAAGTCAGCATTGACTATCACCAGTCTTTTATGTTCGGAGTCTAGGAATTCGTATCTTAGGGTTTTAGGTAAAACTTTAAGTTCCAAGTTGGGTTTCTTCGGACAAGGCATATGATCTGGTGTCAGCGCTAGGCATTCGCTTAAGCCGTCATCTCGATATTTAGGACACTAATCATCATCTTCAAAAATTAGGGGCATCGGGATCTTCATAGTTTCAAAATGAGTTTCTTCAGCTGACTCCATCTCTTTAACACATTCATCTATTACGTCTATCAGGTAGCATGTATCATCTATAGCCGGCGCTTGTAAGAACTATGTAAGGATGAATTCAACTTTCTCTTCTCCAACTTCAAAAGTTAGATTTCCCCCTTTAACAACAATAATAGCTCCGACAGTGGCTAAGAATGGTCTTCCCAATATTATAGGGGTTATGTTGTCTTCCTTAATGGCCATAATGATGAAATCTCTAGGGATGTAGAATTGACCTATGCGTACTGGAACATTTTCTAGAATTCCCACGGGGTATTTGACAGAGCGATCCGCTAGTTGTAACGATATTTTTGTTGGTCTTAATTCTCCCATGTCATGCTTTTTGGATATGGACAGGGGCATAACGCTTATACTAGCGCCTAAGTCGCATAGAGCTTTGTCTATGACGTACTTACCTATATTACAGGGTATGGAAAAACTTTCGGGATCCTTCAGCTTCTGAGGCATTTTGTTTTGAATGATTGCGCTACACTCAGCAGTGAGTGTAATTCTCTCGTTATCCTCTATCTTTTTCTTGTTTGACAAGATTTCTTTGAGAAACTTAGCGTGCAAGGGCATTTGAGTGATAGCTTCTATGAATGGTATCGTGATGTTTAATTGTTTCAGAAGTTCAACAAATTTCTTAAACTGCCCTGCACTTCTAGATTGAGCAAGTCTTTGAGGATACAGGATTGGTGGTTTGTAAGGAGGCGGAGGTACATAAGGTTTTTCCTTTTCTTCTGTCTCCCCATCAACTACCTCCTCCTTATCTTTTGGTTCGTTATCCTCCTCGGTCGCTTTTCTAGAACTTTGGGACATGGCTGGGTTTTCAGCTATGGGGTCAATTGGTCCATCGTATTCAGTTCCACTTTGCAATATAATAGCCTGAGCATGTCCTTTTGGATTTGGTTGAGGTTGACCTGGAAAGGTACCAGCATGTGCATCAGTAGGTGCTTGTTGTTGAGCTACTTGCGAAATCTGGGTTTCAAGCATTTTGTTATGGGTGGCTAAAGCATCTACTTTATTCACTAACTGTTTGATTTGCTCACTAGTGTGAATATTTTGGTTTAGAAATTCCTTGTTAGTTTGAGATTGGTAAGCTATTAAATTTTCCATCAGAAGTTCGAGGTTAGACTTCCTGGGTGTGTTAGGAGCAGCTGCAGGTGCCTTTTGATACCCTGGTGGTACAGTAGGTGCTTCGCCAGGTGCATACAACGCATTGGTGTTCTTATATGAGAAATTCAGATGATTTTTCCATCCAAGGTTGTAAGTGTTTGAGTAAGGGTTTCCTTGAGCATAATTTACTTGGTCGGGGGGAGTCCCTGCTAAGATTTAGCATTCAACAGAGGCATGTCCAGGTACTCCGCATATCTCGCAATTTGGAGTTATAGCAGCCATGGTGACTGGAGACACTGCGGTTAAACTATCTATCTTCTGGGTGAGGGCGCCTACCTTAGCATGGACGCTATCAAGACTGCTGATCTCGTACATACCGCCTTTTGTCGGTGCTTTCTCTACGGGAGCTTTGTCTGCTTTACCTCTGTTATACCTCAAAATTTTCCCTCTCATTTCTCAAAGGATCACCCTGGACCCTCAGGTTTGTTCCCATCCAATTTCAAGCCTTGAATTACAAACTTTCCAAGAAAGTCATTCACAAGGGCATAATGGTCATTTGCACACTGAAAAGTCAAACACTGACTTTTGGATCAAAATCAAGTTTCCATAATCATATTTCATCAAGATATGTTGAAATGTGAGATTTGTTTCATCAAGATATTCAAAAGTCAAAATTACTTTGGGAAAAGTCAAATTTCTAAATACTTAGAATTTTTCTAAGTGTTTAAGAAATATGACAAGCTCAGAACTTCTGATCAGATTATCACCATGATGCAAGACAAAGTTTGGTTAGAACTTCTGGACCAGTTTTCACAAAGATTCAGTCAGAGTTTGCAAGGGTAATTCAAAGAAGATTTACCAAGCGTGTTGCAAGCTTCCTGGAAAGTTTGAGAGCTCCTTCAGAACATGCTGGAGCAAGGAGATACAAAGATCAGAAGTTGGATGTCCATCCTAAGTTATGCTGAAGCTAAACTTTTGATCCAGAATTAAGCAATGATGCATAATCTCACATTGCAGGATTTATGATTTGATAAATCTCATCATCATTTAATGCTCACAACCACTTTTGGGTCTTTATCTAAAGGATTTCCCCACGTGTGGCATATAAGTACCTTTACTGTCTTGGAAAAGCAAACTTTTGTACAAGAGTGTGCTGGGCCCATACGTTGCTTTTGCTTTTGAGGTTACCTTTCCTTAATTCCTGCTTACAAATCCAGCTTAGGCGCTGCTAAAACTGCTAACCACCATACCTATTTGAACTTACTTCAAAAAGAAAGTCAGCGCCTAACATATGATGGTTGTGCCCCTTGACCTCTCCAAGCTACTAAAACTTTTCCTATAAATTGGACTTTATTGGCAACCGTAAAAAGGTCGAAAATTTGAGAAAGAATAAGCCTTGAACCCCTGCTAAAATTCCAAGAGTCCAAAACTGCAAACACAAATACAAAATTTGTTAGCTTTTGATTCTAGCGTTCAAACTCCATTTTTCCTCAAGTGTTTCTTGACCAAAGCCATCCATACAATTTTTGGTATACACTTAGAAACCATCCTAACTTTCGTGTTCAGACTGTAACACATTCTCCATCCGTATCCACATCAAAGAAGTCAGAACTTTTCCCCTTGACTGTTCCAGAATTTTCTAACCATTCGTAGCCCAAGTTGAAAGTTTCCAGCCTGCTGATCACGTGAGGAAGCTGTTCAGAACATCACCAGCGGTCAGAACCAGACTCCAGCTCACAGAGTATTTTCCAGCTGCAAGGTAAGCTTCTGCCGACTCTCCTCATATTACTTAGGCATTGTCAGATTTGCATGTTCAAAAATACAATGTAGACATCATGTTTCTGATGTTATACATATTCTGAGGTTTCATGTATTTGTATGCCTAAGTAGGAAGTACACTAGTTCATAATTTATTAAGGAAATTAGGTTTAGCAGATATATGCTTGTTTCTGATTTGTAGTCTTGATATCTTATATTTCTGAACCATGATGGAAACCTGCCATAATTGCTATGTTTTTATTTTTTTTGTTAAGAAATGATCAAGTTGTAGATGTTCTGGTTAGCATGAAGAAAGAGATGAGATTCATCCTCAGGACTTACTTTATGTTACATGCTTATGTTTTTGCTTCTAATACCAGATTGTATGGCCACCTAGTGGTAGAAAACACATGCATAAGACATTAGTGTTAAAGGTTCTGAGTTCTAGTCCCAGAAACATTCTTTTTATGCTCACCCTCTGACATTTTCTCCCATCCTGGGCCAGAACTCCCAAACAACAGTATTATCACCTCACTCTCTCAAACAACCAGAACTTCTGATTTGCCAGTAACATTAGAACTCCTAAGGTCCCAGCTACATCAGAACTTCCAAACCCCTAGCTACATCAGAACTTCCAAATTCCTCCAGCAACCAGAACTTATGACCTCCCCCTTTTCTGCTAATGTTTATTTCTGTTTGTACAGCAGCCAGAGTCATAACTTTTGACCTCTTTTATTTCAGCATTTACGCTGATTCTGTCTTCTTTTCTTCTTACTATTTTTTTGCCATCACTTCTATTTTCACTAATTAAAAATACCAAAAATATTTCATATTCACATGTTTTATTTCATTTCTTTTAGCATAAAAGGATCAATAAATTTTCTTAAACAAAATTTATTTCCTTATTTAAACAAAACAAATACACTTTACATTTCTTGTACATTCTTATCCATTCAATATGGTTGTAATAGTAACTTAGGACTTTAATTTCTTTCAATCCCCATTTGTAATTTGTATACCCCCCCTCCCCTAAACGATTGTAATAATGTAGGATATTTACTTTCCACACTTTTTATTGTTTTCATATATTGCTAGTAATTAGGGTGTGTATGGAAAGATAAAAGCAACAAGTAGACCACTAAAAATCAAAGACAAAAAGCATGAAAAATAATACACTTGCACATAAGCACCCCTAGGGTAAACCCACTTGGTTGCCTTTACAAAATGGCCATATTACGCATGTGAGGTATCTTATAAAAAACAAGCAAAATATAAGATCATGGTCCCTCGATGACGCTATCTATGTTGCTTTTCAATGATCTTAGTCCCTAAAAGAGAATGCTAAGATACCTTACAACATTGCTCATCATGGTTATACGATGACCCACGCCCGTCCCGTTTACATCCAAAGATAGGGTTACTTACCAAATCAATGGTAAGATAACAATGTCAAAGGAAAAGAAAATGAACAAGAAAGACTTTTGAGTAGGTATAATGCTCCTAGTTACTTACTCCATTTCAAAACAAAAACCTCCTTGCTATTTTCAAAACAAACACCTACATTTTCAAAAACATCTTACAAACTTGAAAACATTTTCAAAAGATCAAACATCTTTGTATACATTCTTACGAATGAGAATCATTACAAAGATTGCCTAAACAATGGCCTCTTTACATAATACTTTCAAAAACCACACAAAGCACAATTTCAAACAAAAGCAAGTGATCTAGCAAGTAACTAAGAGCCCATGGAAAACCATGAATGAAAAGGGTGCTAACACCTTCCCTTTTCATAATCTACCCCCCGAACTCAAGAAATAATCTCAAAGGTCTTTCCTGTACTTTTTCACTTTTCCTTTTGAATAAAAGAAAAGTCGGCAGCGACTCTTGCTAACCGCAACATTTGCGATCAAACGCAAAACCTTCAAGTCATTTCTCCCACCGTATCATAGATCTGGCGACTCTGCTGGGGAAATTCTAAAAGTGGGGTTAACTTAGGGATAGATCATATTTACTTGCTTACATTGTTTGACTTGTATGCTTTACATTATGGTTCTTTGTTTGAGTTTGAATCCTCTGCCTGGATTTGGGATACATTATAGGCAAGTAGAAATACGTTGTGGAAACTGTGCGGGGTATACCGACATGGTCTAAGCAATAACTATGTTAGTGAGACATATTTGTGGGTACCGGTAGCCTTTGAGTTAATCAAAGAGAATATGGGGCCGCTGAGTGATGTCATAAAGCACTAATGAACTTCTAGAACCTTTACTTGACCAACTTGGCCTTTAGGATGTAGTGAGATGAACGGATTTGGTGCAGTCCGAAGTTGGTAGATACTCGATACTACACTCATTGAGGTTTGGTTTCTTGGGATATTTCGGTCGCCATTAAAGAGGCTTGTGCTGAAACAATGACCAAGGAAACAAACCAGTGATATTGAGCTCTTTAGAACCCGGTTACTATTACTAGGACAGGTTGAGCCAACTAAACTTCAAGAGGGTACTTACCCATAAAACTCCATGCAAGCCTAAACCTAAGGACTTGTTTTCCCTGTTTGTATATACATAACATTATGAACATCATAAACATCATACACATTCACTAACCATTTCAAGGATTTTGGATTTATCTTTGTTCTTGTTTTGTAGGACATGGATTCTCTTCGTAGGAAAACTATTCAACTCAATCTTGTGAGGATCCCTCCACAACTTAAGGAGCTAGCTTCAAGGATTCTTGAAAACTCTCCATTCACCGAGAGACATGGTCGCCTACTCAACTTGGTCACTTCCAACACTGATGAAGACATGATGAAGGTGCTCTTTCAGTTCGTTGATCCTTTACACCATTGTTTCACATTTCCCGATTATCAACTTGTGCCTACTTTGGAAGAATTCTCCCAACTCTTGAGGATTCCCATTCTCAACCAACTACCTTTCAACGGTACAGAAAGAGACCCAAATCCAGAAGAGATTTCTCAAGCTCTACACTTGCACTCATCTGATGTCACAACTCATTGAGAAACAAGGAATGGTGTCAAAGGTTTCCTAGAAAAGTTCTTGTTCGAGAAAGCCCAAAACTGTTGGAACTCAGATTTGCAAGCCTTTGAGGAAATTGTGGCTCTCCTTATCTATGGGATGATTTTGTTTCCAAATCCTGACCAACTCATAGATGTGAATGCCGTCAAAATCTTCATATCCCGCAACCCGGTGCCTACATTGCTAGGGGATATTCTACACTCTTTTCACACTCACATAATGAGGAAAAGAGGTGTTCTTATGTGTTGCACTCCTATCTTGGCAAGATGGTTTATTTCGCATCTTCCACAATCTGTATTAAAGAATGAGCAAGGTTCAAGGTGGTCACAAAGGTTGATGACGCTGAAACATTCAGACATTCATTGGTGCTCCCGATCTATAGAGAATGTTACTATTGTTGACCGTTGTGGAGAATTTCCTAATGTCCCTTTACTTGGCATTAGGGGAGGTATCACCTACAACCTCTGCTTAGCCTTAAGACAGTTTAGTTACGCCCAAAGGGATGGCCCGCACGAGATGTTGATTCAAGGTTTGGTCTTTGACTACGAGAATGCCGATCAAGGTCTTCGCCAGAGATTTATCCGAGCTTGGAGGATGTTGAACAAGGTAGATAGAAAGACATTCGGACATAAGAATTCCATCCCTATTAAGCCTTACCTCAAATGGGTACGAACTCGTGCTCAGATTCTTATGATGCCTTATCCCTCCATTCTCCCGGTAATCATTGAGCCTGTCATGGAAGGGGATGTTCCATACCCTATCCTACATCCTGATATTCCCACCTCTCTTGAATACCTACAAAGGTATTGGATACAACTCAAGGGGGAGCGAGATACTTTCGAAGCCCAATTCTACGCAAGCGAGAAGAAGGTTTTGGAAGTAACTAAGTAACTTCATGAGGAGCAGACTCTGAATGCCTACATCGCACCAAAAAGGATGCGTACTACCTTTTTATCTTAGAGTTTTTGCATTATTTTGCACAAGAAGGCATTGATGTACTCAAAGCTTTAATTTATTAATATAACGTGTGTTTCCTTTTTGTCTAAAACGAATTTGAATCTTTAAGATCCTTGAAATAATTGCATACGCAATTATCATTCATCATAACATAAGCAGGTTTCTTGCAATAAGTCTCCTCATCTCTCTACTGTTTATTTCAGTAAGATGGATCTCGAGCAAATGATGAAGGACCTCCATGCTCAGAATGCATAGTTTCAACAGTTGTTCTTAACTCTAGCCAAAGGACAAGAAGAGTTGAATACCTTGTTGGTTGAGGAGAAGAAAAAGAAGACGAAGAAGATAACCGGAGTTCTAAACATGGGAAGAAGATTCCAAGGGAAAACAAGAAGGACCCTAGACTTTGCAACGACATCCGGTGAGAAAGACAATCAAGATGGGAAGGGCAAAGAAACAGTTGTCCAGTCAGAGTCAGAAGAGGAAGAGGAAGAAAAGGACTATTCTGAAGAACAATATCCCCCATCCGACGATAAGTATAAACATCTGGAAGAACAGTTAAGTGCAGTGGAAATCCAAAAAGTTCCTGGATTGGACTTTGAGGAGTTGGGATTAGTATCGGGGATTGTCATTCCTCCAAAATTTAAAGCACCTGTGTTCGCCAAATATGACGGAGTTTCATGTCCTAATGTGCATCTCCGGTCCTATGTGAGGAAAATCCAGCCTCATACCTCCGACAAGGATTTATGGGTACACTTATTCCAAGAAAGCATGTCTAGAACTCAGCTTGATTGGTTTTATCAGTTAGAAAGAGCCAATGTTCATAACTGGGAAGATCTGGCCGCTGTCTTTTACAAACAATAGCAATACAACGCTGATCTTGCGCCTACCCGTACTCAACTCTAGGGTATGGCCATGGTTTCAAGTGAAGGCTTCAAGGACTATGCGCAAAAATGGAGAGACTTGGCTGGAAGAGTTCAACCTCCCCTATCTGAAAGAGAATTAGTAGACATGTTTTTGGGCACCTTGTCTGGTCCCTTCTTCAATCACCTAATTGGGGGTTCATCCACAGGTTTTACTGAACTGATATTGACCGAAGAGAGGGTAGAAGCCGGGATAAAGAGTGGAAAAATTCAAAAAGATGCATCCTTTGCTGCTGTAAGGAAGCCATTTATCAGAAAGAAAGAAGTGGTTGTTGTTTATCCTCAGAGAAATCAAGATAGGGCCGAACGCCGTCCAATGATGGGGGCTGTTATGATTCCTAAACCCGCGCCTAATCAGCAAAGAAACAACCAACCAAGAATGGAAAGACCAGTCAGACAATTCACCATAATTAGCATGATCTTATCTCAAGCATTGCCACATTTGTTAAGATCCAACCTAGTGACTTTGAAAGAAGCTTCAAATAATCCTAACACAACCTCTCCTCACTATCATCCCAATGCCCACTGTGCATACCATTCTAAGAGTCCCAACCATGACACTAATAATTGTTGGGCTCTAAAGAACAAAGTACAAGACTTCCTTGAAGCCAAAGAGATTGAATTCGATACTCCAGAAAAGCCCAATGTCATTTCTACCCCTATGCCCAAGCACGACCATAATGCCAACGCCATTGAAGAAGATGTTTTTGTTACTTCAGTTGATGAACTTATGACCCCACTCCTAATTATCAAAAAGAACTTATTAAATTCCAGTGTATTCCCCGACTATGATGAAAGCTGCCCTTTCTGTTTGTCCTCACCAACTAGTTGTCCTTTGTTGAAAGCAGGCGTTCAGTGCCTAATAGATAACAAGGAAATTTTGTTCGAAAAAACTTATGTTCCACCTGTTCCTTATAATAATGTTTCTATCATTACCATTTCTTCCAATTCTTCCAGGGTCTCCACCAAAAGACCCGTTAGAATTACATTAGTTCCAAAATTAGCTCCTTTGATAATTACAATGCCTGGACCAGTCCCGTATTCGTCAGACAAAACCGTACTGTGGAATTATGGAGGGGATGTCTACTACCATGGTATCAAGCAAGATTGGCCAGCTGCTGAAAACTCAAGTCCTGAGAAGAATGACTCCAATATCAGTAATATTGCAGGGACTAGCAAGATCACCCGAAGCGGAAGGATATTCTCTCCAGAAATTGCTCCCCAAAAGCAGTTTCTGGACCCGTAATCATTCTTGTTGTTGTTGCTCCTCCAAAGGTAGTTCCCAGTCCTACAATCATTTCTACTAATACTCCAACTGACGAAGCTGATACAACCCATGTTATCACTCATACTGACATTCCTGCTGCTGAGTTAACCGAGACTCGAGTTAAGAGTATTTTGATTGATCCTGTCCAGACGAAGGCACAATCATTGTCTATCCCTGAGACCTCCCAGAAAGAGATGGAGGAAATTCTAAAGATCATAAAAAGAATCGACTACGATGTAGTTGAACAACTAGGGAAAACTCCATCCTGAAAACTGCCCATGTACCCCAAGAAACATCTGCCGATCAGTTCCAAGACTGTGTATCTAGCTTGACTGCAGATAATGGCTTAGGTTTTTCAGATGTTGAATTAACGCCAAGAGGGAGGAAGCATAATGAGGCATTGCATGTCTCAGTGGAATGCAGGGGCACAACCTTGGCTCATGTCTTGGTGGACATTGGCTCGTCTCTGAATGTATTTGATAGGCTTGACTGTGAAGGATTAACATTGAAACCAAGCAACATAGTAGTGAGAGCTTTTGAAGGCTCAAAAAGGATGGTGCATGGGGAAGTTTATATCCCCATAAAGGTTGGAACCCAGACATTTGATTCAACTTTTTATGTAATGGATATTTGCCCTTCATACTCCTGCTTGCTAGGCCGACCTTGAATTCACAATGTTGGCGCTGTTACTTCTACGTTGCACCAAATGCTAAAGTATCCAATTCAGGGGGAAATCATCACCGTTCATGGAGAAGAAGAGTATATGACCAGCCATCTCAATTCCTTCAGATATATGGAATTAGATGGTGAATTTATTGAAACTCCATTCCAACATTTTGAAGAAGTCCCACAAGATGTGGAAGTGACCAAGGTTGTTCCCAAGATCCCAAGGCCTCCACTCAAGATGTCATCTTTGAAGGATGCAAAGGCAGTGATAGAATAATATGGGTGCACTATTTGGGGACAACTCCCAGATATCCCATACAAATCTGACAAGTTTGGCCTGGGTTTCACTTCAGGTGCTCAGAAGACTGTACGTCGTGCTCGTGCTGGAGGACCACCCTTGGAGATCAGCAGCCGTGAAGTCAACGTGGTAAAGGATAATGAATATGGCTGTAACCTAGAGGATTGGATCTTCCCAACTGTCAGTGGAGGGCTCAGCAACTGGGAGGCTAGAGATTTTGTCCCGATCACTTTTATCCCACAATAATTTGTCTTTACATTTTGATGGATCTGTAATATTAAAACAATTCAGACTCTTAAAACCTTGTGTCTTACCCGAGGCGCAATGGTCCATTTGTAAGGGTTATTATCTCATTTCCATATGACATCAATGAATCATGGACGTTTTGCATACAAACTTTGTGCTCATTGTTTTTATTTTTTACATTTTCATTTCTTTCAAAGATAGTTATACCCTTACACACACTCACACTCACAATGCAGGTCTACATCCATTCGGGATCCCATGGATAACGGTTCTGCTATGGCTTTTTGTGACTCTAAAAATCTAATCTACCAAGCCAAAGATGAAGGCGAGGAAGATTGTGAAGTACCAGGGGAACTTGCCAAATTACTACAACAAGAAGAGAGGACCATTCAGCCCCACGAGGAACCCGTGGATACAATCATCCTAGGTACCGAGGAAGACAAAAGAGAAGTCAAGATGGGTGCCAATCTGGAACCCAGTGTCAAAGAGCGTCTGATTCAGTTGCTACACGAATATGTTGAGGTCTTTGCCTGGTCGTATGAAGACATGCCAAGACTTGATGCAGATATTGTGGTACATCGTCTACCTACAAACGAGGATTTCCCACCAGTAAAACAAAAGGTCCGTCGCATGCGACCAGATATGTCGGAGAAGATTAAAGTAGAAGTCATGAAACAATTCAACGCTGGATTCTTGGCCGTCACCTCTTGTCCGCAATGGGTTGCCAATGTTGTTCCCGTACCCAAAAAGGACGGCAAGGTACGAATGTGCGTGGACTACAAAGATTTGAACAGGGAAAGCCCTAAGGACAATTTCCCACTTCCCCACATTGATATTCTAGGTGACAATACGGCACAACATAAAGTGTTTTCCTTCATAAACGGTTTCTCAAGCTACAACCAAATCAAAATGGCGCCCGAGGACATGGAGAAAATAATCTTTGTCACACAATGGGGCATATTCTGCTACAAGATTATGCTATTTGGATTGAAGAATGATGGGGAAATCTATCAGTGTGCCATGGTAGCTCTATTTCACGACATGATACTTCACGAAATAGAGGTTTACGTGGACGATATGATAGCTAGATCTCAAACAGTTGCAATAATTTTGATTTATTTGATTTTTAATTAAATAAAATTAATATAAAATTCAAATAAAATCAAGACTATGCCAAAAATGTATTTAGGAGTCCTCTATACTCTTAGGAAGATGTTTGAAGTCCAAGAAAATGAGCCATTGCCTTAAAAGCTCAAATTTGCTCAATGCACATTTCTTTAAATTTCCCAAATTTTCCCAACTTGGGAAAGCCATAACTTGCTCAATTTTTATCTCATGATGATGATCTTTGACTTTTTAGAAATCCTAATATGTTTACTTCAATCCCTCTTTTGATCAATTTTGCATTTGAAGATGTTATCTTGATGTAAAAGGTCTTGGCAAAAAGTGGCTTTTATTGACTTTCTAAAAATGACTTGTAATGTATGACCTTGTATCTTTCAAATGGTGCATTTCTTGGACTTGAAAACTGAAGAGAAGTTGCAGGGAATTGAATTCTATTCAAAATGAGCTTTGGTTGGGGAAAAATGGATGAAGTATGTGAGAGTTATGCCTGGTCAAAGTTTGGTTGACTTTTCCTATAGAAACCCTAATTAGTAATTTTTGACTTTTGATGAATTAAGAGCATTTCTTGAGGAATCATGATCAACCCTTGATCAAATTATGGATACCACTTAAAAATGTTTATGTTGACCAAAAATATTGAAGTTTGACTGTATATCGGCCACAATTGACTTTTGACCTAGCACAATTGACTTTCAAGCATTTGAGTAATTGACTGAGCAAACTTGTTGTGCAAGGCATGGAATTTGGCATGGATAATCTTGAAGACATATTAGGACCATGGAAAACATTTGAGGCCATTGGAGCTCACACATCTTGATGAAAACTGGAACCCTAGTTAGAGGTTCATTGCCTTAGGAGGAGAATTTTTCTGGTCAATTCTTAGTCATCCTAGGGCAAGTTAGGGACCTCAATGGGCATGTGTTGAATAAAATGAGAGGGCAAATTTTGGGGTACAACAGTTGGAAACCTGGGCTTCAACAATTTGGGCCTAACGTGTTTTTTAATCACACCCCCAGTTCTTGTTTTTACTGCCCAGGCCCATTTGCGTTTTTTATTTACTTGTTCTTATTTGTTTATTTCTTTTAATGTTTTTTTTCTTTAATTATAAAATCAAATAAAATCACAAAAAATATTAGGTTAACATTTTCTCAAATAAATTAATTTTTGTAAAGTAATTGATTAATTATTTTAACCCTTTTTTAATTTAAAACGAAATAGACTTAGGATTTTAAATTAAATTTCTTTCCATGATAAAAAAAAAACAAAAAGATTTTTTATACCTTAAGATTTTTAGACGTATTTTCAATTCGCGCACGTTATTACTTTTCGCATTTTTATTTCCATATTTTCTGTAACTGCCTACTGAGATGTAATAGAATTAATTAGTACTTTTACTTTATTTCTTTATTTTTCCCATTTTTGGACATGTAATTAATCCCCCTCCCCGAAGCCTTGTAATAGTTTAGGATTTATCTTTCTGCATTTTAAATTCCTACAAACTATTAAACTGTTTAGATGCATGACTAATAGGATTGTATGGCAAGAGATTAAAATCAAATGCTAAAAAACCTAAATGCAAAGATAAGTAACTGAATACAATACAATTGCACATGTACACCTTTAGGGTATCCCACTTTGGTTGCCTTCGGAAAAAAAAGTCACAACTCTCGAAACGTGAGATTTTAGTGGCTACCCTCCAGTTTAAAGATCATATGTCCCTCGATGACCCTCTCGACGTTGCCTCGGTAAAGTGATCTTAAAACCCTAGGGTATTTACTAAGGTTTCTTGCCAAGTTGCCTTTGTGACTATAAACGTCCCTTCGAATGTCCCTCAAACATCCAACAACTAGAGCTACCTACTCACTAGTAGTAGGATAGCATTGTCTAAAGGAAAAGAGGAAAAAACAACCCTTTCGAGTAAAAGTAGATAGTTCCTAGATGCTATGCTCAAAATAAATTTTTACACTTACACAAAACTTCTTTCAAAAACATTCTCAAAACGCTTTATCGACACTCTTAAGGACTGATATAGGAGTTATCATAAAGCAAGACACCTTACTATTGGCATTTCAAAAATACTTTTCAAAATACACAAAGCACAAGGTATTTCAAAATGAGCTAACTATCTAAGATCCCGTAGAAAACTACAGATGGAAAGGGTGCTAACACCTTCCCTTTCCATAATCTACCCCCTTACTCAGAAAAATCTCGAAAGGTCTTTTCCTGTTCTTTTCACCATTTCCTTTGTTGGATAAAAGAAAAGTCGACGGTGACTGCAACATTTACGAATACAAACATAAAACCAGTATAACAGTCGGTTCTGCCACCGTATCACAGAACTGGCGACTCTGCTGGGGATATACTTATAAAAAGTTGGGTTACCTTAGAGTTAGATCATTTTAAATTTGCTTTACATTGTGTGTTTTGTATGCTTTACTTTTGAAGGCTTGTTTGGGTTGTTACTAAAAGATCCTACACCCGGATCTGGGGTACCTTTTAAGTAAGTAACAATAGATCATGGGGACTGTGCGGGGTATACCGACATGGTTAAAGCGATAGCTACATTAGTGTGACACATTTGTTGGTACCGGTAGCCCTTGAGTTTAGTCAAGGAGAATACGGGGCCGCTGTGTGGTGTCATGAAGCACTAACTGACCTTAGAACCTTTAATTGAACAACTTGGCCATTAGGAAGTAGTGAAATAGTCGGTTTTGGTGCAGTATGAAGTTGGTTGATACTCGATATTACGCTCATTGAGATCAGACTTTCAGAATATTTCGGTCAATAATAAAGAGGCTTGAGTTGAAACAATGTCCGATGAAGAAAGATCAGTGATATCGAGACTCCTTAGAACCCGGTTACTATTACTAGTACAAGTTGAGCCAATTGAAACTTGAAGAGGGTACTCACCTGCAAAATCCATGCAAGCCTGAACCTAAGGCTACTTGTGTGACTTGTTTGCTTTCATTATCTAACAACTTGAACTCCCTGCAGTGCTTGTTTGTTTCCATTACCTAACAACATGAGTTCCTTGCAGGACCTATTTGTATCCATTATCCAATAACCTAGATTTCTTGCAAGATTTACTTATTTACAACACCTTACACTTTTGCTTGGTGCATAGCATACACATCATGACATCATGCCATAACATTTTGTTAACCATTTTAAGGATATCAAGGGCCTGTGGTGCAGGATATGATAAACCGGACGTCTAGCAAGGGGCAAGGGGATTTGTTCCTCTAGTCAATGCCGTTAAAAGAAAAAAACATAATAACTTGAGTCAGAGGCTATGAACCACTCGACATGGTGAGCTTGATCCTCGTAGAAGAACCTTCAATGATATGAAGTTCTTCAATCAAAGCTGCAGTCGAATTCTAACAGCTTCTTATGTTTACCCCACAAGATCCTTGAAAGCATTGCATGCATGTCATTACATAACAGGTCTTACAGTAAAGGTTTCTCATTTTATCGCTATTTATTTCAGCAAGGAAAATGGCTCTCAAATAGAACGACAAAGATCTCCAAACTCAAGATGCTCAGTTCAAGGAAATGTTCCTAAATCTATCCAAGGGGCAAGGAGAATTAAAAGCACTCCTCGCTAGGAACTTGACCAAGAAAAATCCTGACAACAACAAGGATGCCCAGTTGAAACAACTGCAAGCTGAGATGGAAAGGATGAGAATCCAAATGAGTAGTCAGATGGCTCTTATCCAAAATTTAGATTGGGGACAAGAAGAGTTAAGAATTCTCATCAATAAGCTTCATCAGGACAGATACGACCGTCTGGGACAAAATGCTAAAATCTAGGGTGTAATCAATGATCAACCTCTCTTGACAGATAAGGAATTGGGTGACATGTTCATGCGGGAGCACGTCGAAAATAAACTCAAGAGCGGTGAAATTCAAGAGACTGCATATTCAAGTACTCAGAAGAGACCATACCATGGAAAGAAGGAGTCCAGTATTGTGTACGATCAGAAGGGCCACAATAAGAGTAATCTCAACCAATCCGTGGGGGTAGTGTGTATCTCTAATCATGAACCGATACAACAACAACAACAAGGAAATCAGCATAAGCATGACACGCCCAAAAGGCAATTCACCAAAATCAACATGTCATTGGCTCAAGTATTGAAACACATGATGAGGATGAATATGATTAAGTTGATAGAACCTCCACCAAACCCTAAAACTTCTTCTCCTAACTAAAATCCCGATGCAAGGTGTGCCTATCATTCTGGAAGTCTTGGACATGATACTAAAGATTGTTGGGCGCTGAAATACAAGATTTAAAATATGATTAACGCCAAGGAGATTAAATTCGACCCTCTTGAGATTCCCAACATGATCACTTCTCCCATACCGAATCATGGCCAAGATTGAGAGCATTTATTTCATTTGAAATTTCAAATTGTAATTTTCTTTTGATTGTTTGAACACTTATTTATGTCAAACTTTGTTATTCCATTAAT
This sequence comes from Vicia faba, assembly GCA_948472305.1. Classification (NCBI taxonomy): domain Eukaryota; kingdom Viridiplantae; phylum Streptophyta; class Magnoliopsida; order Fabales; family Fabaceae; genus Vicia; species Vicia faba. The sequence goes on from OX451735.1 coordinate 981,207,816, forward strand.
GCATTACATATGTTTGTCTTGAATTAATCCATTCGCTGTCACTATACTGAAACTATGATTTTACTTCCTTTTTGTGATATTCAACTCTCGATTGAAAGTTGTAAGCCTTTAGAGGGAGGATGACGAAAAAGATACCACAATATCTATAATATGCTTTTGAACAGACCTTGCTGACGATGTATATGTGTTATTTCAAATCCTATACAGTGGAGTTATAAGGAAGATAATCCCTAGTCAAACCCTTTGAGCCTAAGATGTAGGAGTTTTCTTTCTCACACAAATTGAAACCCTTAATCAAAACCTGGGGCAGGGTAGTTTCTCAGTTAATTCAATGGTGCATTCAATCACAAGCTTTTCCTTCGTACATGACGAGTAGTGTCGGAGGTATCCTTCCAAAACAAAATATGGTGATGGTTCTTCCTAATCATTTAAAATAGGAATTCATTATTTTTCAAAAGAAAAGCCCTCTAAGTCAAAACCTATGAAGGACACTTAAGAAAAAAACCGGGGCATCCCGCTGAGTGTAATCACAAAAGAAACAGTTCAGGAAAATGGTAGGGATAATAAAATCAGAAAAGATGTCGATACGAATCCTCAACACAAAATATTACAAAAAATGATTACTTCCTCCTCAAAATAAACTTTCAGTATCTGAACCATCACTAGAATATCAGGGAAAAGATTCCAGACTCAATTGGAATCTAAACGCACAATTAACTGAGCATAGGTCTGAAGAACATCACGAAGAACAGGTTGGATACACAATAATTTTCGAGCCTTTATCCTTTGTTTCTTAAATCGTGAACCAGGCCACGTTACAACCCCTAAAAATCCAAGCTGAAGCATGAGTTAGTTTGAAATCATATTGTTACAAAAGGTAGCCTGACTCCTGTAAGGTTTGCTATAAATCCTGAGTTGATATCACATTCTTGCAAATTTTGTTTTACTAAAAAATGAATTTTCAAAAAGTTTAAGACAGACGTAACTCTGTATTTTTATTACCACTGTTTGCATATAACTAGTTTTTCAACAAACAGAGAAATTTGCACAACGGATATGCAATGAACGAAAATCCTCTCAATGAATAGAATCACCTCAGATGGAAATACATTTCCAATAACAATCCTTTCATAATCAAGGGGCATGACATGGTGCCCAACTGATCTGGGGGCAGTCGAGTCAAGATTCAAGGAATCTCTCAAAAGTTCCGAATATCCAGGGGCAGATCTCCATCTGAATCACTGGGGCATTAGACATGAATTCCAGCAAAGGATCACGCACGATCAAGCAAACATTTTTCTGGCAGTGCTGCAACACTTACTACTATGGACAGTGACAATTTTCCGCACCCTGTGAACATGGACATAGTCGGAAAATACTACGCATGAAAAAAGACCCGCTAGGTTGACTGGCCTAGGAAAAAGTAAGGGCATCCTGATGAACCAAAGGAGTTCGGAAAAAAATTAGGGATATATAAATAAAAATGCACACCCTGCAAGTCGAGAACATGAAAAGGAGGCTTGGGCAAAAAAGGGTATCCTGGTGGACTAAAAATCTGAAAGGACAATCCAGGAAAAAGTTAGGGATTAAAGCGTACGACTATGTCCCGTCATTTCGTCACTTGTCTATCAATAGAAGGCTTATCACCCTGATCAACATTTACTCAAGACTCCAGGAGGTTGGGATAACATTAAAACCATACAAAATCCCCACAGAACACCCCTAGGGAATCATTTTCACAGAATTCATCATTAGCAATGGTACATTCCTCAGTAGGTATAGAAACAGGGGCATCCTCCCGCATGTCACCGCCATATCTTCAGCTTATAGCCTAAATGGTGAAGAAGTGAAAAACACAAGAAGGGGGCAGGGTTGAATTGAAACTTAAAAATCAAAAGCAATAGACTCAAGATTTTTATCCTGGTTCGCTTGATCTCAAACTACTCCAGTCCACCCGTCAAGGTGATTTCGCCTCTCTCCAACGAGGACTTGATTCACTAATCAAACAGATTACAAATCTACTTTGACAATTGTCAAAGTCTTCTTGAGTATAACCACAACCCGGTTTATCTCAAGGAAAATATCTTAATCAAAGAAAAATTTAATGTGTACTATTTGTTTTTTGTTACAAAAACTGTATCAATACTGTGATGTATTACACAATTTAAATATAGAATGAATATGAATGTTTGCAGCTTTTTGAGAATGTATGGAGCGGTCATAAAAAAAAATCGTAAACGATTTACCCTTTGAGCTTGTTTATATAGGCGTGGAAATCTGTCCAAATCGAAACGTGATAATGGACACTTAATGCACTTTCCATACTGAGAAGATTCTTGTCTGAATGAAGTTGTTGCATATGATACTGGCTTAATGGAAAAGTAACGCTTCAAAACTTAGGAATCTTGCATGCTGCTTTACTTCAGAACTTTGATAACTTAGAGATATGAGGATCTGTTGGCGCGTTAGATTTCTGTTCAGAATCAGAATATCTTTTACTTTAGCGCAAATTCTAATCATCATTCTTCAGAACATTCTGATTACTTAGCTTGAAAGCTTCTGTGACTTAACTTCTGATGTCGTTTCAGTCAGAACTTCTGTACAACATAAAACACAAATTTAGAGTGCATATTTGTTCTTTTTGTTTGTTATCATCAAAACTCTTATAAGGGTTGTAGAATCAAATTATGTTCTAACAAATGGTTTCAGATATGCCGGCATATCTTAAACAAGATCAAGAGTTTCAATCATTTCCCCAACATCTTGAAAAATCCCCAAGCAGTTTACGGAGTTTCCCTTCCCCAACAGAGTTTATTTCTCTAACAACGGAAATCTGTCTCCCAACAATTTCAACTTTAACAAATAACGAAAACTTATCCACAACAATAATCAGGGAGTTATTTTCCCCAGTTCAACAACATTGCAATAAAATAGCTGATACATTCATACATTACATTCATAAATCATTTTACAAACATCATAGCATGTGCATACGAAACGCATATAACATTCTCATTTATTTTGAGAGCATCATGCAATTCATACATCATGACATCGCATGAAACTGACTTTACCTTTTCAGGTTGAATTCACAGATAGACGAATACTATCAACTTATGCATCGCAGGTCAAAGATTAATGCCTGAAACCAGACGGGGAAACTATCTGCACGACCAAGTAGTATGAACTCCCAGAGCAGGACGAGTTTATCAGCAAATACAGCAGGCCACTGATTAATGCCCGAAATCAGACAGGGAAACTATCTATGTGACTAGCAAAAAAAAACAGTTCCAGATTAATTCCTGAAACAGGACAGGGAAACCATCTTGAACGACTGACTATGGACCAATTCCTAAAATAAGACAGGGCAACTATCTACAAGACCAAGTTAGAGATTACTTCTTGAAACCAGACAGGGCAACCATCTCAATGACCAACAAAATCAAGTTCCAGATTAATTCCTAAACCAGACAGGGAAACTATCTGTGAACGACTGATTGTAGATCAATTCTCGAAACAAAATGGGGCGACTATCTACAAGTCCAGGTTAGAGATTAATTCCTGAAACCAGACAGGGCAACTATCTCAACGACCAACAAAAGCAAGTTGCATATTAATTCCTAAAACCAGATAGGGAAACTATCTGTGAACGATTGATTGTAGATCAATCCCAAAATAAGACGGGGCGACTATCTACAAGACCAGGTTAGAGATTAATTCCTGAAACCAGACAGGGCTACTATCTCAACGGCCAACAAAAGCAAGTCCCAGATTAATTCCTGAAACCAGACATGGCATCTATCTGTGAATGATTGATTATAGATCAATTCCTAAAACAAGATGGGGCGACTATCTACAAGACCAGGTTAGAGATTAATTCCTGAAACCAGACAGGGGAACTATCTCAACGACCAATAAAAGCAAGTTCCAGATTAATTCCTGAAACCAGACAGGGAAACTATCTGTGAACAACTGATTATAGATCAATTCCCGAAACAAGAAGGGGCGACTATCTACAAGACCAGGTTAAAGATTAATCCCTAAAACCAGACAGGGCAACTATCTCAACGACCAACAAAAGCAAGTTCCAGATTAATTCCTGAAACCAGACAGGTCAACTATCTATGAACGACTGATTGTAGATCAATTTCCGAAACAAGACGGGGTGACTATCTACAAGACCAGGTTAGAGATTAATTCCTGAAACCGGACAGGGCAACTATCTCAACGACCAACAAAAGCAAGTTTCAGATTAATTCCCGAAACTAGACAAGGCAACTATCTGTGAACGACTGACTGTAGATCAATTCCTGAAACAAGACGGGGCGACTATCTACAAGACCTGGTTAGAGATTAATTCCTGAAACCAGACAGGGCAACTATCTCAATAAACAACAAAAGCAAGTTCCAAATTCATTCCTGAAACCAGACAGGGCAACTATCTGTGAACAATTAATTGTAGATCAATTCCCGAAACAAGATGGGGAGACTATCTACAAGACTAGGTTATAGATTAATTCCTGAAACCAGTCAGGGCAACTATCTCAACGAATAACAAAAGCAAGTTCCAGATTAATTCCTGAAACCAGACAGAGTAACTATCTATGAACGTATGATTGTAGATCAATTCCCGAAACAAGACGGGGCGACTATCTACAATACCAGGTTAGAGATTAATTCCTGAAACCAGACAGGGCAACTATCTCAACGACCAACAAAAACTACTCCAGATTAATTCCTGAAACCAAACAGGGCAACTATCTGTGAACAACTGATTGTAGATCAATTCCTGAAACAAGACAGGGCGACTATCTACAAGACCAGGTTATAGATTAATTCCTAAAACCAGACAGGGCAACTATCTCAACGACCAACAAAAGCAAGTTCCATATTAATTCCTGAAACCAGACAGGGCAACTATCTGTGAATAACTGATTGTAGATCAATTCCCGAAATAAGATGGGGCGACTATCTACAAGACCAAGTTAGAGATTAATTCCTAAAACCAGACAGGGGAACTATCTCAACGACCAACAAAAGCAATTTCCAGATTAATTCCTGAAACCAGACAGGGAAACTATCTCAACAAAAGCAAGTTCCAGATTAATTCCCGAAACAAGACGGGGCAACTATCTGAAGTAACAACTCATCAAACACTTTGAAGCCTGAACACGACTAGATAACAGTTAACCTCAAGTTCAAGTTGAAGCCTGGACCCGACCAGATAACAACTTAATTTCTGAAGCCTGGACCTAACCAGATGACAATTTACAACTATTGCAAAGTCTGGACCCGACCAAATGACAGTATACCTCAAGTTCAAGTTGAAGACTAGACCCGACCAGATAATTACTTAATTTCCAAAGCCTGGACCCGGCCAAATGACAATATACCTCAAGTTCAAAGTTGAAGCCTGGACCCGACCAAATAACAACTTAATTTCTGAAGCCTGGACCCGAATAGATAATAGTTCAACCTCTTCAATTACTACAAAGCCTGGAAACACTAGATAATAGTTAATTTCTTTTTCCCCAGTAAGTCGCTGTGAAGCCTGGAATACGACCAAATGACAACCAACTTTATTACCCTCAGCAAGTTACAGTGAAGCCTGGATTTTGACCAGAAGATAACTAACTTTCATCTCTCCAGTCCAGGGATAAATCCTCAGTAGAGCTATGGACAACTAAAGCTCCTAGACTCTATTTCCCACAGGGTTTTCCTCAAGCAAAAGAATAGAAATCAACATTCCCCAGTGGAGTCCTCCTTAAACAACAGGAACAGGAATACCCACAAAGAGACCTCTTATGAAGTCAACACCTACTTTGGATGGCATCTTTAAGCCCATCTCTGACAACTCTCAGTCATCTTCTCCAAATGGCATCTGTAAGCCCATTCCTGATATCACTGACCAATGATGTTTACTTCATGCGAGTGCAAATTTCTAGGTACTCTAGTGTTCAATCATCTTCCACCTTTAGATCATGAAAGGCAGACAAGCCAATCTAAATCTTCAGGTTTTAGAAGATTGAATAGGGGAAGCTGTTGCACCCCAAAATTTTCCCTCCCATTTTGTTCAAGGCATGCTCATTAAGGTCCTCAATTGCGCAAGGTTGACCAAGAATTGACCAGACAAATTCCCCTCCTAAGCAATGGCCTTTCAACTAGTTTCACTTTTCACCAAGATGTGTGAGCTCCAAAGGTCTCAAATGTTTCCCATGGTACTAATATGTCTTCAAGTTTGTCAATGCCAAGTTTCATGCCCTACAAATCCTCTTTTATCCTCAAGCTAAAGAAATGCATCATTTGGAAGGTACAAGCTCATACAAGAGGTTATGGCACCCTATACGCCTCAACATAATGGCATAGCTGAAAGAAAGAAAAGAAGTGTACGAAACATGACGAGGTGTATGTCGAAAGCTAAGAATATGTCTGAGATTTTGGGCTGAAGCAGCTTCAACAACAGTATGCATTCTAATTGGATTCCCAACGAAGCAGTGTTAGCTGGGAATTTCGATTACACAAGTTTTGAATAATTGACACTATGATCAAAGAAATAATAGTTCGAAAGAAAGTGTGGGGAGGCTTTTATGAAGTCTTCTATTAATGAAGATCTAGTAAAGAGCTTCACTATGTTGAACCGTCATCGAAGGGTTCATTTTCGAACTATTGAAATATAAGTTATTCGAAGCATTTCAAGGGAGGCATTTCAACTGTCATGTTGATTTGAATTGGCACTTTGAATGGAAGAAAATTTTGAATTCAAAGTATTTAAAGAAACACGTGGAAGTCTAATGGTTCGAAGGACATGCAACCTTCGAACGTGGCGTGATTTCATAGAAGGAATGTTAGGGTCGAATCAGCCAAATATAAATCATCTTAGAGTTTTTTTTGGATCAATGTTTTTCAGGCATGTACCTGAACAGGAAAGGAAGAAGTTGGATGTCGAAGTGAAGTCTTGGTTCTCATAGGTTACCATTCGATTGATGTATACAAGCTGTATTCACCAATCGAAGATAAACTAGTGATCAATAAAGATGGTCTTATAGATGAAAGAAAAGGGTGGGATTGGAGTCAAAGTTCAGTTCGACAAGAAGATGAACATAACGAAGCTTCGACAAGTCAAAAGGAAGAGGTGATACTTCGATTGGTCGAATTGAAGGAAAGGAGATCGAAAATAATATAACGAAGCTTCGACAAGTCAAGATGAAGAGGTGATACTTCGATTGGTTGAATTGAAGGGAAAGAGATCGAAAGGAACAAGAAGTGTTTGATTAGGCTGATGTTTCCAGACCAAGCAATCGACGCAGATGGTGACTTAATCAAAGAAACCATGATGATAAAGCCTTGAGAAATTCGAATTGGAACTCAGAGCCATCGAAAAGAAAAAAGCTTGGGAGCTTGTCAAAAGAATCAACTGATGTGAAATGGATATGCAAGTCGAAACGAACACCTAATGTGATGAAGCTTGTCCAGGTTCATTCAAAGTTCAAAATGGCATGAAATATCTCAAAATGGAATCTCTTCAAATATTTCGGTTTTGCTTTCAAAGCCATGGTTAATGGCTGATTCATGCCATATGTGTTCATCACCACACCCCTATAAGTACAAGACTAAATCAGAAGCAAAAGGGACACAAAAGTTGCCTCAAAGAGCCATACGCACACACAGCCTCAAAAACTATCTTTAAACTCTCAAAAATCTCATAAGTTGTCAAAAATAAAAACCAGCTTTGCATGCTCCCTCAGTCCAAACAAATACCATATTCGTATTCCTGAGACATATAGGAACACATACCAACCCTTGCACAAGCCATCCCATGCTCAGAACTACAGATCGAGGCACCTTCGTTTTGGTAAAAAATTCCCAATCTCAAACTCATTCAAACTCATTTTGATTGCATATTCATGTTATTATTGTTGTTTATGAATGATTTAACGTAATACATGTAAGTCGCAGTTCCCAAATGACAGGATACCATTGTTAGGGCCTCTGAAATTGTTTGCTTTCGAAACTCATAGTACAATCCGTTTCAGGGCAAAATAACCAAGGTTCAGACTCAGGGGGTTCGAATTAGGGGAGGGTTCGAATTAAGGGGAAAGACCTGGGTTCGACACCCAGGTCATGCATTTTGTTTTTTTCTAACATATTATATGTAGATATGATGTTTCACGTCCAAACACGTGCTTCGTAAACCATCAATCCAAGCCATCAGATCACCACTTGATCCAGATCCAGCGCCTCCAACGTGCAGACCACCATGCACTCTCCAGAGCATTCCTCACTGGATTCGCTGGAAACCTGGGCTTCAACAATTTTGGTATAACGTGTTTTTTAATCACACTCCCAGTTCTTGTTTTTACTACCCAGGCCCATTTGTGTTTTTTATTTACTTGTTCTTATTTTTTTTATTTCTTTTAATGTTTTTTTCTTTAATTATAAAATCAAATAAAATCACAAAAAATATTAGGTTAACATTTTCTCAAATAAATTAATTTTTGTAAATTAATTGATTAATTATTTTAACCCTTTTTAAATTTAAAACTATATAGACTTAGGATTTTAAATTAAATTTATTTCTATGATAAAAAACAAACAAAAAGATTTTTTATACCTTAGGACTTTTAGACGTATTTTCAATTCGCGCGTGTTATTACTTTTCGCATTTTTATTTCCATATTTTCTGTAACTGCCTACTGGGATGTAATAGAATTAATTAGAACTTTTACTTTATTGCTTTATTTTTCCCATTTTTGGACATGTAATTAATCCCCCACCCCGAAACCTTGTAATAGTTTAGGATTTATCTTTCCGCATTTTAAATTCATGCAAACTATTAAACTGTTTAGATGAATGACTAATAGGATTGTATGGAAAGAGATTAAAATCAAATGCTAGAAAACCTAAATGCAACGATAAATAACTGAATACAACACAATTGCACATGTAGACCTCTAGGGTATCCCACTTTGGTTGCCTTCAGAAAAAACAGTCACATCTCTCGAAGCGTAAAAGATTTTAGTGGCTACCCTCCAGTTTAAAGATCATATGTCCCTCGATGACCCTCTCGATGTTACCTTGGTAAAGTGATCTTAAAACCCTAGGGTAATTACTAAGGTTTCTTGCCTAGTTGCCTTTGTGACTATAAACGTCCCTTCGAATGTCCCTTAAACATCCAACGACTAGGGCTACCTACTCACTTATAGTAGGATAGCACTGTCTAAAGGAAAAGAGGAAAAGAACAACCCTTTCGAGTAAAAGTAGATAGTTCCTAGATGATATGCTCAAAATTTTTTTTACACTTACACAAAACTTCTTTCAAAAACATTCTCAAAACACTTTATCAACACTCTTGAGGACTGATACAAGAGTTATCATAAAGCAAGCTACCTTACTATTGGCATTTCTAAAATACTTTTCAAAATACACAAAGCACAAGGTATTTCAAAATGAGCTAAGCATCTAAGAGCCCGTAGAAAACTACGGATGGAAAGGGTGCTAACACCTTCCCTTTCCATAATCTACCCCCCTTACTCAGAAAACTCTCGAAATGTCTTTTTCTATTCTTTTCACCTTTTCCTTTGTCGGATAAAAGAAAATTCGGTAGCGAATCTTTCTTACCGCAACATTTGTGAATACAAATGCAAAACCAGTATAACAGTCGGTTCGTCCACTGTATCACAACTATGTGGAGGTATTCACTTGGTCATACGAAGACATGCCAGGGCTCGATACTGATATAGTGGTTCATCGTCTACCAATGAAAGAGGACTATTCTCCGATTAAACAAAAGGTTCGTCGCATGCGTCCTGATATGTCTGAGAAGATCAAGGCTGAGGTAATGAAACAGTTCAATACAGGTTTGTTGGCAATGACGTCGTATCCCCAATGGGTTGTAAATGTTGTTCCAGTGTTGAAGTAAGACGGTAAGGTCCGTATATGTGTAGACTGTATGGATTTAAATATGGCAAGTGAAACAACTGGCTGAAAATCATCAAACAATGAAGTCTCCATTGAACGTCTTTTATCCCACATGTAGGGAAAGGTAAACATCGAGAAAACCTGAGAAGGGAGAAGTCACGGTCTTGCGACCGAGAGATCGGGTAAGGAAGTCTGTTACGCGAGGGGAAGGTATTAGCACCCCACATGCCCGTAGTACTCTACGGTATCCACTCTTGTTATCTATATTATGGGTGTGTTTAATCTATGCTTACTGTCTATTATACTACTGAAAGGAATGCATGCAAAAGAAAAGAGAAAAGAATGTAGGGAAAATAAAATTATGATCGCCTGGGCCCTACCCCAATGCCTACGTATCCTTTTTGAGGAATCAGAGCTACCGTAGTTCGGCTCATATGTTTTTGTTTGTTTGTGTTTTTTACGGACGAAGTTAATTCCGCCTTCTGCCGCAGCTCGACCTTTGGAGACTTATGCGTTGGCACAGAAGTAAATTAATCATGTCCTTACCTGAAAAGGGTTTTAAAGAAAGGTGCTCGAGCGCACAAAATATTTGAATTGGTTTATATTTTGTTATAGATGTTTTTTTGTGGACGAAGTTAATTCCGCCTTCTGCCGCAGCTCGACCTTTGGAGACTTATGCGTTGGCACAGAAGTAAATTAATCGTGTCTTTACCTAAAAAGGGTTTTAAAGAAAAGTGCTCGAGCGCACAAAAGATTTGAATTTGTTTTGTCTTTTTGTTGTAGATGATGACTAGTCGACCTCAAGAGAGAGATATTAGCCATTTTTTCTACTTAGTCATGAAAGGAGTCTTTGAGAATTGAACCACACCTATTCTTGAGATGAAGAACAATAAGATCGAGAAGAGACCCGCTTATCCTTTCTCGTACTAAGCAAAAGCATGATTCTCATCAATAGTTTTAAAGTGTTTTGAATTTTGAAAGAAAAGAAGTTTTTTGTTTTAAATGCGTATGCGAAAGGAGAAAGAAAAGTTAAAAGGAGACTAACCTATTTCTAAACCTAATGTTATTGTGTATTGTTAGCCCTAAAGTTAGAATGAATGAGGGAATTCTACCTAATGTCAGCACGCATATGGTTTGCGATAAAGTACTGAAATAAAGAATAAAATAGATTTGTGACGATACCGAACGGAGAAGGTCCGTTGCCTCTTCAAAATTATGCAAGCGGTAAGGAAATTCTATCAAAGTTCCCTTGGGCAAGTGATTGAAGAATTCACCCCGAGCATTCCACATTGCAAGAGTTATGTCGATGCTACAAAAATCTTGACTAGAAAATGGCAATAAAAATGATTATCGAATATGAAAAATAAAATAGAAAAAATTCTAATCGAAATTCTAAAAAGAAATTCTAAAGAATTCTAAAATATCCTATTGTTTTGTATCATTTTATTATCAATTGAGAGAAAAATTAAACTAGAAGAAAAACTAAAATAATAAAAAAAGAAAAATTAGAAGAGTCAGGGGGTACAAGCTGAATTCAGGGTATGCTGCAAGCAAAAATTAAAATGGCACCAGGCCCAACAAGAGTGAGTCCAATAAGAATTTTTTTTTGTGCATGATATAAAATCTATCAAAAATTTGATGGTGGGCCTTAGGATTTTTCGGTCCATCCTTATCCATGAACTTGATTCAGCTTTTTTTTATTCAACATTATTTACTTAATATTAGTTATATTAGTTATTAATTTGAATTAAAGAATAATAAAACAATGCAACAATAAAAAAAAAGAAAAGATATGAAATTGGAAAGGGGTTTTAGGGTTAGAAAAAAATGTCTCTTCCTCTCCTTCACGAACAGGAGCGGCGCCACTGGCCTCTTCATCCTCATCGCCGTACCCGATCCTTGTTTCTCTTCTTCATCCGTCGTGCAACTACTCAACTCTCCTCCGTGATATCACTCAACCTCTCCGTCTCTGCTTCCGAAGCCGTCTTCTCTTTCATTTTGCGATCCATTTTGCTTTTGTGATTCAATTCACCTCAGTGATTCCGCGTTCGATCGTCTCTGATGGGAGCTCACACGTGAACATGTGCAAAGCTGTTTGGAGTTGTTCTAATAAAAAAACCAGAGAGGAGATTTTTATAACTCAAGTATGCGTTCTTCATCCTTACGTTTCTGATTTCGAATTTTCTTTCTCTTTTCCTGAATTTCCATATTTCTTGTTGTTGCTGAGGTGTGATGTGCGCGAATCATTGTCGAGTTCGTCGATGTTGCGTGTTGTTGAATTTGCAGGTGAAGGTTGATGTCGGTTGAGGATTGAAGATGCACGTTGATGAAGAATTGCAGGATCTTGAAGATGAAGATCGAATCTTGTGCAGAGAGGTGAAGTTGATGAAGCTTTGAAGTAGTTGATGATATAGGTTTTTGATTCACAGATGAAGAGGGTTCAAGAATATGAGGATGACGCAGTTGCAGGGAAATTGCAGAGAGCATTTTTTGGTAAGTTCTCTCGTGAGTTTTTCTCTGTTTTTCTTCTGTTTTGATGATAATGATGATGAAGATGAAGATTGAGGCGATGAAGATGAAGTTGTGGTTCAAAGAGAACGATGAAGGTTGATGAAGCGGATGGAAATGGAAGATTGATGAAGCCGATTAAGATGAAGGAATGGAGAGTGATATTGGTTGGTTCTGAGAATTTGTGGTGAGTTCTTGATCTCTCCTCTTTTGTGTTTTCCTGTGTTTATGAAATAAAGAATAAATCTCCAAACTGAAAATCCCCTCTGCCCTCCTTTTGATCTATTTGTGATCTCTATTATGTATATGCTGGAAGTTTGTTATGGTTTGTTAAGTTGGTTATGGTAGTTATTCTGTTTTGCAGTGTTAGAGATTCTGTTAGGTGGTTAGGAGGTGGGAAAATGGAAAGTTGGTTATAGTTGAGTTAGTTTGATTATGAAAGCTGTTAGGAAAGTTATGGTTAAGGAGGTTAGAAAATTAGTTAGAGGACTGCATAAATCTGTTATTTTCAGTTGGTTAGTGAGGCTATGGAATTATGTTAGAGGTTAGTTATAGTTTATGGTGCTGTAAGTTACTTTGTTATAAAATTTATGTGCAGGGCTGCCTTTATTTTTTTGGGTTACGGAATTGGTTTTGACAATTGGAAGTGTAGTGTCTGCGGTTCATGCTTATGACAGTTTATCCAATATTTTTGCAGGTTTGGTTCATATCAGGGATATTGGGAAGCAAAGGCAAAAGGAAAACACCAAGATGATATGAAGTTGGAACAAAGACGCATAACACGAAGTTTTGGAAGCTTGAAGTTTGAAACATGAAGAATGATTTAAAATTAGGATAGGTTTTGGTAAAAGTGTATAGATGTTATGTATAATTGTAATGGAATTTGGACTTGTATGTATTTGAATACACATTGGGATGTATGTTGACTTTATTTCCACATAATGAAATGGCCTTTGTATGAATTCAAATAAATGGTATGAATCCAAAATATTCGCAAGGTAACCAAAAGAGACATGAATCTTGAATGAATCCAAGAGAGGCTATTTGGACAATATTTTGATGGTTGGATGAATTTGATGCATGCTTTTTAATACTTGTGGTTTGAATTCCAAGAAAAGCCACGCAAATATTTAAGAACTTTGATTTTCTCCAAATCCACTTCAAATATTAATCGGAAAATTCTAATCAAACTACGGCTTCAGTGAATCCCTAATTCAATTCAATTTTCCGATCTAAACCAAATTTGCGTGTCAAGCAAATAAGCATTTGAAATAATGACACCTTGATCACAATCAACATCTTGTACCATGTCCCGACTATATGAGCACTAGAACAACGACGTCTTGGACCCCTTCCCAATAGATGATAATGACTATGCCCTGAGGGATCCTTTGCAGATGAATATGAAAGATGAGACATGCGAATACGTTGATATGGAATGAACCTCAGGTAGAATGCTGACAAGCTCAAGTATGAAAATGTATAACCCTGATTTTTAGCTTCGTCTCATAAAACCTTGAAACTTGACATTGAGAAGAAAAGAATAGCCTCATAGCTTGATGATGATAAGGTCCATGAAATGAAAACCTAGCTTCAAACAATTTATTAATGGAGAAATCAACCGAAACAAGCTTGTGCGAAGATGGGAGCCTTAAAGCCATACACCAACCCTTATTCCTCGAAATCCATGATCTTATGCCAATTTATCAATTAATGATGCATGATGTGCTAGATGACCTAATGGAAATTATATATGTGAGAAAAATGCAAAAATGCGTAAGCCAGATAGGAAGTAAAAGGGTAGGACAAATTTGGGGTATTACAGCTGCCCCTATTTAATCGTCTTAAACCTGAAAGTATGATTGGCGCGTGCCTTTCGGAAGTTCAAGGTTGAAGATGATTAAATATCAATGCCAAAAATTTGTCCTGAGAGAGGGAGTAAGTGTTTTCTTTATTTATTTATTTTGTGATCTGCTGGGGAAAAGAAATTTGTTTTTTCAATGAAGAGATAGAGACTGGACTTGTAACGTGGAGCGATGCCAATACAAGACAAATGGTTGGTATGAAAAGACAGCAGACGAGGTCTACGGGCGACCTACGATCCGAGGGTGACACATGAGAGTGATTTGACAGAGAACCCAGCCAAAGGGAGATCTCAGGTTCTAAGACAAAGTATATGGAAAGAACCTAGCCAAGAGGCGATCTCAGGTTCGACGATGATTTGTAGGAAGAACCTAGCCAAGAGGCGATCTCAGGTTCGACGGTGATTTGTAGGAAGAACCTAGCCAAGAGGCGATCTCAGGTTCGACGATGATTTGTAGGAAGAACCTAGCCAAGATGCGGTCTCAGGTTCGACGATGATTTGAAGGAAGAACCTAGCCAAGAGGCGATCTCAGGTTCGACGATGATTTCATGGAAGAACCTAGCCAAGAGGCGATCTCAGGTTCGACGATGATTTCAGGGAAGAACCTAGCCAAGAGGCGATCTCAGGTTCGACGATGATTTGAAGGAAGAACCTAGCCAAGAGGCGATCTCAGGTTCGACGAAGGAAACATGGGTTACGATATGATGGTCGTTTAGATAAGCGACACGGATGAGCATCAAGAAAGTTTAAACACGGACGAGTGTTTGAATCAATACGGACGAGTATTGAAAGAAGATACGGACGAGTATCCAAGGTTAAACACGGACGAGTGTTTGAATCAATACGGACGAGTATTGAAAGGAGATACGAACGAGTATCAAAGGTATAAACACGGACGAGTGCTTGATTCAATACGGACGAGTATTGAAAGGAGATACGGACGAGTATCAAAAACTATAAACACGGACGAGTGCTTGATTCAATATGGACGAGTATTGAAAGGAGATACAGACGAGTATCAAAAGTTAAACACGGACGAGTGTTTGATTCAATACGGACGAGTATTGAAAGAAGATACGGACGAGTATCAAAAAGTTAAACACGGACGAGTGTTTGATTCAATACGGACGAGTATTGAAAGAAGATACAGACGAGTATCAAAAAGTATAAACACGGACGAGTGTTTGATTCAATACGGACGAGTATTGAAAGAAGATACAGGTGAGTATCGAAGGTATAAACACGGACGAGTGTTTGAATCAATACGGACGAGTATTGAAAGGAGATACGGACGAGTATCAAAAGTTAAACATGGACGAGTGTTTGAATCAATACGGACGTGTATTGAAAGAAGATACAGGTGAGTATCAAAAAGTATAAACACGGACGAGTGCTTGATTCAATACGGACGAGTATTGAAAGGAGATACAGACGAGTATCAAAAGTTAAACACGGACGAGTGTTTGATTCAATACGGACGAGTATTGAAAGAAGATACGGACGAGTATCAAAAATTTTAAACACGGACGAGTGTTTGAATTAATACGGACGAGTATTGAAAGGAGATACAGGCGAGTATCAAAAGTATAAACACGGACGAGTGCTTGATTCAATACGGACGAGTATTGAAAGGAGATACAGACGAGTATCAAAAGTTAAACACGGACGAGTGCTTGATTCAATACGGACGAGTATTGAAAGAAGATACGGACGAGTATCAAAAAGTATAAACACGGACGAGTGCTTGATTCAATACGGACGAGTATTGAAAGGAGATACGGACGAGTATCAAAAGTTAAACACGGGCGAGTGTTTGATTCAATACGGACGAGTATTGAAAGAAGACACAGACGAGTATCAAACGTTTAAACACGGACGAGTGTTTGAATCAATATGGACGAGTATTGAAAGAAGATACAGGCGAGTATCAAAGGTTAAACACGAACGAGTGTTTGAATCAATACGAACGAGTATTGAAAGAAGATACGGACGAGTATCAAAGGTTAAACACGGATGAGTGTTTGATTCAATACGGACGAGTATTGAAAGAAGATACAGGCGAGTATCAAAAGTTAAACACGGACGAGTGTTTGAATCAATACGGACGAGTATTGAAAGAAGATACCAGACGAGTATTGAAAGAAGATACAGGCGAGTATCAAAAGGTTAAACACGGACGAGTGTTTGAATCAATACGGACGAGTATTGAAAGAAGATACAAGCGAGTATCAAAAGGTTAAACACGGACGAGTGTTTGAATCAATACGGACGAGTATTGAAAGAAGATACGGACGAGTATCAAAAGGTTAAACAATGACGAGTGGTTGAATCAATACGGACAAGTATTGAAAGAAGATATAGGCGAGTATCAAAAGGTTAAACACGGACGAGTGTTTGAATCAATACGGACAAGTATTGAAAGAAGATACAGGTGAGTATCAAAAGGTAAACACGGACGAGCGTTTGAATCAATACGGACGAGTATTGAAAGAAGATACGGACGAGTATCAAAAAGGTTAAACACAGACGAGTGTTTGAATCAATACGGACGAGTATTGAAAGGAGATATGGACGAGTATCAAAGGTTAAACACGAACGAGTGTTTGAATCAATACGGATGAGTATTGAAAGGAGATACTGACGAGTATCAAAAGTTAAACACGGACGAGTGTTTGAATCAATACAGACTAGTATTGAAAGAAGATACAGGCGAGTATCAAAAGTTTTAAACACGGACGAGTGTTTGAATCAATACGGACGAGTATCGAAAGAAGATACAAGCGAGTATCAAAATTTTAAACATGGACGAGTGTTTGAATAACTGACCCGGGTGGGTGTTCAGGAAACTTGACACATACGAGTGTTTATGAATGGACACGGACGAGTGTTTAGGGAACTGACTACCAGACAAGAACTGGGTTTAGAACGACAAAGTGTATTGATTTTGTTTGGCATTGAAAAGGTGAAGGTCATCGACTGGGGACTTTGGGCATGATACCCTCCTGTAGGGATGTATTGTTGTCCTCGAATAATTTAGGTCTTTGTGTAAGGTTCCTGATCTGGCTTATGCTTCGTATGCTTGTTTGAATTTCTTTTGACGCAAAGATCCACTCTGATGGATTAGCTACGCGCTTTTAAGGATGCAATGTTATGTAATGATAACTATATGCAATGCGAAGAAATAAACTTCATGGGGATAAAAAGAGGCCATTGGAGACCGCTGCTCATCACTGGGGATGTCAATATATATATCGATGCTGGAAGTCTGCAGTACCAAAGATTGTTGGGGATACTGATAAAGATTTGCACCGGAGAGCCCATGACACCGAAGATTGTTGATGACTCTGCTGGAGATTGAGTTGCCGACGAAACGAGTCTTCAGATACAATGTTGGATTCTGAATCATACCATTGGGAAGAGATAACCTGGCCAGACTTCCAAACATCCTGAACCGTTGAGAGGATGATAGAACTAAATATGCCGAAGAATGGATACTGAACACCATGTGGATCCCTTTGAATACATGCTCCAAGTTTACGCACACTGGGGAATTGTCTCTTGAATCATTTGGGGATAAAAGATGGGCATGGACACCTATGAATGTCCCGGTTGAGCTCTGCGAATGCCCCAGTTTAGCTCTATGAATGCCCCAGTTTAGCTCTGCGAATGCCCCGGTTTAGCTCTGTGAATGCCCCGGTTTAGCTCCATTGGGGATGATCTTGATTAACTCCACTGAGGATGCACTTGCGCGTGCTGAGTCAAAAGACGGTTCTAAACTTTCTGAATTCACTTGGGGAATCAGACCTGAAGTTGTCTGTAGTAGATGGAGGTAGCTTCATGTGCTGGCTGAGTCAGGGTGACTGTCGTGATGCTTTTAGCTGATTGTAGTGGTCTCGTGCAACATAATTGGCTTGAGCAATTTTGCAAGTACGAATGAGGAATACCCATGTCTGGAGGATCTCTAAGAAGATCTAGGTTGAATAGAAGACCAGAAGATTCGTGCCACAATATGATATGAGGTGGCCTGCCCCAATGTCTTGAGCCACGAAACAAATTGTTCTTGATTACAGCTTTCTTGGAGAGATTTGTCGAATCTCGACGTAACTGCCCCAGGTTGAATGAATTCTGAATAGATCTCTCGACGTGATAGCCTCTGATTGATCGAGCTTGAAGAGATTTATCGACGTGATAACCTCTGATTGATTGAGCTTGAAGAGATTTATCAACGTGATAGACTCTGATTGATTGAGCTTGAAGAGATTTATCAACGTGATAGCCTCTGACTGACAGCCTGAAGAGATTAATCGACATGATAACCTCTGATTGGTCGAGCTTGAAGAGATTAATTGACGTGATAACCTTTGATTGGTAACTTTGAGGGAATGCCCCAGATTTGGCTGAGCTTGGAGAGATTGATTCTCGACTTGATTGCCCCAGGTTGACAGGCTCTACTAATTTCATCCTTGAGTGTTACTCAGACTGTGAAGTATCAAGATGATTTCTCTTGACATAATCACCAGTTAACATGTTGCTGGATAAGTCATTTCTCTTGTGGCAGCTGACTCTTGCTTCAACAGGGTATTTAGGCCTCTCTTCTGACAAGATTGAGCTCTTTACCGATTGTTCATTGTGTAAACTTACTTGATGTCGATCAGTTGTTTTGAATGCAGAAGAATGTTTATTATGAGAATGATAATTCTAATGCAACACATATGTAAGTCTTGAAGTTTGAACAACTTTGAATGAAATGGCGTCACAACTCTGTTGTGAACGAGTCACTAGCTAGAGAGAAACATTTGCAAATTCCTTTTTATGAAAAATAATGCAAGCATATGATTCCAACATAGATATTGAGACATACCTCTTAGGAGTCAGTTAAACGCTATCTCGTTGTAGCATGCTTTTGAATTGACTCATGCTTCAGTTAGGACTTTTATGGGTTGTAACGTGGCCTGGTTCATGGTTTTAGAAAAAAAGGATTTAAGGCTTAAAATTATTTGATGCCCACCCATTCTCCATGATGTTCTCCATTCCTACGTTCAGTTTACCTGACACAAGCGTTCATCTCTTAAGAATAGTTTGCGATGATTGAGGAACCACAGTGGTTTCTTAGACACGACAATCGCTAACTTCTTTTGCCTTTGGCGTCTGATCACATGACTTTGTTCTTTGATGAGGATTTTCATTGGTAATCCTTTTCTCGCCTTTTAGGCTTTTCAATTTCTTTCTTGCTTTCCCTAATTTTTGCCTGGACAAATTCTTTTGAATTTCGATTTGGATGTCCAGCGGGATGCCCCAATTTTTGCTTAAGCGACTTGTTTTCATGTTTTGACTTAGCGGGGATTTTTGTTTCTTTCTTATTCGTATTTTTCATTTTGAACAAGTCGTTGATCTTTGCGTTGTCTTTGATTTGTTGGAAGTGATCGTGACTGCCTGAGTCTTCAGTATCGTCGTTTGTTAACCTCCTGATGTGCGAGAGATACCCATTGGGATATAGTCAATAGACGCACATTATTGTTAGATGAGGATTAACCATTGTGGTTTTGACTTTTCTCAATCTTTTGATGGATAACCATTATTGTACCCTTGGATGCACACTCTTGATGAGTTTTGAATGCTTGATCAGATCGACTGAACACTACCCGCCCCAGGGTTAAAATGAGGGTTTTTTCTGAACAGAAAGAAAACTCCTACTTCGAAGGCTCAGAGGGGTTGACGAGGGTCTATCTCCCTTATATCTCCGGTGTTTAGGAATAGAAACAAGGCCTGTACATCGTCAGTAGGGTCTTACTCAAAAGCGTACCAACCAGAGATTTTTCGTTTTCAGATTGTCGTCATCCTCCTCCCAATCTTTACCTAAGCATAAGACTAGGAAATTTGGCATCAATATGCAAGCAAAACATTTAAAGAGTGATAACGAATGGATGAGTAAAAATGAAAGGAACACTTCAAGACAAGCATACTTATTGCATTAAGATTTTCGTTCAAAAATAGACAAGTTTCTATATACAAGCGATGTTTAAACAAACAAGCAAGAATGCAAATGAAAATGCAGTAAAGAAACCAATGATTGCCATTGTTGAGGAGACTTGACTTCGTATGGACTTGCTGATTCTGACGACTTTCTGTAGTCTTGATGCTCGAGTGTGCGAGAGAATTACCCTTCAGATCTGATGTGAACACAATAGTCTCTGAATTGATCCAGTCTTGGACTTGGTCTCTGGATGACATACCATCTTCAATCGATTGGCCAAGTGCCCCAGTATAATATGCATCACCAAGCACATCATGTTTTTAAAGAAATAATAGACATCATCATCAGAGTTTCCATGACCTGGCTTATCTGACTCTTTAATCCATTATCTTCCTGCCTGAAGAAGTTTCTGACTATGAGCCAAAGCTTGCATGTACCACTCGGAGTTATTCCATAACTGACCTCTGAGCATGTGTGGTGAGAAATCAGGTTGAACCTCTGAAGAAAGCCCCCCAGGTCTGAATAAGAATCCCTAATCTTCGGGTACATGTCATGAATGCATGAATATGCATGAGGTGCATGAATGAATGCCATGTCATGTTCCATCATTTCCAAGGAATTTGCGTGCTTTGATTTCGATTTTATGCAAGTAAGGGATGCAAGAGTTTAGCACAAGGCTTGCAAATGTGATTCCTTGGAAATAACAGAACATGTATGTTAAGCATGTGGTTAGCCATGTTATGTATGCAAAGGTATGGGATCAAAGTTCCATCATTTCTAAATATGATTGCTGCATTATTCTGAATCATGTGGGTATCATTAGATCAAAGGTTTGGCCCAACTTATGCATATATAAGAACCAAGTACCCTGTAGATCTCCCATTGTACGGGACCAAGGCTTCTGGAACATCGGATAGTGTTGAGAATTTTCTGAATATGCCGGGAATACCAAGATTGAAGGCTTGAATGAACCTCTAGGTAAACAAGTCAGAAAATCAGAAAATAAATATGAGAACCATACGGTCACCAACAGGATATAGCATCTGCATAAATTCATAACAGAAATCCAGAATATAGCCATTAGAACCAATAGTTACCGTCTGAGCAAAGTCACCATCTGAGCATGAGTAACCATCTGAACATAGTCACCACCTATACCTGTAATAAGAATTCCCTCCCCGCTCACGGGTGAAAACTAGGTCAGGGTAAGGCAATGGTAACTCAGAATCGAGGGTACTCCTGAAAAACTATCGCCGTATCACCTAAGTGAAAACGATAGCCCCTCATTTGTACCTCATCTGAGCGTGGACGACATGGCGGCAATAGTGAGACCTAAGTCAACTAGTCATTCATGTTCCACTCTATTCCTAGGGTTCCTATGGTATACAACTCTGGCATGGGTATTAGGCCTTTTACCTCATAGCAACACCCACCCAATAAGGAGCAGATCCAGTATAATAGTAGTATATGGAAGACAGTAAAATGCAATGCATACATATGCTCAAGTATATACAAAATGGAATAAACTGAAAGCGTAAATATAAACACCCAAATGACAGAAAGCAAGAGCTAGGAGCGACTCCGGGATGGACCAGCATTTGGTCGACCTGTCCCCAGTGAAGTCGCCAACTGAAACAACCGGCTGAAAATCATCAAACAATGAAGTCACCATCGAACGTCTTTTATCCCACATGTAGGGAAAGGTAAACATCGAGAAAACCTGAGAAGGGAGAAGTCACGGTCTTGCAACCGAGAGATCGGGTAAGGGAGTCTGTTACGCGAGGGGAAGGTATTAGCACCCCACACGCCCGTAGTACTCTATGATATCCACTCTTTTTATCTATCTTATGGGTGTGTTTAATCTATGCTTACTGTCTATTATACTACTAAAAGGAATGCATGCAAAAGAAAAGAGAAAATAATGTATGGAAAATAAAATTGTGCTCGCCTGGGCCCTACCCCAATGCCTACGTATCCTTTTTGAGGAATCAGAGCTACCGTAGTTCGGCTCATATGTTTTTGTTTGTTTGTGTTTTTTACGGACGAAGTTAATTCCGCCTTCTGCCGCAGCTCGACCTTTGGAGACTTATGCGTTGGCACAGAAGTAAATTAATCATGTCCTTACCTGAAAAGGGTTTTAAAGAAAGGTGATCGAGCGCACAAAATATTTGAATTGGTTTATATTTTGTTATAGATGTTTTTTTGTGGACGAAGTTAATTCCGCCTTCTGCCGCAGCTCGACCTTTGGAGACTTATGCGTTGGCACAGAAGTAAATTAATCTTTTCTTTACCTGAAAAGGGTTTTAAAGAAAAGTGCTCGAGCGCACAAAAGATTTGAATTTGTTTTGTCTTTTTGTTGTAGATGATGACTAGTCGACCTCAAGAGAGAGATATTAGCCATTTTTTCTACTTAGTCATGAAAGGAGTCTTTGAGAATTGAACCACACCTATGCTTGAGATGAAGAACAATAAGATCGAGAAGAGACCCGCTTATCCTTTCTCGTACTAAGCAAAAGCATGATTCTCATCAATAGTTTTAAAGTGTTTTGAATTTTGAAAGAAAAGAAGTTTTTTGTTTTAAATGCGTATGCGAAAGGGGAAAGAAAAGTTAAAAGGAGACTAACCTATTTCTAAACCTAATGTTATTGTGTATTGTTAGCCCTAAAGTTAGAATGAATGAGGGAATTCTACCTAATGTCAGCACGCATATGGTTTGCGATAAAGTACTGAAATAAAGAATAAAATAGATTTGTGACGATACCGAACGGAGAAGGTCCGTTGCCTCTTCAAAATTGTGCAAGCGGTAAGGAAATTCTATCAAAGTTCCCTTGGGCAAGTGATTGAAGAATTCACCCCGAGCATTCCACATTGCAAGAGTTATGTCGATGCTACAAAAATCTTGACTAGAAAATGGCAATAAAAATGATTATCGAATATGAAAAATAAAATAGAAAAAATTCTAATCGAAATTCTAAAAAGAAATTCTAAAGAATTCTAAAATATCCTATTGTTTTGTATCATTTTATTATCAATTGAGAGAAAAATTAAACTAGAAGAAAAACTAAAATAATAAAAAAAGAAAAATTAGAAGAGTCAGGGGGTACAAGCTGAATTCAGGGTATGCTGCAAGCAAAAATTAAAATGGCACCAGGCCCAACAAGAGTGAGTCCAATAAGCATGTTTTTTTGTGCATGATCTAAAATCTATCAAAAATTTGATGGTGGGCCTTAGGATTTTTCGGTCCATCCTTATCCATGAACTTGATTCAACTTTTTTTTATTCAACATTATTTACTTAATATTAGTTATATTAGTTATTAATTTGAATTAAAGAATAATAAAACAATGCAACAATAAAAAAAAGAAAAGATATGAAATTGGAAAGGGGTTTTAGGGTTAGAAAAAAATGTCTCTTCCTCTCCTTCACGAACAGGAGCGGCGCCGCCGGCCTCTTCATCCTCATCGCCATACCCGATCCTTGTTTCGCTTCTTCATCCGCCGTGCAACTACTCAACTCTCCTCCGCGATATCACTCAACCTCTCCGTCTCTGCTTCCGAAGCCGTCTTCTCTTTCATTTTGCGATCCGTTTTGCTTTTGTGATTCAATTCACCTCAGTGATTCCGCGTTCGATCGTCTCTGATGGGAGCTCACACGTGAACATGTGCAAGGCTGTTTGGAGTTGTTCTAATAAAAAAACCAGAGAGGAGATTTTGATAACTCAAGTATGCGTTCTTCAGCCTTACGTTTCTGATTTCAAATTTTCTTTCTCTTTTCCTGAATTTCCATATTTCTTGTTGTTGCTGAGGTGTGATGTGCGCGAATCATTGTCGAGTTCGTCGATGTTGCGTGTTGTTGAATTTGTAGGTGAAGGTTGATGTCGATTGAGGATTGAAGATGCACGTTGATGAAGAATTGCAGGATCTTGAAGATGAAGATCGAATCTTCTGCAGAGAGGTGAAGCTGATGAAGCTTTGAAGTAGTTGATGATGGAGGTTTTTGATTCACATATGAAGAGGGTTCAAGAATATGAGGATGACGCAGTTGCAGGGAAATTGCAGAGAGCGTTTTTTGGTAAGTTCTCTCGTGAGTTTTTCTCTGTTTTTCTTCTGTCTTGATGATAATGATGATGAAGATGAAGATTGAGGCGATGAAGATGAAGTTGTGGTTCAAAGAGAACGATGAAGGTTGATGAAGCGGATGGAAATGGAAGATTGATGAAGCCGATTAAGATGAAGGAATGGAGAGTGATATTGGTTGGTTCTGAGAATTTGTGGTGAGTTCTTGATCTCTCCTCTTTTGTGTTTTCCTGTGTTTGTGAAATAAAGAATAAATCTCCAAACTGAAAATCCCCTCTGCCCTCCTTTTGATCTATTTGTGATCTCTATTATGTATATGCTGGAAGTTTGTTATGGTTTGTTAAGTTGGTTATGGTAGTTATTCTGTTTTGCAGTGTTAGAGATTCTGTTAGGTGGTTAGGAGGTGGGAAAATGGAAAGTTGGTTATAGTTGAGTTAGTTTGATTATGAAAGATGTTAGGAAAGTTATGGTTAAGGAGGTTAGAAAATTAGTTAGAGGACTGCATAAATCTGTTATTTTCAGTTGGTTAGTGAGGCTATGGAATTATGTTAGAGGTTAGTTATAGTTTATGGTGCTGTAAGTTACTTTGTTATAAAATTTATGTGCAGGGCTGCCTTTATTTTTTTGGGTTACGGAATTGGTTTTGACAATTGGAAGTGTAGTGTATGCGGTTCATGCTTATGACAGTTTATCCAATATTTTTGCAGGTTTGGTTCATATCAGGGCTATTGGGAAGCAAAGGAAAAAGGAAAACACCAAGATGATATGAAGTTGGAACAAAGACGCATAACACGAAGTTTTGGAAGCTTGAAGTTTGAAACATGAAGAATGATTGAAAATTAGGATAGGTTTTGGTAAAAGTGTATAGATGTTATGTATAATTGTAATGGAATTTGGACTTGTATGTATTTGAATACACATTGGGATGTATGTTGACTTTATTTCCACATAATGAAATGGCCTTTGTATGAATTCAAATAAATGGTATGAATCCAAAATATTCGCAAGGTAACCAAAAGAGACATGAATCTTGAATGAATCCAAGAGAGGCTATTTGGACAATATTTTGATGGTTGGATGAACTTGATACATGCTTTTTCATACTTGTGGTTTGAATTCCAAGAAAAGCCACGCAAATATTTAAGAACTTTGATTTTCTCCAAATCCACTTCAAATATTAATCGGAAAATTCTAATCAAACTACAGCTTCAGTGAATCCCTAATTCAATTCAATTTTCCGATCTAAATCGAATTTGCGTGTCAAGCAAATAAGCATTTGAAATAATGACACCTTGATCACAATCAACATCTTGTACCATGTCCCGACTATATGAGCACTAGAACAACGAAGTCTTGGACCCCTTACCAATAGATGATAATGACTATGCCCTGAGGGATCCTTTGCAGATGAATATGAAAGATGAGACATGCGAATACCTTGATATGGAATGAACCTCAGGTAGAATGCTGACAAGCTCAAGTATGAAAATGTATAACCCTGATTTTTAGCTTCGTCTCATAAAACCTTACAACTTGACATTGAGAAGAAAAGAATAGCCTCATAGCTTGATGATGATAAGGTCCATGAAATGAAAACCTAGCTTCAAACAAATTATTAATGGAGAAATCAACCGAAACAAGCTTGTGCGAAGATGGGAGCCTTAAAACCATACACCAACCCTTATTCCTTGAAATCCATGATCTTATGCCAATTTATCAATTAATGATGCATGATGTGTTAGATGACCTAATGGAAATTATATATGTGAGAAAAATGCAAAAATGCGTAAGCCATATAGGAAGTAAAAGGGTAGGACAAATTTGGGGTATTACAGCAAGCCCCAAAGATGACTTCCCACTACCACATATTGATGTCTTGGTTGACAGCACTGCTCAACACAAGGTATTCTCCTACATGGATGGCTTCTCAAGGTACAACCAAATCAAAATGGCGCCTGAAGACATAGAGAAAACTAACTTTGTCACATAGTGGGGCACCTTCTGTTATAAGGTCATGCCTTTTAGGCTGAAGAATGTAGGCGCAACTTATCAACGAGCTATGGTGGCTTTATTTCATGACATGATTCATCATGAAATAGAGGTCTATGTGAAAGACATGATAGCGAGATCACAAACTGATGAAGAGCACCTTGTTCATTTGCAGAAACTATTTGAGAGGCTAAAGAAATACAAACTGAGGTTGAATCCCAACAAATTCACCTTTGGGGTAAGATCTGGAAAGCTACTAGGATTCATTGTCAGTGGAAAAGGAATTGAAGTCGATCCTGTAAAAGTCAAAGATATCCAAGAAATGCCAGCTCCCCATGCTGAGAAGGAGGTCAGAGGTTTCTTAGGACAACTCAACTACATTGCCCGATTCATCTCTCACCTAACTGCTACTTGTGAACCACTCTTCAAACTGCTAAAGAAAGATCAAGTAGTAAAATGGAATGACGACTGCCAAATAGATTTTGAAAAGATCAAATAATACTTACAAGAATCTCCAATTATGATGCCACCAGTTGAAAGAAGACCTCTGATCATGTACTTAACTGTGTTAGAGAACTCAATGGGGTGTGTGTTAGGGCAATATGACGAGTCTGGCCGAAAAGAGCATGCGATGTACTACCTTAGCAAAAGGTTTACCGACTGTGAAACAATATATTCATTGCTCGAGAAAACTTGCTACGTTTTGGCATGGGCTGCTTGTCGGCTAAGATGACATATGTTGACTCATACTACTCTTTTGATCTCTAAGATGGATCCCATCAAGTACATCTTCGAGAAGCCAACTCTTTCCGGAAGAATAGCTCTATGGAAAATGATCTTGACTGAATATGACATCCAGTACACCATACATAAAGCAATCAAAGGGAGTTTACTGGAAAATCATTTGGCACATCAAGCTTTGGATGACTACCAATCTATGAACTTTGAATTCCCGGACGAGAATATCATGATGATTACAGATTGTGAAAAGCCTGAACCGTATGAAGGACCTGAGCAAGGATCTTGATGGACTATGGTTTTTGATGGAACTTCCAACGCACTGGGTAACTAAATTGGTGTTGTGATCATTTCCCCCGAAGGTTACCATATGCCTTTCATTGCCAGACTCTGCTTCGACTGTACCAATAACATGGTTGAGTACTAAGCATGTATCTTGGGTCTTAAAGCTGCTATTGACCTAAGAATAAAATTCTTAAGTGTATATGGAGAGTTAGCTTTAGTAATCAGTCAAGTTAAAGGAGAGTAGAATACAAAACATCCAAATCTTATCCCTTACAAAGAACTTGTACTCACCTTGATCCCCTACTTTGAAGAGGTTACCTTTGAACATATCCCGAGGGAAGAAAATCAATTGGCAGAGGCCCTAGCTACCATGTCATCCATGTTCAAGGTCA